>VZTN01006706.1:456213-585393 GCA_013400515.1 Erpornis zantholeuca | reverse complement strand
TGAGATCCAAAGGAGATGTCACTTTCTTGCTCTAAATGCACCAAAAATAAAAGAGTGATGACTGGATGACAAAGATTAGGAAAATAAAGCAGAAATTTCAACTAGGGTATGTGTGTAGCAATCATCATTAATTGTGCAAAAGGGTGCTGACAAAATTCCATGTGACTTTTAACACTTTATTTCTCCAAAAGAAGTAAATGTCAATGCTGTGAATAGTAAATACAAATTTTGTGGTAAGGCTAGAATGATGTTTCCTGCTATGGTTTAATGCCTCGTTTCTGCATCACTAGGGAAGCTGCTTAATATGTGCAGAACAGCAGCAAAATTGTTAATAGAGGAGAAGCAGCTCAGAGGGTTCTGCTTAAACAAGAGCTGTGGCTGGAGGAGCAGCGATCTGCTCGTGTAAAGCACCGCAGCAGCTTGCTGGCTTTATGTAAATCTGCACAGACAAGCAGACCATGAAATGTGCTCTCTGTGGAATACTTCTGCAGAGGCTGGAGGATGTGTTTGCTCAGGAATGCATGTCTGAGGCTGCAGTGGAGGTTCCTGGTGGAGTTTTTGGTGGAGAACTTTGAAAAAGAACATTTTAACTCCCAGCTGTTAGCTCAGGCTGCTTTGCCTAACTGCCTTCCAAGCACTGCGTGTGTGGCAGTTTTAGGTTTTAGTGTGTTGACAAGTCAGACAATAAAACCATTTCTTTAGTGCAGGCTGTTGTTTTGCATTCACTAACTTGTGTATCATATTTATGTCCTTGTTATTTTAACATCCCTACATGACTCAGAGAGATCAGGGGTTGTATTAAGGCAGTTTGTCTCCTGCAAAAGTTACAAAGCAAAAATGATTACATGCTGAAAAAACAGTTGTATCTAATTGCAAGAATAGTGTACTCTCAAAATCAATATCCTTGAAAGAAAAAAAGAATTAAAAGCAATAATAAAATCTATTAGAAGTTAAATTGCTATGATGTATTAGGGTAGGTTGGTAAAATGGTTTCCTATCTTTCCAATGGTGCATTGAGAAGTAAGGCAGGATGGATGGATGAGTCATGATATCCATTATTAAGAAATGGTTGGGGCTCACCAACATCCCAGGGTCATTAGGCAGCTTAATGGGAAATAATTCTGGTTCCAGAAAAGGACACTCTTGCCCCATACCTTCTCATAACTGGGTGGAGTTCTACAGCAGTTCCTGCTCAGAGCCCAGTGTGAACACGGTGACACTCAGGTCATGTATCTTCCTTCCTAACAGATCATCTGCAATTCTTTCCTGAAGGAAGAAAAATACAAATTAGGTTTTTGAGATATGAGCAGAATGTCTGCCACGCATGTGGAAATGCAAAGGTGAAGTATGTGATGGGAAAACCAGAACTGAGAGAAAGCCTGGCATCTCCTCTGGTGAACCTAAAGCCTGCCTGGGTGTAACCATGCTCTTCTGCACCTTTTCTTTTAAGAGCTTCAGTGGGGAACACATTGTGCAAAGCAGACAACAGGAATACACACTGATCACAACTGTCCTTTCCTTGTTATAATAATATTTGATTACCAATACTGCACTGATTTTTTTTTAATTTTTTTCTGTATGTTTATCAAAGAGTTTGATTTATTTATACATCTCATTGATGAGTTTCTATTTTAACAACACTGAGATTTTTCTAATGCACAGACTTGGGACTGCAGTGTTGTGTTAGCTATGGACCATCAGTGCAATGAAGGTGCAGACTGAGCACTTCTCAAGTAAGATTCATAGCATTTGGGTATAAAGATGATTTAAGTCATCCTTTATAAGGGTGGATAGATAGCAGGTTGCAATTTTATTTTCCATTATATCTTTAATTAAACATGACGCCCAGACCAGGTTTAATTACATGAGTGAAACAGTGTATATTTCACAGTATGTTACAATTTTTGTTAAATCAATACTTTCCAAAGCAGGACTTTCCTGCACAATTTTTCTGACAAGCTTTGTTGGGGAGTGCTGTGAGCTGCTCTAACTGCTGGGTCCTAATTGCCCAGACTGCTCATCACACTTTTGTGAGATCCCTCAAGCTTAACTTCTCTCCCCTCAATTCCTTTAGTTCTTGTCCATCACATACTTCCCCTCAAAAGACTTGGTGAAAGTGGATTAATTATTACCAGTGAAGGGTCAGATGCCCCAGTGAGGAGTTTACAAAGGGGTGGTAAAGAGATGAGGAACTCTCCCATCACGAGGTGAGCAGCTCTGTCCTGAGAGCCGAGTTTGAAGTGGGCACTAAAAACTGAACAACTCACACTCTAATGGAGACACACCAACCAAAATTCACTATGTGTTAAATAAAAACACTGCATCCAAGCTTTTACTGTGAAAAACTTAATCAAACTGCACACTTGCAGAGGCCTCAGGCTNTTAGAGCATGGTGTTAGTAACACCAAGGGCGTGGATTCAATCCCCATATGGGTCATTCACTTCAGAGCTGGGCTTTCTAATCCCTGTGGATCCCTTCCAACTCTGGACATTCTGTGACTCTGTGAAAGCTTGAAAGCAGTTTTACAATAAAAACCTGGAGAAAGCCCCAACAAGGTCCCACTCTGCCAGTTTTAGGTGCAATGACACAACGTGGGCAGCAATGACAAAACTGCTTAGCTCTTCTTTTCTCCCAGCAATCACCTTGGGCTGAGGGTGTTTTCTTTTCACACCACAATAAATAAAAACACATTTAAATAAGACAGCAGAAATGAGATGAGAATGCATAAAAGAGTAAATTGTGTATGACCCAACCAATGAAGAGTGCAGACAGTACATGTTCTGAATAAAAGTGGAGGCGGTGAGCTCCCTGTGAGAGCTGATGTGGTGCTTAGGGACAGCCCTGGGGAATGAGCCAGGGCAGATCCAGGGTTGTTTCTGCCATTACAGCTGAGGGTCTTAACCCTCAGAAAAAGAAAGACAAATCGAATAAAAGATTTGTAAAAGCCTTGAAGGAATTTTCCTCATGTTTCTCTTAATATTTCCTTGAGGTAATCATCAAATAACTCCTTTTTAAATGGGCAAAAATCTCTGCTCTTTTTAGAAATAGCTTCAGTGTGAGTTATAGAAACCAAAGTCTTACAAGAACTATTTCTTCCTTTTCTGTTTTTATTGAATTAGAGCTGAGTGCATTTTAAATGCTCCTCTTCCTCTGCTTACCATAGTATCAAAAAGTTTGATTCTGGTGAGGTGTGAGGAGCACTAGAGTGATATAATTTACAGGATCGACGTGGAGCTGTAATTTGCATTCCTGGATGAGCAGTTCAGAACTAGGAACACCAGATAAGAACAAGTTCAACTCATGTCTGTTTTTCACCAAAGAACTGAAAGAAAGAAAGAATTGAGACTGAGTTATCTTGTAAGAATTTTCTCTCCTTATATTGCTCCTAACTGAGCTTCTTCTTAAGTTCTAGAGCTGCAGGTTAGCTGCTGTTGTTTTTTTGGTGCTGGCATAGTGGAATCTCAGTTCCTTGCATTGCACTGTGTGCATGCAGGGTAGAACCAACAGTGTGTAATTAGTGCTGAGTGATATAATGATCAGTGAGTTTTGCATGAACCTTACTGTCAATGAGGTTTGGAAAAAGGTGAAAAGTGGGTTTCAGTCAGAACTATCACCCAACATGGAATTTAGGTCTGTGCCTGGTGACAGAGTTGTCTGATAGTTTGTCCAGAACTGAAGTCAGTTTTTAAATAAGCCATCAGAAATAAAGGAAATAATAGGAAAGCCATGTGACTTTCAAGAAATAGTTTCTACATTTCTAATAAATCTAAGGATGTAAAATGATACAACTTCTAGTAAATGAAATTCGAAATGTTTCCTTTTTTTTCAGTGTTTGCATAAATCTAGTGCATATGGAAAATATCTTTCTGAGAAAGCCAGGATCAGTCACTTCAGAAAGCTCTAAACTCAAAGGGGCTGTTTGTCATCTATTGAAAATTTTCAGAGAGACTCTTGTTATTGCCTTCAGTGGAAGATAAAAGGTTCTTCTACAAATATGTTATTTAATGAGTTGACTTTTCCAATTTTTAAATAAGTTCACTTTAAAATATTTTAAGAAGTGTCAAAGAATTCACATTGGATAGTATGAAAGAGGCAGGGTGAGGACATGAAAGAGAATGTGTTTGCACACAAAGAATGAGTGTCAGTTCAAAGCTACCTGTGACCTTCCTGCTTAATGAACACAAACCAGGCTTAGCTCTGGTTCATAATTGCAGCCAGACCAGCAGCAAGCTGGACTAATGTTGTCCTTTTTATTCTGAGTGCCCTGATTATGGGGAAAAAACAGCAAATACTCTGCCAGAGCAGTGGGCTAGGATGGGGAAGGGTAATGGTTCAAAATTACAGATCCTGTGTGGCTAAAAGATGTGAAACACAGCAGGAAAAGCATCGAGTCTGATGAGGAGCTAAAGGAAAGATTTACATCCTGAGTCTTTTAATAACCACTTTAATCCACTCTGTTTTACAAGTTCATTCTTCAGTAAGAACAACTACTTTTCAGGCATTCCCCCATTTTTTTGAGAGCAAATGAGTGCTATGGAAAGCAGAGCAGCTCTCAAAATATTTAACTAGCTTAGCAATAATAAAATACTTATTCAGCTGAACTATATATTCTTATTTTAGTTTTATGTACCATAAAATATACAAACAGGTGGAAAACTGGAGAAACTGAAGCTGTTTAGATACCTGAGGTCACACAATGCACCAGTTTAAGATTTAGAAACAGAAAATGCCTCTCCTGATTCCTGTTCCATACCTCTTATCTCCATTTTTACAGTATTTTTATCCCTTCTTTATAGCATTCAGTAAGTTTTGTCCTTACACAGGATAAAAGGGAGAATTCCATTCTGAAAGATCATCTTTAAAGCACATTTGTCACAACTGCTCTACAGAAAAATTAGTACAGAAAAAGCTTTATATTCAAAAATTACAACTTTTTTAATCATTCCAACAGTCATGCTAAATAAACAACTCATCTCTGTCAATTTATGTATCCATAATTAGTAAGATCAGCCACTAGGCAGATAAAATGCAATTTGTAATTATTTTGTTGGTGAAAAGCCTCCTAATTACTGCACAGTGGTTCTGGGCACTCAGGGCACTGTTCCTCTCCTGGTGCTATTCAGTAAGCAAGATTTAATTTATCTATTGGATCATTATGAACTCTTGTTGTTTTCACTGGAATATTTAGTCACACAACAAACATCCCAACAGTTCTCTAGCGTGAATATGTTTTTGTGCTGCATTTCTCAGTTTCGATAAAGAAATACAATAAATTTTCACTGAAAGCAATATCTTTAAAAATATTATTTAGAGCTCTCTTTATTACAACTCTTAGGCAATTGTGCTTTTTGCCAATCACTTGAAAGAAACTGGCCATGACTGTGGCTTCAGACTTGTTTTTAACATTTTATTTAGAGTTACAACTTTAGATTCCATTAGAACTCCTTTTTTCATCACCTATTTGCTGAACAAAGAGTCAGCCTTCATCCAGCAGCACTGCTGGAGAATTTTGTTTGATTTAATTGTACTTTTCAGGGTTGCAGGTTTGCTCAGGGGTTTTGTGCTCATCGGCCTTCAAAGGGGCAGCATCATCCCAGCAAATATTGGGGTTGGTGAAGGATTTTGCCAAATCCTCCTGTCTTTAGGATGCTGTTATTTCAGAGGTGAAAAATGTGCAATCCAGGATGTTTATGTAACTCCCCGCTTCCTCTCACCCACTTTTGGATACAATTGCATAAAAAGCTTTTTCTGCTGAAGGAATTTCTGCTTCTGAAGGATCTGGAAACTTGACAAAGCTGTTAGATTTGTGGCCTCCATTATTCTGGGTGTTGTGATCACCCCAAATGGTGCCATCACTAAGAGCTGTGTCTGGAAACCAGTCCTACAGTTCTGATGCATTATTGATAAGCTTAATGAAACTCAATGAGGTTTTAAGTTTCAGTGCTTGTTTACACATGTGTACACAGGAAAATTAATGCAAATGAGTTCTGAAATTATCTTAATTCATTTTATCATTCGTTTAGGAGCGAAATAACATAAACTAAATTAAGATCATTTTAATTTTAAATAAGAATAGCTACACAAGGACTTAGGATAATGTAATTAATCCACTTCAAAGTTCATACATTTTAGTTAATTCCAATTAACCTTCTCGAGTATTGTCATGTTGGTAAATTCCTGTGAGCAGCCTGTCTCTAATGCAGTCATGGAGAGGACCAGAAGTGCTTCTGGCATCTCTCTCCAGAATTCGAGCAGGGAACAACTTCCTTGAAGATGCTTCTTTCTTCTGGGATGTGTTACTCTGCCTCTCTGACCAGACACACTTTCTGAGGAGTAGTACAGGAGTCTTTTTTACTCTTCTTAGGAAGAAAATGCCCCAAACACTCCTATTTTCACATGGGCACTACAAACAACTGTAAACATTATCCCAAAGATCAACAATCTTACTTTTTTCTAGACTTTTTCTAGATTTCTAAGCAACTTGTGTCCATAAAATATATATTTTAAGTCATCTGTTATGCTGTATACCTCACAGCATCATCCTTTAGCACATGTACAGATGTATCCCATTAGGGGTTGGGTGTTTTGTTTATGTCTGTCTTTATTTTAAAAACAGTGAGGAGTTGTCTCTTCCTTTTCTAGATACTTCTGTCCTTTGGGTGAGGCCATTAGCTCTGGAAGACTTCCAGCCCTTGTGACTCCCCCTAATCCTCCCTGCAAGGGGAGTGGGTTCTGATGGAAGTGAGAGCAGGGCCTGGGCTGAAAATGGTACAGGATTTACATCACTTCCAGTGAGGTTCTGAGATGGGTAAATTGTGATGAAAATCCCAGGTAACACTACAGTACTTAGGTAATCTAAATGAGTCCCTTTCTGGCTTCGTGCTCACATCCTGGATCAGAATTGTTTGGCTTTCTAACAAAAAGTTTGCCCTCTTCACACAGTTTCCCTTCCTCAGAGTGGTATTGCAAACATCTTCTCAGCCCTGTTCTCTCTCCACTTTCCTGACATTTACTCCTCAATCAGCTCTTCCCATTATCAGCACCAGATTTCCACCTGGCTCTGTGTTTCCCCCCCTGCAATGTCCTCCCCTTATTCTGGATGCTTCAGCTTACAGGCTAATGACCAATTTCTTTTGAGCTGTTTATTTCCTTGTTCTCATTTTCATTTAATCTACAGCCCTACTACAAAAGTTCTCTGCACCAAAATAGCTTTTCTTTACTATTTTATTGAGCACACTTCTTTTCAGGCATGCTGTTGTTTCTGCCTTTCCACAGATCTCTTATTCAATGCTGCCATCAGCTTTTTCCTGCATGTGGCACCCAACATTTCTTGGACTTGTTTTAAAATTCTCTCAAATCTGTGCTTCCTTCTTATTCTTCCCTTGCTTCCATTTATTTTTATATCACTGCATAATATCTTGTCGCTTTCTTCTGGGAAAAAAACCTGACAAAATGCGGTGTTTGTCTGTGCCTTCCTGTTGGTTTGACATTCTTTCTCCATCACAAAATCCTTCATTACAAAGAAGCACAAGTTTCTCATCTGCTTCCTCGTCTACCTGTTCTGCTTGTCCCATCACATTTCCTTATAAGCCTTGCCCTGTTTTTATCTTTCCTTTCATTTCCCTTGACAATAAAAATATGATTAAGCCTCAAGCCTCTCAACCTCTAAAATCACCAAACACCTGAAAACTCTGCTTCTGTTCTTTGTTTTCTGTTGGTTTATGCAATATTCTAATTAAGGTTGTTTGCAGCTCCCTTTCTCTCAATCTTACCCCACTCCAGTTCTGAGTTTAACTAAAACTATTGTAACCAAACTTTTAATCACACTTTTTCTTAGTTTGAAGCCACTCTCATCTTATGTGAGCCGTGCTTTTAACAGTCTTAACACCTGAGATGCTTTTAACAGTCAGCCATGCTCAGGCTTTTTTTGAGTTCTTGTGTCTTATTTCATCCTACCATGGAATGAACCTGCATCTGCCTTCCATTTCCCTAACTGTGTTTTGTTCTTTATGAGAAGACACATTTTTATTTCATAACCAGGGCTCCTATTTTTTTGTAATGACATAAATAATAAAATTTTATTGCTTCACCCAAAGAATCCAGTAAAGTTGACGTGAGAAAATAAATTTGAGAGCATCAACCAAAATACTTTCTAGAACTAAAGTGGTTCAAATTAAGCATGGCATTAGCATCAACAATTTTAGGACATCATCTAAAAGTGTAAAGCTAAGTAACATTTGCAAATAGTAAGTAGCCTATAGAGCACTGGGAATTAGGGATAGCTGTGGGGTGATAACCACACCTTCCTGGAGGCACTGGGAATATTTTATCCACTACTTACACTGCTACAGAATCTTCTTATTATACCAATGATGTTTCACCTCAGAAGCAAAAATGGGAAAGGAAAATAAAACACAATAGTTCATCTTGCACTGTATTCTACTGGAAGTAATTCCAAGCAATTATGTTACATTTTTCAGTCACTTCTTCAAAAAAAAACCCCAAAAAACTAACAAACATTCACTTACATCAAGGTCAATAAGCAGAAATCCAAGATATCCAAAACTGTGTGGAGTCTGTGGATATGTCCCA
This sequence comes from Erpornis zantholeuca, assembly GCA_013400515.1. Classification (NCBI taxonomy): domain Eukaryota; kingdom Metazoa; phylum Chordata; class Aves; order Passeriformes; family Timaliidae; genus Erpornis; species Erpornis zantholeuca. The sequence goes on along the minus strand of VZTN01006706.1, from coordinate 576,800 downwards.
ACAACACCTTTGGGAATTGTTCACTGAAACCCAGAGCACATCTTTGCAGAGCTGCCTGGGAAGAGCAGACAATCTGCACACAGCAGCATCTCCCTGGGAAAGCAAAGTGTTTCTACACCACTCCATGACATGAGAGGGATGAAATGGCTGCTAAACCATCATCTTCTGCTGTGGAGATTTATTTGTTTTAATGAGAGCAACAGGCTTTCAGTGAAGCAGGGCTGCAATTTGTAGCTAATCAGTGCCAGAATCTGCTGGCACTGCAGCCCAAGGAGTGTTTGTCTCATCTCCTGCATTGGCACATGGAGCTCGAGGTGACCACAGTTTCAAAATGTTCAGGTTCAGGATAAGAGTTTGAAAGTGGCATTTCCTGAACCTACAGCTGGAAATTGGATCTAGTCTTTAAAAGTTTTAATTAAAACTACTATCGTGAGTAGAACACGATCTTGCATGGGAGTTTTGTAAGCAGAATGACCCAGAATAAACATCAAGAAAGATTGAGTAATTTTGCACCAGATATTAGTGTAAAAATATTATTAAAATTAATGCTGTTTACAGGAAAAAAAACAGATGCTGGATCATTATGCCATTTCATATTCCAAATGTGCTGGGTTTTGTTTGGACTTTTACCCATGATTTGGCCTTTGAGTACAGCAAACTTGGTTCTTGAACATTGAGAGAAAGTGTTCTGACGTTAGTCCATAATAAAAGAGTGTAAAACTTACAAGTGAATTCAGGGCTCATCAGAGATTCTCTGCAGTGGGAATTAGCATATGAGACTTTATATGAAAAGTTAGAAAGGGAAACAGCTATGCAATGCATATTCATAAAGCTATAGCCATAAAGCTCACTCCAAAGTGTAGGATTATTGCATTACAGTAATCAACTTTTCAATGAAAATGCCCTTAAACATAAAATAATTACGTCTGCAATCCTGATTATTGTTGTTCATATATGATTCAGTAATATCTTACTCAGAGTCTAAAATTAAACTCATGAGTCTGTTATCTCAAATACAGTTTTTTTCCGTGTGATCTTAGGTAGAAAATAGTTAATAATTTACTTTTCGTTTAGCTTTAAATAGAAACAAACCAATTATCTTCTTTCACAACTAAGACTCAATTAGAAATGAAAACAGAAAAGGACTTCCCCCAGAAAAAAAAATAATTTGCAGTGATCTAGAAGAATAACAAAGACAATGAAGAAGAAACTGTTGTGAGTGAAATCACACTAAGCAGATTTCTTTTGCCTTTTGTTGCTTCAAAACTATTCACTGGAGAAATGCTGAGTGGAACTGGTTTTGGGGCATAACAGAGAACAAGCACGTGTGCCAAATAGGTTTTAAACATCTTGTAGTGAAAAGGGTGTATTGAAAAAAAAAAAAAAGAATGTGCAGCCTTTGCAAAGCACACAGAGAAATAACAGAGAATTGTGGTGCTGGGATGGGATTTGCTGTTCCTCAGGTTGCTGCTGCAGGTTCAGGAATCATTTGGGAAGCATGTTTGTAAAGCACCTTTCACTTTGTGGGTGCTTTTGATGCCTTAAATGGCTCCCTAGAAACAGAGAGCAGGCAGGAATAAAGGAATCAAGGAGGGATTGATTGGAAAGGCCTTCAGAGGTACACTCTGGGCTCCAGAGGCTCCTGCCTCAGTGCATCCCAACATGGACAAGGACAGCTCCCGAGTTCTTCCCACTTGGATCTCAGCATCAATTCCCCAAGCAGAAGCCAGGCAAGGATGGAATTTGCCCAAGCTTGCCCCCCTGTCCCCAAGATTGTGGTTTGCAGTTGTTGGGCCTAGGAGGGTCTGGGTGTCCTTGGAGAGCTGGAGAGGCTTTGTTGTGTGTGTGTGAGCATGAGAGAACAGCACTGAACGAGCTCCAGGGAACTGCAGAGTGACACTGGGCAGGGCAGGGCTGGGAACATAGAAATTTAAACCCTAAGGCATCACTTTAGTGCCTGTGGAGAATTGCCCTGTGAGCCCAAGCCTGGCCAATAATTTCACATCATTGGGATCTCCCTGGGGTCAGTGAGCTTCTCAGGAATGGAGTTACAGCAGGCAGGTGATCGCACTGTGATTCCAGACCTCTCCATCCCACTGCAGCATAAAAACCCAAGCAGAGCTGGATCCTGGGCTGCTGTGAATTCCTCCATGTGAAGGCTGTGTCAGCTCAGATCTGCTGCCCGAAATTCCTGCGGAGATTTACACTCAGCCAGGAGCTTTGCACTGCGACAGCAGCTCAGGCTTTATTCTGTGCTGCTACTTGGGAGGATATGTAAATTGTGGAGGCACCAGGCTTTTTTCTTCTTGCCTCCAGATGTGCTGTTTCAATTTAGATATTGCCAGTTTGTCTAAGCAAGTTTGGATTAGGTCAATACTTCATGCTGTTCCTGCAGCATCCTAGTTTTCCTTAGAGTCTTTTCATTGAATAAATTGCACTTTAAGTCAATACTGAGCAAATCACTGTGTTCAGAGGCACTATTGAAGACAATGTGTCAAACAAGTGTCTCTTTAATTTGAAACTTTCTATGGGCATGAATCAGCCAAAAAATAAGCACTGGAAAAATGTGACCAAAAGAAATTTGTTCTTGAGATTATATCAATATGCAAAACCATGCTGTGCCTAGGCACATATTGTAGATCCAGTACCTACCTACCAAAAAAAACCTACATAAGTTAAGGTGGTGATTTTGGAGTGTTTAATAATTGTCACAGAAAAAGAGAAAATGTTAAGTTAAAAAGAAGAGGAAGAGTTCCACTTTTTTTTTTTTTTTACCATTCTGCATTATCAAACAATTTCTCTCTTTTTATTCTGGTATGTTTGCCCTATTATTCTAATAATGACATGAGGAAATAAGTCTATCAATTCCTGCATTAAAAAAAATGTTATAAGGTGGAAAATAGTTTCATGTTTTGTGAGTTCATATGATAATGCTGTCTGCTCATTAACTTTGTCTAATACTCTGGTTGTTATAAAACTTTCTTACATGATTGTAATTCTGGCAGATTTGGAGCTCCTGTAACTCAAATCCAGCATGCAAGGCAGCTTCTGGAAGCTTACAGAAATGTTCTTCAGGTCCTGTGTGATACTGTGAGAAAGGCTGTGCTTGGTAATAGGGGAAATCTGGACAAGGTGATGTTCTGTTCTGAAGCCTGAAAGGGAGGGCCTGTGTGTCTTGTCATTGTCAGGAAACAATCTTGATGTTTTTCATTCAAATTCTTGGTTGTTGAATTACATTCCAATTTGTTCAGTGTGATTAAATTTACCATAAGTCCAAAATTCAATATAGAGTCGAGCTGGATACACCTGCTGTAAGCTGAGGCAGGAAATGGAGCTAAAAGATCACACAGCAGGAGTTAACACAGACTATCTGAAGGAACAAAGGTAGGAGTAACTCCAGATGAGGGATTGAAAAAGAGCCACCCTTGGAAGAATCTCTAACCCCATCTGTGATGTTGTGATTAGGAATAAACTCAAATTTAAAACAAAGACGTGTGTCACTCTCAATCTGCCATTGGCAAGAGGCTGCTGGTGATTTAGAGCTGCTGCTCCCTTGGAAGGAGTCAGGGCTGAGAGCAGTGGAGGATGCTGAGGATGCTGAGGATGCTGCAGCAGAGCTCAGGCTGGCAGCTGCAGCAGGGCTCAGCTTTCTCACCCAAACCAGAGCTGGGGGTGGCTGAGGAGTGGCAGGAAGATTCCCTGGCAGTGCTACCAGGCTCACATCAGGGCACACCTCAGAGCTGACCCAGCAGCTGTTTTAGCACATTCTGGTTGGTTCCACTGGGGATGTTGTCACCCATGCCATATTTTAGTACATCAAGCACTTATGTTATATAAAATAGATTTCTGATTCAGCAAGAGCCCTTCAAGTCAAGTGCTGTGCAAGGATCCCTGCTTGTATCAAATCTGGCCTGTGCTGACAGATGTCTTTATAGCATGGGGCTGTCGACCTGTAATAATCAGAATATACACAGAAGTTGTCCCTCAGCTTATGCAGTGCAGCAAAGTCAGTGTACAAGAAAATGTGATTACACTGTATATGGTGACAGGATTGTGAAGTTATGAGATAAATAATTGTAAGCAATTATTTTCCTCTGAGAAGACAGAGGGGCCAAGGAGGGAGACTTTAAAGAAAGCTCAGTATTTATTAAATATTTCCTCAGGTCTCAATGGCTCAGGCAGAACTGGATTTTTAGGAATTTCATAAAAGCTGTCTCAGGGAGACTCATCTGTCTCAAGTTTACTCACTTTGCACAGCCTAACAGTGAATGGTTCCAAACTGTAGCAATTCTTTCAGTGTCACCAGGTGCTTTATCCACAGCCCCTTCAGGATGTGAGGGATTCTGTGAAGTGATCAAAGCATCGTGCCCGTGCCTTTACTACCTAATGACTTTTGTTTCTATTTTTAACAAACCCCTTTGTACCTTTCTCCTAAAATAGCAATAGAACTCTTAATAAATGAAGCATTAAATCTCAGTAACAGCATAAGTACTTTGCTCTTTCTGTGTTCTGTGGCCTGTTATGCAAAAGAGGCTCAACAGTAAGTCAAAAGACTCCCTGTGGGGTGCACCACTCTTTCCTCCCAGGGGAGAAAAGTTCAAATGCTGCACAGGTGAAGGAGTCTCATTAAAAACATTTACCCCCTAATGCTCTGCCAGGTAAAACTGCCTAAGTGTCAAGGAGAAAGGACTTATTTTGACTGCAGACAATAAAGCACTGCCAAAATTATATTTGGTTCAGGAAAAGAAATAAGAAACAAGCAGTAAAAGAGGGTGAAAAGTGCAATTTATAGAAAAAGAGATGACAGGTTATTTCCTTACAGTATTTTCTCTTTTTTCTTTTATTTCTAATTGTACTTTTTTTTTTTTTTTTTTTAATTCAAGGGTTCTGCATAATCTTTCATATGAGGTCTTATGACTTAATGTGGAGAAGTAGAGAATGCAGCCCAAGAGCTCTGTGGCAGAGCCTAGAGGTGGATGGTTTAAAATCAAATTGGGGCTTTCAGCACTCAACAGAAGCTGCCAGTAGTTTTGGCACACTAAAGACAAAAAAGTCTGGACTGTGCAGTGAGGAAATAGTACAAGTCACAGTTTTCTTCTGTGCCTCAGTAGGTAAAGCCAAGTTTCTACTGTAGATCATAAAGGTTTGTGGTGGTGGTGTGGTTCAAATCCATCAAGAAATGAGTTATTTGTCATCCACTCTTGCTGCTATTGCTGGTTTTAAACATTTCTGGGCTACAGTGTGTTCTGTGAAAAGTTCATTATCTATTTTCTGATATCTGTATGAAACAGTTACACTTTGGTAATTACACTGTTATGAAAAACAATGAATAAGGCAATGGATTAGGACAGTGTGGTGAAGAAACACAAGGGGAGGATTTACAGATTTGGGGCAAAAAATGCTAATCAAAAACCAAACCAAACTCCTTCCAGGAAATAAATTTATTGACATTTTTGTGCGGAATATCTTAAAATCTGTTCAGAGATAATGTGTTTTGGTTTAGAAGTTGCTGCAAAGTTGCAAAAAAGCAGTGACCAGTTGTTGCCGTTTAACTTGATGAATTTGAAATACTAACAGAGTAAGACAGAAGTCTGGTTTTATTTCTTTCATTCTTTTTTCCAAAGAGGGAGGATGCAGAAACTAAAGTATCCAAGTGGAGAAAGAATAAGCACTTAAGATTCTAAGTAACAATCGAATCAAAATATGGGATGTCTCAAAAATCTCTCTCTACTTCATAGGTCTATATAATACAATTAAATTGTCCCATTCCTTCTATTCCAAAACCAAAGAACAGTTATAAAAACAATCTGAAAAGAAAGCTTAACAGGGAATATTAGCTTTGAACACAACAGGATGCTCTGTTAGTAGCATATATCAACATTCCAACAAATCAATGTGCAGAAGTGGTAAAAATATGTGGGAGTTGGTTTGTCAAAATTTTGTATTTTGATAGGATAAATGCAGTGATACTATGGATTAATGTAGGGATAATCTGGATAGTTAGAATGCTAGAGGTGTGAGAAACTGAGCCCCACCAAGGCATGGAAGCTCTCCGTGACCCAGTGCTTTATGTGCTGCCTGGATAATTTTACACCCCAGGCTGCACACAGGGAATGATTCTTTGCACTTCTGGGGGTCCCTAGAATTCCCTGGGAACCAGAGCATCTGCTAAGCTGTGTACAAAAAAGAAAACATCCCTAGATGCATTCCAGAGGAGCTTTGGCAATCAATTGGTATAAATGAGTTGTTAATGGTAGGTTATTTTGCGGGAGGGAAGCTTGCGATATGGTGACCTTGCTGCAGCAGGTACAGCGTTCATGCCTGGATGGAGTTTCTGACAAAATCAGCATGTAATCATGAGTGTTTGATCAAAAGTTCAGGGGGAGAAGATACAGTCACTCTGAGTGTGACAGGGTCACTTTGAAAATGCATTCAGCGTGCACTCTTGCATGCCTGCTGTAGCAACGCAGTTCAGCCAAAGGCATTTCAAAAAATGGCTCCATCACCGGATGCTTCATCTGTGGCAATGTCTTTGGATCCCATTTCCTTGGAAAGTTAACAAGGCATATTGTAAGGATAGATGCCTTTGGCTAGGGTACATCTGATAGTGTATATACAATTTTTCATGAATATGAATGAGTGACTTCAAAATTAACATGTAAGTGTGCATTTCTTCACTGGCACAGACCACTGTTAGACATATTTCTGAGTGCAGAATGTACTGAAAACGGCTCTAAGGCTGAAATTAATAAAAAATACTCCACATATTTTGGCTATTCTGCTAACTTGTCACATTCTTTAGCTGATCAGATACTAATGAGTGAACGGATGACTAAAAGCTGAAATGAAATTAGGTTCTAATCCTGTCAAATTGCCAGCCTGCCTCCTCATGAACTGAGTGAAGAAAGCAGCACGATCTTGCCAAAAGCATCCAGCTTGGGATCTCCTTGTTCTGGCATCCCCCATAAAGAATTCAACAATGAGTTGTAGCTGGGGGTTGGTATTTACTGCTGAAGGTGCCTCTGCTTCCAAAAATAAGTGAATTGATAATTATGCTCTTTTTCCTGAAAATGCACACTCTTGGTAGCTGAGCTATAACACTGAGCCCAAAGTTACCAGGTGCCTCGGGGTACTCTCTTTCTTCCCCCACTTAATTCACGGTTAACTTGAAGGAACCCAAGATTAATAATAAAATCCCAGGGAAAATTCTATCTGCTGCTATTTATAGCCTGGCTTTGTGTGGTGCCTGCTCGGGGCTCTAAGGGCTCGCCAAGGCCCACCCAAGGCCCAGCCTCAGATTTGCAGAGCAAGGCCCATTTCCCATGCAGAAGAGCTGTGCATGCCAAGCGAAGCTGCTGTTGGACACATCAGATTTATTGTGTTTACAGGCAGTGTTGGCATGTCACAGCCCCCCCAGCTCGGCCTGGGGCTCGGGGGCACCCAAAGAGCTCTGCCAAACCCGCGGTGACAGCTCCGCGTCTGCACGCGGGAAACGCTTCAGAGCTGGGCCATGCTGACAGAACCAGAGACCAACACATATTTTAAAGATATTTTCCTCGCAGAGACGGAGAAAACAATGTTCTCTGGGAAGTTCTCACTCAGAGAAAGTGGAGTCTCAAGCACGAGCCAAAGTGAGGTGAGGTGTAGGCCCAAAGGGTGGCTGCTCCCTGATATATCTATCTCATCATCGCTCTCTGAGCCTAACAGGCAAAGGTATTGCAGAGTTAGAGAATCTTACTTTTTATAGCTTGATTTGGCTAAGTAATGACTTTCCAGACGTTAATGTATGATTATTTAGTTATTTCAGTTATGCTACAATGTAAATAAGCCCTGAGGCACGAGTCAGCCTTTGATTTTAGGATGTGCCAGTAGAAGCAAGTGGTATGGACTAATGGCTTCCTTGAACACCCCTCAGAATATGAAAACTCATCTACATATCTGTCACTGGATATGTGATAATAGCTACAAATCTAACATTAAATTTTCATTTTCCCTCTTCTCCAAGATGTCATGAATAAAAACCAGTCAGAGTAGCAGAAAATTCTTTTTATGATTTCATTTCTGCTTACACACTATCCAGCGAGCACCACTTTCCATAGCTCCACTCTCACATCAGTGTATTATAGTTTATGACCAGCATGTTAAACGTCTCCCCTCCTGGAGGAAATATTGCAAATAAAATACTGGAACCACAGCAACACAGAGGTTGGAGAGAGCCTCCGAAGGTCACCTCGACTGAAAATTGAAATGCCACTGGAAAAGGAGCACAGCTCTGTTTGTAAGTAAATATTTTATTCTTGATCTTTATTTATGTGGGAAAGCCAAGAGAAACCTTGTTCTTCTTCCCAGCAGAATGAGAAAAGGAATAAGTACTTTTGTGTGCCACAGGAAGGAGTGTCGTCCCTACAAGCTGGAAAGGGCAGGGCATGTGAGGTGCTCTGTGCAGGTGCCAGAGCTGGGGATGTCCAGCAAAATCCTCTTGGAGGCAATGTCTCAAGGAGTGGAATAGGTCACTCCTTGCTCTTGGCTGCTCTCTTGTACCTGTAGGAAAGAGCCCTAGAAAGAATCCAGTTCTTAGATTAGGAATTATGTTTTCCTGCAGAAAGACTTTGAGAGCGGTGAAACTTTAATAAAATGCCATTGACAGTAATGATTTTTAATAAAAGGGTACTTGTGCTGAAGGTAGACACATCACAGGGGTGTCAGGGAGTGCTGGCATTGTGTGCTTAAAGAAGCAGCAGAATAAACATGTTTATATATTCCTACTCCTTCTCTGTATGTAGTCAAAATAATTTAAAAAGTGCTTTCATTTCTTCAGCAGAAATTGAATAAATATTTCATTCTAGTGCTGCTCTCATGTTAATGTTTTTGGCTGGTCACTTCTGAAGCAAAGATAATTTTTTAAGTGCTCCTATATTGGGCAGACATTGTGTTTTCTAGTCTTATTATTGAGTTTAATAAGTCTAGGTTAAAGGTCATAAAATGACAAATTTAAAGTAAATATAATATATAATTGCTTTTAGAGTGGATTCTTCATAAGAATGCTACACTGCAGTTTCTACCCCCAGTCTTATTTACAAATTATTAATTCAATAGTAGCACTGCATCATACACCATTCCCAATGCTTGAGCTTAATTAAGAATGCATCCCTGCTAATTGATTATGGTGCTGCTTTCATAGGCTTTTTTCCCTAATGGCTATCTCAGGATATTTCCTGCTAATTAGTTAGAAAATTTATTTTCTTTCCTACATTGTCACTAAATGTAAGAACAATCTGAGCTTCACCTTTGTACTATGAGATCTATAAGTGTTTTCTTAAAGTTTCAGGGAAATTGCATACTCTGATGTTTTCTACTCTTTTTTCAAAATCAGGTCTGCCATACTTAATATTCTTTTTTATTTTTTCCCCCATAAATTAATGGAATTTCTGATCTAGTTCACAAAGTGCATTTGTAAGAATGTTTTTCTGCTCTATGGAGAAAAGTGCTATGCTGGATCAAGGCATTTGATCTGCATTTGATTCGCAGCTCCCACCACGAAATGAAAAATGACTGCATTCAGTGCTGCAGTAATTTTCTCTCAGGTGTGGAGCATTGTCAGGACAAAAAGGAGGTGTGACAGCTCTGTGCAGAGGGGCAGATCAATAAGGCACCAAAGTGTCAAATCCTGGAACTTTGTGCAGATTAAAAGATTGTGGGAAACAAAAAGTTCAAATCTGATATATAATGTCTGAATCACTCCTTAATTCACAACTAATGTAAATGAGAGAGTGTTCAGGTGAGCCAGTGTATTAAAGCCTCTGATGCTGGGGTGTGATAACATTAAATGACACTTTCACCTTGTTTAGACTTGCAGATTTGGGAAGGGATCATGAAAGTTATTACAGCAGCCCCATTCGTGCTGTCATGACCTTGTGTAAAATGAAATAAAGGCTGCTGGAGTAAACAATTGTTTAGGGGGGTGGGCATGGTTCCATAACTATTTATTTCTCATTACTTTGTGTTTGTGGTTCTCCACTTCTGATATCAGAACTGACAAAAGTGGGCTTGACCCCCTGCACCCAGCAAAATCTGTGGTGAAGATCCTGAACTTGAATTTTATGTGATGTTTTAAAGATTTTACAGCTTTGCATTAGAGACAAATGAGTAGTGACCTAACAACTGACAAACTCCATCAAGCAAAGACGTCTGTCTGTGCACACTGTGCCACATAACATGTGTGGGAGAGCTGATTTCAGGCAAATTTCCACTTCTCATATCTGCTCCATGAGGAAGGGCATCTCATGTCACCAAAGCACTGGCAGGTGACATAATAATAATAAAAATAATAATAATAATAATATTAAATAAACAAACTGTGATGAATCTCACTGTGAGGATGCCTTGAGTTTCTGGGCTTTGTCCTGGAGCACTGGAGATGCACCCAGACACTTCCTTTAGTGGAATAAATGATGCAGTGAAGAGGCCTTGCTTTTCCTTGAAAGGAGCTATGATTCTAACCATCCATTTTATCAGATCTATTGATCTGGGCACTTGCTAGTTTTTCACATATAAACCTGGTAATTTGCTACATTTCATAAAACAGCACAGAAGTTTTGCATTTTTCAGTGTGGTCCTTTCCATCAGTTATCTAATGACAGTCACAAGATGTGCATGGAGGGCTGAAATCCTCTCAGGAAACAGAAGGAAAAGCACATACTCATGTACAGATATTATGATTAAGATTTTCCTTATCTGTCAATATATTGCAATCTGTAAGATGTAAAATGGAAGCGTAGGGGTTTTTTTCCTGAATTGAATTCCTCTGAAAGATGTCACAGAATTTTTTTATCTTTCTTTTTTTTTTTTGTGAGAGTTTACAAAAAGATTGCATTTTTATAGACACTTAGGTGGTCACAATATGAAAAAAAGAAATCAAAGCAAGTGTTTGGTATTCAGCAGATATCTCATTTCTTTGGTAATTTTGTTCAGAACAGACTGTGTCTTCCTGAAAGCACACTGACTTTTTCTCATTTGATTTTTTTCCCCTCTCTTGCATTTATCTTTGACATTTAATTTCCAGATGGGTGCTCAGTATGACTGATGCTGTTTTTTTGTATGTGTGTGTGTGTAATTCAATCCCTGAATTCATTTTCAAGGCTGCAGAAAGTTGGTGGCTGCCAGTTAGGTACCAGTATTTTTGTATATGTGAAATCCTAATGTGATTAATTAATTATTAAATGCAAATTAACATACCAAGAACCACACAATCTCTGTGCATTCCTGGTTCTCTATCTTATCTGATACATTTTGATTTGTTCTTCATTGACATCACTGTCACCATAGTTACCACCAAGACAAGTTAGAGAAACGTCTCAGTAAAAACAAAGGAGAAAATATCACTGGTGTGGGGTCTCCGATGGCAAAAGGTTGTCAGATCATTATAAACAGTAGGCAGCATTCAGATTTTTTGCATTGTGAGGTGTTAGACACGTCTGAGTTAAAGTTTATGGGCAGAGAATTTGCAAAAGCTTTTGCAAGTTCAGAATAAGAGTGGCCATTACCATGAGGTAAAATTATTTTTACTTGGCTTCAAGAAGCCTGAAGGTGAATACTTGAGAGGAACAAAACCCAAAGGCAGTGGTTCAAAGGAGTTCTAACAAGTGAGGGCTGTTTGCTTTTCAAAGAACAGTCACTGGAACTGTTGAAGATTAGGAAAACAATTTGGCAATTGAGTCGGCAGAACGAAGTTCAGAGAAGTGCTGTTGGCAGAAGTTCATTTCATTTGGTTGATTAAGTTTATCATTGCAGAAAACAATGATTTACTTTGCAATGGGCCAATCTTTGGGTGCAGAAATGGTTTTGCATGGCTTGTGGGAGCATTACAGAGATGGCCTGGCAGAGAGAGCCAGGCAGCATTTGGTACACACACCCTTTGCTTCCACTGGGTCCATTGTCCTCTCTATTTCCCCAAATTATCATTGTCCTGTAATACTATTATTTGGAAAGCTCAGTGATTCTGTGTGTGTGTGTACATATATATATACATATATATATATATATAATAATAGCTATTGCATGTGACTGAGTAAATAATGGAATAATGGAGCAGCTCTACTCTTTTGGATAATGTTATGCAGCATTGATGTCAAAGTATCAGAGTTAGCTCACTTTCATAGATAATTCAGCAGTTCCTTTTCAGTCTAGATGAGTGAAAAATTAACTGTGACATTTTATATCTCTCAAAGTATCTGACCTGAACTTTTTTTTCCTATCCCTGCTGTATATTTCATATTGATTGGTCCCACTTAACCCTGAATTTTGATGGAGAAGTGCTTCCTTTGAAAAGACTGAATGAGCTGGTATATATTGAGTTCAGCAGGTAAAATGCAGAAAGGGAAGTGATTTTTTTTAAACAATAAGGTTCTCTTTTAGAAATCCATGATTGTAATGGGTGAGATTCTGGACTTGATCAGATAAAGACTATTCACACTCAGAGTGGATGTGGCTGTAGAATGGATGCAGATATGCACTCAAGGTCAGACCCTGAAATGTGGAAATGTGGAAATAAGCATACAAATGAATAATGCTGTAAATTCCATAAATCTGGCAGTTGGAGATTTAAAGGAACAACTCTGGTTGCTTTATTTTTGTCCTTCTACCTTTCCCCTGTAATGCAAGATCCATCTGTGTGTTTAGTACTGTTTTATCCTACCCTCAGTGCAGTCTAGTTATGTTCATCTATAGATCTCAGTGAGAGGAATGACAGATTTGTCTTTACAAACAAACCCTGGGTCTGCTGGTAGGCAAAATCAGCACTGAGAGGGAAAAGAAACAATGGGAAGGGTTCCACTGATGGATGGATGGAAAAAAAGATATTTGCCTTTATAAACAAAATGTAAGTCTGCTGATAAATGAAATTGGATATTGAGAGAGGAAAGAAACAATGGGAAAAACACATAAATTCCATAAGAATTAAAAATTAAAGGGGGGGATTATCCATTAGAGGGGAATCTTAGGTGTTAGGTGCTCTGGGAAGTCTGTACCTCTCCAGTACCTCAGCCAAGGGGGAAAGAGAGAGGGAAATGTGGCCAGGAAATTGGGATAAAGAGTAAAAAGGAGGCTGAGCCCTCCAAAAATTTGAGAGACCCCAGGGGAATGCCCCATGGCCTCTGCCTTTATTCAAATAAAGTAAAGGAACTCCTCTGTCTCCTTTTTGGACATAAACCTCTGGTGTTTGTGGATTAATTTTCCTGACATCAGTGATAACCACTTTAAAGTTTCTCGTAGTACCTATCAACCAGCTGATGAGTAAAACTTATTTTCTAGCCCACATTCACTTTTAAAGAGAGGAGGCAGGAGGGTCACACACAAATCTTAATGTTACAAGAGGTTCTTTTTCCCTATTGAAACCTGAGAACAGACACATTTTCTAGTTAAATAGAGAAGAACCATGCAAACTATAATTAAAATATTAAGTTTAGTATTTCTAATGTGTGATTGTGTAGCAAGATAACCTTCAAGTGCTCCAGATCTATCAAGAATTTTTGTCTCAGTGAATTATGTCTGCATGTTAATTGTATTAGATTTTCCTGCTATACATCACATGTCTAAAGCTTGTTGGCCATAAGCAAAGGATTGTTGGAGACAGAAGACAAATAAGATCTTAAAGTAGAAGCTTCCCAGCACATGCAATATATTCCTTCTGCTGACAAATATACTTTTAGGAATTGTTTTAGGATTATATTAAAATTATTTCTGACTATGCTTTAAAGTTTAAAGAATTTTTAATGTAAAATTCTCTAAGAAGTCTATCAATAATCTGAGTTTTTTTTATCTAATGATATTAACTAACCTCTTTGAAAAGAACAATTCTGGCACAGCTTCCACTTATTGATATTCAAAAACCTTGTAGGTCTTTGTTAGCATTACTTTATTTAGTTTAACAGAACATTTTGTTGATAATGCAATACAGAAAATGTAAAATATTTTTGACAATTTATGTCATCACCATTTCTTACCTCATGTTTGCTGTTTATTAAGCCACTAGTCAGACTGGTATAAAGCAATATTATGCTTTTTTCTGTCATTTTGTATACCCAGCACTTAAAAAGCAAAGTTCAAAGTGCAATGTTTGTATTTAAATAGTCTATTTTTTGATTTCTTTAATGATTGTGTGTAATGGAAAGACAATCAAAGCCTCATTGTGCTTGGAGCCACGTGTAGATAACAAGCTGACAATGCTGCATTAAATAAGCAGCAGGCACAGTGCTGCTTCACCTTGTCAAAAACCTTCTTTGGAAACAGCTCTGATGATAGATCCCACACTGATTCTTTCTTTGTCCTGCACTCACGATGTGAGAAATGCTTTGCTGACTTCCTTCCCAGCACACGACCCAATTTTAAGATCTCTTGTCTTGGTTTGAGACAAATTTAGAGAAAAATATTTTCTGACAGAAAGCAGGTTGTAGTTACTTTTCTTTTATTAGGCTTGGGAAAAGAGATAGTTTTTTGGAGGAAAGTGAAGAAGGAAAAAACTATTTAACAAACAGATTAAAAAAAAAAAGTTAAATCATAAAATCTTTCTATGTGGAGAGAAACCTGGAAGAATTTTAAGTTTTTCTGGGTGTGGTTTCTCTATTCTCTGGAGCTGGGTTGGTGTGGAGAACTTTCTTGCAGGCTGGTGGAAGGTTTTTCAGTGAGGGTTTGATGTTCTGGTTCTTGTCTCTACAGGCTGGGGCTCTTATGTCAGGGCTCAGCACTGCCTGGTTGTTTTTATCCCTAAGTCACAAACCCCACAGTGACAGAGTTAAAAATGCTGATAACTGCCTAAATCTGCTGTAATTACAGGAATTCAGAGATCAGGGAGGTTTTCCAAGACTGTAAAATTACTGCTGTCTGTGACCCACAGTGGTGTGAGAGTGCAGGAGTCAGTAACTCCCTCAATTAGGAGCCTGAGGAAGGCAATCCATAAGGCACTCCCAGGGCAGGGAAAAATATAAGCACATTTAGTGAAAATATGGTTATGCTTCGACTTTTAAAACTCCGTGATAGGTTTACAAATTGTTGCTGGGCAAAAATAATCCAGCAATTTGCTGTTAACACAATTACAACTCGAATGGCTGACTAGAATTTTGGTGTGTGACAGGAATCTGATATCCTGCCACAGTGTATTATGCATGGGAATTTCCAGCCACAGCCCCTTAGAAAAAGCCACAGTGCTGCTCTTTTGAGTTCCGAGCTGCAATTAGGCTGCAGTGGGACACTGATGTGAAGCCTTTATGAATAGAAACCAGCATGGCCCGGGGCAAAAATGTGTGAAGTGAAGGGATGGCTCAGCAGCAGCAGCAGGGGACAAACTCACATTTTGAGCAACTCTGTGTTGCATGAGAAATGTGTTTTAATGTGAACAGGCATCTACATTCACCTGGGTGTTGTGGGAGACAAACTCCCTGACAGCAGCAGCTCCATCAGTCCTGACTTGAGCAAGAAGCAGGGCAGCTCTTAAAACAGCAAAAGTGTCAAATTATTCTGGTTTTGGAAGCTTTTCCATAATTTAACCTCATAAATAGAGCTAGTAACACCAATGAATTTTATTATATAGTAAATTTGTTCCGGAGGCTCTTCAGCTTGGTTCCAAAACTGGGGAAGAAGCAAACAAAACCTTGATAAAAAAGTAACAGGTGAATCTGTTTGCAAATTTGCTCACTAAGTTTTGAGGTTTGTTACCTAAGGGCTTTGATTTGGGGAAATTCCTTTCTTGGAAGATTGAGAGAGATTGGGTTGTAAAGCCATGACTGGGCAGATAAGAATAAATGATTAAGAACTGTCAACATATGAATGTACTTAACTGAGATAAATCAATGAAGGACCTTAGTAAATGTCAAAAGATGCAGAGCTTGAAATGACTAAATTATCAGGTTACAGAGACAGGTCTCTGTCAGGAGGGTGAGGAATAAAATCAAAAATTAATGAGGAGGCTCTAGATTTTTACTCTCTGAATTTCCACTGCAATTTAAGAGTCCCTAACTCTTCTTTGTTTTTTGGTTTTCTTTTTTTCCTGATAAATGCTGTTCTGTGCAGTTCCTAACATCAGCTGGTTGCAGAAATGTCAGAATGGCAAAGCCTCTGAAACGATGTTTCAATCAAAAAAACTCTATATAACAATATTTAATAGGTGTTAAGTGTCGAAGTACAGAGTCAGAGGGGAGCCCTGTCACCCTCTTGGTGAGCAGAGCAGCTCAAGGGTGCTCAGTTTACAGAAGCTGGGCCTGAACTTCCCTCGAGGATGCCAGCGAGACCTGGAGCTGCTCTGATGTTCACAGAGAGTGTTAAAAACACTGATTGCTAGGAAAGCACTAAAACACCAAAAGATGGTGTTGCTGAGACAGTATTAGCTGTGCAGGTGAGTATTTCTGACTAAATCAGAGCAGCTAATTGTTTTTATCCCAGTATCATGGCTGGTTTATCCATTATATGCATACCTGCTGTACTTACTCATCATATAACCCTGGTAGAACTTTGCTGCAGCACTCAGGACGAAATGCAAATACTGGTGGATTTGCACTCATATAAGGGAGAGATACAACAAAATCAACAGTTTTGCCATAGCTCCTAACTGCTGATTGAGGCCAGGCTTGAAAGACTCTTGATTTTAAATATTAAATGTTAATGAGTTTTAAATCAGAACTATTTTGATCACTACAGGTATTTTTAAAACTGAAATGCTCCAGAGGTCAAAATTCCTAATCAAAACCCAAGCATAAGTATGCACTGAAAAAGAAGTGAGTAGGACTCCATAAATGGGAAAAAAAAAAACAGATGGAACAGTACTAAAACTTCCAAAGAAACTAGAGAAGAAGCCTCAAAGTAGATCCTCCAGGGTAGGAAAAAAAAAATAAAAGCTTACTTAAAAGTATTAAATTTGGAAAATTATCTTCCCTAATCACAAATAAAATATTGCCATTGTCAGATCAGTGTGAATTTGTCCTTGACACTTTGAGTCTGGACCTGAAAAAAACCCAAACCTCCAAAGCATTTGGGCAAAAAAATTACAGAAGTAATTTGACTGGATCTCCTTACTTAATCATATTGATTATTAATTATTAAGACAGGATAAGGCAGTCGAGTCAGGAGCTGTGGAGCTCCCTCTCTGAGAGCCAGAGCAGGCCAACACACAGAGGAGCTGCTCTGCTGCACTGACAGCTTTAACAAAGAGCTGCATGCAGGTAGGTTTGAGACAAATTCTTTTGGGCAGTGGTGTGTTTAACCAGATCAGCACTAAGCCATCTCCTACATTTCCACTCAGATGCACAAACCTCCAGCTAAATGTGTAGGTTCATGCTTTTACGATATTAAAATGTAATTGCAGCTGCCAAAAAGTAGCAGTATTGTCTTAGAGATGTGAAAGTTACATAAAATGCAAGGAAATGAGGCACAAGAAATGTGTTAGAAATCTCAGATTTGTCTTCCCCCTAAACTGATGATATTTTAAGGCTTCTCCTCTGTCAAAATCAGCCACTGAAGATACAAAAAGGAGGCACATCCCAAGTCCAAGTTTCCTGAGAATACACTAAATAGTTCGAAAGAAAGTTCAAACAGTTGGTCCTATCAGAATCATTTCATATGCAGGAAGCATTTATTCTGAAAATATTTTTGAAATCCATCGTCCTCAAAGATGCTTTTTTTTTTTTTTTTTTTTTCTTTTCTGTCAACACGGCAAAAATTGAAACTTTGTAAAAAGCCTCATTATCCCATAAATGCAGCTCTGAAAGCCTTGTCTGGCTGCCTATTGAATTAGCAAACACAAAAGTCGAGCGCCGCGATTGATGCTGCCCTGCGAAAGCAGCAGCCAAGAGGATTTAGGTGGCTTTATTAAAGCTGGGTTGTACAGCAAGACTAAGTATTAATTCCTAATATGGTCGAACACGAGGTTGGAGCATGTCTGCTGAGACTGCTTTTTGCCTCTCTTAGATTACCAGATTCAAGCTTACTGTCAAAACGCAGAGCAGAGGTTTAGGTGTAAAGTACCGACTGTATTCCACAAAAAAGAAAAAAAAAAGCTTTAAAGTTTTAACTTTACGACAGTCTTAAGAGGACCCTAAGCCCGACCTCAGACTTGAAGCAGTAGAATGTGTGGAATGAAATGTAAAGGATGTCTGTACTCAGCTTTTTCGAGAGGGGTGTTTGAATCTTCAAGAGTGTGAGGAGTGCAGTAGTACAACAATTAGCAGGAAATCTGGCAGGAGCTGAGGTGGCTGCACTGTGCTGCCTGTGAGAGTGCTGTGCCTACAGCTGCTCCATCACAGGGCGGGATCAGGGTGGGATCAGCCCCTGCAGGCAGAAAGGTCCCCATCCCCACACATTCCCAATCCCAGGACTTGGCAGTGGGTTTTTAAGAAATTTCAGAGAAAAGCTGGAGAAATGCTAGTTCTTTTTAACTTGCCTTGAATGGAATATTTAAATCCATTTCTAAGAGAAGTTCTGTAACTTCTCAAGCAAAAGTCCTTGACAAGGAATGTAAAGATGAGAAATATTTAAGGTAAGGTGCTTGCCTTGACCAATGAAAGATCTCCTCTCTGTTTTGTTGTGCATTCCCCTCACTGTGCTGGAGAGTCGGACAGACATTCCCTCTCCAGCTAGCATGGCTGGAGGGAGAGAAGATTTGTTGTTTTCTTGATATTAATAAATAAGCCTTCTGATTTCTATCTGTGAACATGAGTGGTTTGTGGAAAGGCCCTGGGGAACAGGGCTGTGTCACTTCTACACAGGAAGAACAGCCTCGGACAGGCTACAGGAGCTTTGCTCAGGAGGCAGAAGGATTGAGATCCTTTGGCATTCAGAAGGCTTGAAGAAATACTTACATGGCTTCATGTGTGTCCTGCACATCTGATTAAAGGAGAGTCAGCTTATTTCTACAGAGAAAACGTGTGTAACCAAAAGAGCACCATGGTTAACAGGCTCAATGTTAACTGTTGGAGTAAAACTTGAACAGGGTAGAAAGTGGGTTTTCAATTTTGAAATGGTTTCTCAGGCTGCTCTTTTCCTGTCTTTAACATGACTCAAATAGGAAATTCTTACAACTCGAGGAGTCATACTTTTTCATCAACTTCTAGTTTTATTGCTTACATATTTTTGTGTACCCAGAAAGTGGCAGAAAACAAAACCAGCATTTAAGTACAAGCTTACTGCTCATCACCACCAAAGCTGGGAACTATTAAAGTGTCTGGAGAGATTTATCTCTATGAAATGTATCTGATTGTGCAGGCTATCGAGTTCCTGTCCAGAGATTAAGACATTCTCTTTGTATTCTATGATGTCAAGTGCAGAATATTGGAGGGCCACAGGCAGGGGATTTTGAATGGTGCTAAAGAATTCAGGAGATTGTTTTAGAATAATTAAATGCCCCTCTCGGTTTCTGAGAGTTTCATGCAACTTTTGTGTAAGCTTACATCTGAATTATTATCAAAAAAGATCAAAAAATAGGGAGAGAGCAGGGACAGAGAGTAGCTTGATACAAAATATAAATATCACTCCATTTGTACAAAATAAAATGAATATTGTTTCATTAGTTTCAGAGGTGTCACTCGCTAGTTAGAACCCATGTCCTGCTATAGAGTGTGGAAGTTTCTCCAAATAACTTTGACAACGAGAAGGGCACAAGTGCTTGGTGTCCAAACACATATGAACTACCCAAAACCGAGAACATCTGCCTGAGCCCCGAGGCAAGGCAGTAACCCACGAGCTGATCCCGGAGCTGCAGCATATTGCACAAATCGCCAGGCACGTACAGAACACAACTCCAGAGCAGCTCCTATAGTTCACTGCTAATTTCTGCCTGGCAAACAAGGATACAAATTTGATGAGCTTTAACATACGAGATAATAAGAGCAGTCCCATGGCAGGGAACACTACACAAAAAGGAACAGAGAGAAAACATGAAAAGCTAATTGCTTTAAATTCTCAGCAGCTGTAATGAAATACAGCAAGAAGCATCCCCAAGCATTGTGCATTAGATTCACTTGCTCAGAAATCAAGAACTGGTTAAACAAGCAAAACTGAGATTGAACATCCCGAGCTCAATGGCTCCAATTTCAACACGATTTTTACAGGAAAATTCATGCTGTTTGCCCAGCATGCACAAATTAAAATTAAGCTAAAAATGTTTTTTCTTTGTTCTTTTCTACTTTACTTTTCAATGAGCAATTTTTCTCGCATAAACACTGAGCAGAGCAAATAACAAGCTCATTGAAAATATGAGTCAAGAACAAGCCGTTGATTTCTTATCTTTGCACTGCAAATTAGGCATACAACTCAAGCACAGTGTTGTCCTTCTTAAAATGCATCTTTAAGTGACTGTAAGAACATCTTCATTTCCAAAAAATGGGGTTACTCCACCAGCTGAAAGATATGTTATTCTAGTGAGCCTTCCACTTCTGTGTTACCCTGGGTGTAGGCCTTGAACTGAAGCACAGCACTCAAACCAGGGGACAATGAGCAGTAATTCATGGCTTCGCTCGGAGCTGAAATGGAGTCAACGCGAGTGCAAGTCAGTCCAATTTTCTTGAATTAAGGGCACAGAGTTTCTCAGGGAGAACAAAGATCAAACGACCCCAAACATTCAACTTCTGGCTTAGCTGGAGCAGGAGAATGGACCAAATCATGTAGAATGAAAGATTTCAGCGTTACATTTTCCCATCATAATTCAGGCTGCTCTGCACACTACTGCCATACCCATCTGGCATAAGGGCTACTGCCTGGGCAAGTTGGAGCCCATCCTGATGACATGCCATGGTCTGAATTTCGGCTTATTTCAGTCATTCAGTGCCATAAAAGTCTCACACTTTGCACTGCAGAGTTTTAAGCATGGAGGAATGTTTGTTTTGTGCCCGTCTGGCACAACTGTGCAGCCAGAACCTGGGAGATCCGTGCGAGGTTCTGGCACTCTCCCCAGCACCAGCAGCTGCAACTAAAACTAAACTTGCATTTAGGACTACTTTTTAGTCCAGATGATGGATAGAAATAAAGGTATTTTGTACCCTGGTGTTTAGGAAAATGATGTGTACTGGATATCAGGTATAGTTTGGGTCTCTTGGGTTGACTGAGAAACCCCAGAGAGTGAAGCTGTTCTGATTTAATCACATGCCTCTCTTAAGCATCCATCAGTTTTACCACTTTACTTGCAGAAGTCTTTGCTAGCAAACTAAAAGTCTGATTAAAATCGCTTTTCCTTAGGAACTCAATTTGGTGAAAATTTCTGTTAAGATTTTGTAATTAATTTGTTCCCTCTTTTTCACTTGGCAGCTGAAAGTGGAGGGATTTTTTTTAAACAAAAAGCTTGTGGTTGTTGATTCTCGTACTGCACGCCCTTACTGCTGTTGACTAACATGGTGAACAAAAAAATTATGGTACTTCCTTTCCCAAAAAACACAAAATTACTAATTTTCCACTTGAATATCAGGTGCCAATCAAATGTGGGTCTCATAATTACGGTTGTGCAGTCACTTCCATTCATTAAAATTATATGCAAAACAACATATTGTTTCTAAATTCCTCCTCAGAAAAACAGGATTCCACTTTTTCATTCTGCAGTTTATTTAAAGGTTAAATTTTGATTTTAAAGCAAGAATTACATTGTGCCAAATATAAAGCTCTGTTTGTTATGACTTACACTAAAAGAAAATCTTGCTAATTTTATTCTGACACTTCTCATTCTGTACATGATTTTTAATAAGTTGAATATATTTAGTGCAGAAATACTTCAAATGTTCTTAGTTTGACAGAACAATAAATAAATCAGTAAGTAGAAAACATATTTATTGCTGCCAGCAACTGCTTCCCTTCCAGGGAAAAAAAGAAGTGGTTTAAAGGCTTTTTTCCCAATATATTTAAAAAAAAATAGTTGTACTCATTTATACTAGCACAAAACTATTATATCTCACAATATTTACACAAAATATATTGTGTTTTGACAAGAACATATTAACCTTTAATAACCAGAAGAGTTCAATTTTTACGTAATTATCCAGAAATGCCAAGAGGTTTTGGGTTGGTCGTGGGGTTTTGATGGTGTTTTTTTTTTGTCTTTAACTGTTCTGATGTCTACATTAAGAGTAAATTTTAGATTGCTCTATTCTAATGCAGTTTTTTCAGCAGCTGAAATGCTGCATTTGGTATCTGAACTTCCCTTTTCACTCATTCATTATCCCCATGGCCAAGCAATTTGGGTTTTCATCCAAGTAAGAAGGATCCAAGGAACCAGCCAAGCCATTCTGTGCTGCACCATCCTGGTCCTGAGAGAGATGTGCAAGTGCAGTTGTTTCATCTTCTGTGCAGTGGCACAGCTCAGGAGCAGCAGTTTGACAAATGCAGCTGCTTTATGGAGACTGAGGATGTCTTTTTTTGTGGCACACAGGCAGTGAAGGGATGGGGAGTTTGATCTGCAATTCTCCACCTGTTCACCAGAAGGTGAATTTTCCAGGCTTTAATCTCATTCAGTCGTCAGTGGGGAAAATAGTAAGGAATTCTGAGCAGTAGGCCCAAGTCTTAGCCTTGCTGCAGGAATATTCTCCAGCTCCTGCACACCTGAGGGGCTTTCAGCAGGGACAAACGCACTCAAACAGGGAAAAAAACTTGTTTCTCCATTGATAAGTGAAATAAGTGTGATAATTTCTCCTGTGTTCCTTGAGCTTGGTGGACAGGTTGATCTGATTTATGCACATTACCTGCCTCAGCAATCCCATAGTTACAGGGGAATATTGTGTGCAATATCCAGCTGGGCAATGGGACTTGTGAGCAAAATGCAAAGCTACAGCTCCGTGTTTGGCTGTCTTGCAGCAGAGCCTTTTGAGAAAGCAATGCCACAATCCTTTAATTGCCACACAGTGGGAAAGCCACTTTATCCCACAATCAATAGGGCAATTGCTTCGGTAATTTACGTCCTTTCTGCAGATTTCACTCCCGTGAAAATGCTTTTGCCTGAACACCAGTTAAGGCCTGGTCTTTCTCAAGATAAATGGCTCACAAAATGCTCCTAACAAAATCTAGATGTTGTTTTTGTGGTCCTAACATACCATTAGGAATCAAAAAAGGATTGAAAAAGAGTCTTGGAATGAGTAGTTTGTGAAAATGAGTTTTGTGTTTTCGGTGAAGAGCCGTACTGCACATGAGCTGTGTGAAGTGGGTTTGTACCCAGGAAGGGTGGGCCTGGAGCTTGGTTATGGGTTGCAATCAAAGCACAGCACGTAGACTTAGCAGTTCCATTGAAAATGACACAAAGGCTTCTAAAATTTTAAACGCAATAATCCTGGGGTTTAATCCTCTCTCTCAGCTCAGATTTTGCAGGGCACAGCCCAGCTCATGCCTTGCTTTCATCCTGGCTGCATTGTTTTCCTTTCCACAGCCAGCTAGAAAAGTAACGAAAGACAACCTGAGACTGCAAGGTTCAAGAGCCACCGTTTGAAACCACATTTCAGCAATCTTTGCTGAGTGATTCTCAGGCTCTCTGGTACACTTTGGCCAGCCTGTGCCCAGGGGATGTTGCCCCGTTAGGCACAGGTACAACCAGGATGGAGCATGGGGTGGTCCAGCACCTTGGGAATCCTCATCCCTTTTTGTGGGAGAGGATTCCTGCAGGCAGGAGGGGTTCACTCCCTCCGTGGCTCCTTCAGTCACTGCTGCTGCTTTTCTGCTCCTGAGGCTGCCAGCAAAAGTGCCAATTAGTAGCAATCGTGATGGTGATTTCTGAAGTGCAGTTTAAAGGATTTCTAACCGGGTTGGAGCTGTTGTCAGTTGACTGACTGGAATAATAATAATAATAAAAAAATAAAAAAGCTCAGTGCTTCACCAGAAGCTTGTTAGACTTTCCTGTGTGATCTGCTACGGATAGCGGAACTGCAACAGCTTTTGCATTCAAAA
Organism: Erpornis zantholeuca; assembly: GCA_013400515.1. Classification (NCBI taxonomy): domain Eukaryota; kingdom Metazoa; phylum Chordata; class Aves; order Passeriformes; family Timaliidae; genus Erpornis; species Erpornis zantholeuca. The sequence goes on along the minus strand of VZTN01006706.1, from coordinate 552,905 downwards.
GAGGGATTTTCCTAAAAGCATCAGTGAGCACTTGGTTGTTTTATCTGCGCTAAAAAACCTTAATTTTAAATTCTGTTAAAAACAAAAATAAATGAGGAGCTGGAAATAGGAGGGGAAAAAAAAGGAAACAAAGTAACCTGCGGGGCATGCATAACTGTTTCAATACACCAGGATCCCTTAAGTGTAGACTTATCAAGTGGAAAAATATTATGCATTTTTTTATGTACAGAGTTACTGAGATAGAACCATAAGCACTAAATGGGTGAAAACACAAGGGGCCTGATATACTGCAGCTTTGTGTTGACATTTTATCATAAACACTGCAAACTGACACATACTGACAAGCCATCCAACGAAATAAACATTTTTTATTTGTATATAATAAGGGAAGGCTTGAACTCTATGTGAATAGCGTGAAGCCATTTTCTTAAAAACCAATCTTTGTTTAAAATATTTTCTGTCTGGGATCCTACATATTTAGCTCCTTGAATTTTTTTGTGCCTCAGTAGTTTGATCTTGCAGCAGTGTGAGACCCATTCTCAGAATTAACGCACTCACACGAGAAGCCTCTTTGCAAAACAAATAGCATTCTAAAATCTCAGGGCCATATGTATTGGTGGCATCAAATATGCTTCTTTTAGCATTCCCAAGAGGCTTTTTTTTTTTGGTTTTGGTTGTTTGTTTTTTTTTAGCTAGGAGAAAGAATAAATCCCACATTCCCACCGTGAGTGAGTTGCAGGAGCACAGGCAGGGCTCGCGCTGTGGGACATGGACGGCAGTCCTGTGTCCTCCTTCCTGCTCCTCTCTGGAGGAATTCCAGCTGCCCCTGAAGCACTGACTGCTTTTGCCTCACTCCCAAGGACTCCTCCTGAGCTGCTCCTCCCTCAGAGAAAGGGGACATGACTGAGGGAGCACTAACCAACAAACCCCACGGGACACGCGGTGTTTGAGGCGCCCGCGTGGGGAGATGGCTTTGGCAGGAGCTCCTGGGCTTCAGCCCCAGCCTTTCCACCTTGCTTTTATCAGCATGCCAGCAAAGCCTGGTGGGAGGGAGCAGGAGGGCTTAGAGACTCCTCTGGAGCAGGAATGTGAATTCATGTGAGAATGGTGTTCCCCTGTTATAAGTGCCTATTGCATTATTGGCTCTTCGTAAATATTAAAATGAATGTCATACGTGTGATGTTATCCCTGAGGATATTTGTCCAAAGAGACTTGGGAACCACCTCTGAGAGGTAGTTCATGCTTCTAAAATTGCTTTTGTGACTTTAAATACCTATTGCATAACTTTTACTCACATCCTAAACCTCACTCTTTTTTTTTTTTTGCTGTGTCTGTCTGTTCTACAGTGAGGTCTAAGCAGATGTAAATCGTTAGGAGTTTTAGAGAGCTTTATGTTACAACACTCCCAGTTCCATAAATAGGAGTAAAAACTCTGAATATTGCAACGCAATTTTTGTACATACTGAATTATATTCTGGTTATATAAGTGACAAGTGCCTCAGAGACTGAATGTGTTTTGAAATATGCAGTAGCTGTCCTCTGGAGGGAAAGAAGGAACACTCTTCAATGCTAATAAGAAACAGAGAGACTGTGGGTGTAAAATGCCTTTAAAATAATTGCTGACCAAAAATACATGAGGGTTTCCCCCTCATCTTTTTCTAGTGCAAGTTGTAGAAGAGAAATCAAAATTATTTGGTTTACTTTTTAATCTGGAAATAAAAGGAGCCTAATTTTTTTAAAAATAGAATTTTGCCTGTTAAAAGAAATATGTTGGGGCAAAGGGTTTTCTTGTTGGTAGAGTGAACTTTCAGTCTGTCAGAATAGTACAAGTGGCCCCTCCAATCCTGGAAGAAGTGGTGTCAGTGCAATTAATAGACCAATAGTAGCTCACTGAAATTTTATTGTTCACAGTTACAAGAACAAATAGTTTTGTTGGTTGCAAAACTGGAACCAGAATAAGACCAGAGAATGTCTATGGTGATTTTCCAAGTATCCACATTTTTCAAGTACAGTTTTGTGCAAAACCATGCACATATATTGTGTGTATTTACATATAATAGCCACATTTTCTTTCATAAAACAATAGCAACTCACAAATGGTTTTTTTATGTAGATGTAAGAATTATTGATTGTAAGGATCTAATGTGTTTTTTTTTTTCCTCCTAAAGCCTGCCTGAATATATAAATATTGAAAAGTAAATGTCTTATGTGACTATTCCTCTATATACCAAGAAAGATCCCTGTGATTAAAGTATGCCATGTATTTTAGGGACAAGCAGTTTGCCAAATTCAGAGTTATGATCACAGAACCCTTCTGCGTAAACAAAATCAGCCTCTCTTTCTGGCAACCATATCACATAATATCTTTTATGTCAGACTCTGTCTTAAAAATTATTCTTATGACTGCTTGGAGCTATCAAATTCCTTTAATGGTTCTTAAGTTTTCTAATTTCTGTGCCAATTTATTCACGGTATTTATTTTGTGCCAACATTATTCTTTTAATTTGTTAATTTTTATTCTTCTGATCCGTTTAAAAACAAAATATCATTGTGTTTTGGAATTCATTTTGTTAGGCACAGGAGCAAGCATCCTTTAGTCTGCTTGTTGTAGAGTTCACCATTCACCAGCCAGCTTTATAATTTTCTACACCCATATCTATTTAACTTCATTTTTTTTATTGTTGTTTACAAGAATTGTACAAACCCTTTAGATAAGACCCTCATGTATTGAATTAGAGCATGAAACTCTCCCTGTATCTATAGAAAAATACCAAAAATGCCTATATAGAACAGCAAAGTGCATTTATCTTTTTCATCATCATGTTAGCTGGGAATGAGAGAAGGGAATGTTTAGAGAGAAGAGCAGCTGGGGTAGTTCTCTAGATTCTCTCTCCTCCATAATTCTATGAATCTATATACTGTAAGGAAGAAGGGGGTACTTTGAAAAAGAGGTGGGAAAATTGAGGCATTAAAAAGAAGCATGTGGGAGTAAATGGAAGGTGCTAGAGTGGAAGAATTTTGGGACACAGTCATCCCATTAATTAGCATTCCAAAGATATTTTCATCTTGTAACTTTTCCCATGAAGTGCCTCCCATTTGCTGCCATTCCCTGTTGTTAGTACACTTAAATTTTAATAGAGTTAAATTTCATTTTGCCATCCTTCTCAAGGTCATCTAGTCCCTCATGTTTGATGTTCTGGTGCCCTTGGAGCTGATGGCTTTCAATTTCCTCCCACCAGAAGACCCCACCAGCACTTGCTTTTTTATGGATCCATTAGCACTGCATGAGAATCCTCCTGCCCAATGTTCACTTTTTCCCTTCTCAGTGTGTTTGTTTTGGAATATTTAAGCAACCTTTTTCTCTCTTTTTACAATTCTTCTGCAACCACTTTCTGCAGACTAACTCATAGTTTCCCATACAGGCCAAATATTTTATATTATGGTTCAGATTGGTTGGTTCTACCACATTTCCTTTACCTACAAAATCAGTTATCATTCTGACATCCAGAGCTGTGGGTAAATTTAGGCTCTTTGTCGCCCTCTTTACCATTTACCTCCATGTCTTAACAAGGAAAGTGATGACTTTTAGGTTTCTTCTCTCTGTGAGGAAAAGAAAATCATCGCAGAAGAGCTGAACAGTAAAAGATATTTTATTTCTGTATGTTCAAAGCTTATTTTAGACAGGAAGTAATTCAAGCCTTGCCTGTTTTTCCTTTTTTTTTTCATTTTTGTGGAATTATAATAGTCATGTTTTTATGCACTGTACCGAGTGCTGACTTTCTGACTTGTTTCTCTGCATAATTCAAACTATATGTGAATTTCTTTCCTTGGGAAAAAAGTCTCTTACATGAACATGCAAATACAATAAAATAGATATTGCAGTGTGCCTGGGAGTGTGGTGTGGGAACATTTTGATTACCTGATTCAAGAGAAGAGTTCAAGTGTCTAAAGTGGAATTCCCTGCATGGAGGAGGGAAATAATTTCCACTTCATTATTGGTAATTTTGGAACAGTGACAGAATAAATTCAAGTCATATATATATATATATATATATATATTTAAGCCTAAAGAATTACTTCTCCTGCCTTAAACTCTAGATCTGTGTGTGAGAAAATCTTATAAAATATTGGAACGATACTGAGAATGTGTTCTGGATACTTGGTTTTTGTTTTCAATGTGAAGATCTACCATATTAATTGACATAATTGTTACAAAAATTAACATAATTATAATAAGTTGTCACATGTTATGGGTTAAACTCAAACTGTGTAGGGCTTTTCTGAGAAATCATTCCTCAACCTTCAGCATGTTTATTTTATTGATGCCATTCTTTTATCAACAACCATGGTCATTGCTTATAATCACTGCTTTCACCATCTAATGCTACAAACCCTTGGAGACACTGGCTGAGTTGTTCCCTGAGTTAGCACTACCATATAATAGATTAGTAGCTAATTTTTGTTTTGATCAAACTATCCATACAGCATTAATATTTAATCTGTGAGAATTGTGTAGATGTTAACATTCTCTTCAGGTAAAAGGGGGCTGTTCACACCTGGGTGGGTGCCTTGCTGTTTCAGTTGGGCTGTGAACAAACAGGGCAGCCACAAATGCTTGTGCAGGAGAGAGTTGATCAGAACTCTCTGATAAACTATTTCAGAAGAATATTTTTTTTCTAAATTAACATGTTCAAAATCTTCAGAAAGCATAAAATGTAGGAAATTCTGAAATCCATAAGCTTGTGTCCCTTCCAAATTCCATTTCCAAGGAAAGCTGATTTTCTTTTTTTGCTTTAGACCACCCAAACAATGTCGTGCCATAGGGAAACAGCAGTATTTGCATTCATTTGCATTTAGGATTCCAGAGTAATCTGACATCCACACAGCACAATGGAAATCTAAACTTCCTCTTTCTTCAGTGTATTCCTCCAGGTTCTTTCCAGGGGCTGAGGTAAAGACACTGATATCATCTTGCAGAAATTGCCTTGGCAGGTTTTATAAAGCTCTCCTCTCTTTGTCCCACAAAACTGAAAATTAATTGTTATTCAATTAAAGGCAATTTTCTTTAATTAATTGGATTTATTATTCGAAGTTCTAAAGGCAAAGCATGAGAAATCTTTCACCTGAACTTCTAGGGTAGTCAACATTCCTTTTTAAAGCAGAGTAGAAGATAAAATGAATATGAATTACTGATGGATTTGAGAAAATATGGTGATTATTTCCTTTGCTGTAGAGTAACTGAACAAGCCTATAAATATGTAAATTGTAAAATCTTTTCTATTGTCTAGAAAAAGTTTGATTTTATTCTTCCCCACAGACATGTCTATGGTACCCCAGCCTGTTTTTGTATCTAAGCTGTCAGAGATTTCCATAGATTTGAAAATCTGTCCCCTGTTCCCCATATGAAATGTCACTGTCAGTTTACTCCATGAAAAATGAAGTTTATTTGATGTGGTTGTCATGATACTTGTATAAGCAATGCACCTATCACTTTTTTCTGCAAAGCAAAAGCTGACATGATATGTAGTCAGATTTTCTTTTTTTCTGCAGTGACTTTTGCGGAGCAAAACTATAGTAATGGTGCTTTTTTACTCAGATAATTTACAGAATACAGAAATATGTCATAGTCTAGAGGAGGGTAAAATAGCAGGGTTTACTCTGTGTGGATCACTGTAGCTGGAAACACTGCTGGAAAGTGTTTCAATGCATTCAATGCATGTTTGTTCTTATCTATTGCAAACTTCATCGTCAAATAATTGTGAGGACTGGTTCCAAACATTCTCATTTATTTCATTTCATTTTTTCATTTCATTTATTTCATTTATTAGATTTTCATTTATTTTATATTTTCTTTCACTGGGACAAAAGTGTAACACTGACCACTTAATGAATGATTTCTGATGACAATCCTCCTGAGCTGAGTTTGTACTTTTAAGTTCCTTGTTTTTAATTCTGGCAATTCCTCTGCATATAACAGGTACATTCAGATTGCAATTTGCCTTTTGGTTTTTTCCCTCCCCACTGTTGTTCATTTTTGGCCCTTTCTATTGTATTTTAGGATTGTCATCTCTGTGTTTTCCCGTTGGATAGCTCCTCATATGATAATCCACATACACAGACATTCACTTAGGTTCCCACAGGAAGAGGATAATTTTATTTATTATGGATGTTTGACAACTACATTATTCAGTTCTTTATCATCTCTGGGGCTCCATTTAGAGACAGATTTGTGCAGGTCCAAGGCACTGTTTCGAGAGTAAATCTCTATGCTAAAGAATGATAATTTTCCCATTTAAAATCTATAATGTCCAGTTCCTGGTTGCTTAAATGGCTCCTATCTAGAAAGGCCACTACCTGTGCTGCCTGTGGATGTTTGTTTTGGCCCATATATTAAAGAATAGTAGCTACTGAGTTCATGGAACACCTTAATTCAGGTGTTTTAGCACAACTGAGCTTCTCTGAAATATGTCTCTGGTACAGCTCTTAACACTGCCCTTAATTACTGCATGGCCCAACTCACCTGTCACCAGCAAGGAGGAAAACAGGTATTTAATGAGCCATAGAGTAGCCAAGAAGCAAATCCCACACTAACAGTGGTTCAGGAATAAACTTCCTAATGGATGTTTACAAGTTATCTTGAATAAAGTGAGATTTGGTGTTTTTAATTAAATGCCTTTACTAGTTTAGGAAGGCCAATTTAAAATATGAATGTAAGTTTTGGCCTGCATTGACCTGCTACATTCTGCTAAATCAAGGCATCATTTAGGTGAATATTTTAGTCTGTCAAACTTGCCTGAGCAGGTATAATAAATGGAAAAAAAAATAATTTGCAAGTCTAGCTGGATTATATATTATTAATGATAGCCTCCAAGATGTATCAGGCACTGTACAAAAATGGAACATTGCTTGTGATGCTGAAGGGCTTGCACAAAAATAACCCCAAAACAGGTAGATAATCAAGGATGTGTTTGTTTTTCCTTTCAACCATAGAACTTCCTCCCATTAAAAAAAATCAAACTCAAAGCCAACCAAACAAGCAAAATACCCCCAAAGCCCTGTCAGTTGCCTGTACTTCTTTTCACTTTTTCTAAGTTCATTTTATAGTACAACTCTCAGTCACAAGAACACTTCAGGCCTAATTTGTTTCTCCTTATATTTGCACTTCTATGTTCCCCATTAATGTTGCATTTGAGTATTTCAGGATCCCTCTGAACAATTCTGAGGTCGAAATTTCTGATAGAATTTATTCTGATAAATTTCTTTACTGAAAGAAACCAGTAATAAAGTCACACAGAAGTACAAATACCTTGGAGGGGATGCCAGATGTAGGACAGATGTAGTTCCCATTTCTAGGAATAACAAATTCTGCCTCCTGCCTGTCATGTTTTCACCTTAGCTCCCTATTGTTGCTTAAACTGCAAAGTGCTGACTCTCACCTGACTTTTAACCTATTACACATCCCAAGAAAACAATCCCCAGTTTATTTTTCAGCAGCCTAGTCCAGTCTTTATTTTTGTTCATTGAACTCCCCAAATAGAAAGGGAAGATTTGATCTTTGAGAGATGATGTGGTAAAGCTGTGATAGGGGATCATGGAAGGTGTGAAGAGGAGATTTTCTAAACTCTTCAAGGAGGAAGAGCAGGGAAATGGAAAACTGGCCTGTTGGAAATCAGCACAGAGAGCTTGTTTTTCTCTTGGAGCTAATGATTAATCTGCATCACTCATTGCCATATGGTATCCTGAGCTGAACATTAATAAGAATAAAATAGCACTCTACTTGAAATGATTAGTATTTAAATTATGTCAGAGTACTGAAAGGATTACAGATCTTATGCTTCCTTGCATAAATGGTCCTGTGGCGCTTGTAGTAAAAAGTACACTTTTCACAGGGTAGATTTGTCTCCTAAATGAAGAGGTTTGGGTTTTTTCCTCAAAATGTCACTGTTCGAGACAGGATTTGGGATTAGATGGATGACTGCTTTGATCTGTGCTGGCCAGTCCTCTTGACACTCCAGACAAGGAGTTCTAGGACTAACAAGTGTCGTCTGGAAGGTTTCTGATCAGCTGGCTGCCTTGGGAGATGGAGGGCTGCTCCACGATCTGACAGAGTGCTGTGATGTGCTGAGATTTTCCATCAAGCTTTAGGCAGCAGTGAACGTTTAGTGACAAATTATCTCCTACTCAGGAGCAGTGATAGCAAAGGGAATGCCAAGGAGCCTTCAACTCTGTTGGAGGAACCTGTGCTGCTGTGATTAAGAGGGCATCCGAAAATCTACAAAAGTTTATTTTATAATCCATTAAAGTTTGGAGCTTTTTTATCCCCCTCTTACATAGAGTCAGCAAAACATGCCCTTATTTAGGCTGGAGAAGGTTTGAGGGGGGAATAAGCAAATGTCTGAAGTTATTCCCCAAATGTCACCATTTTCCATCTATTCAAAAGTGTTGCTATTATTGTTAGTGAAGGTCAGCATGCCTTTGACAAGTAGATAATGGTGGAAACTGGACTGTTAATTTGGGTGAAAATACTACATTGAATTAATAGATACTTGAGGAATTGCACAATATGTAATGAAACAGTAGGAACATGTTGTCTGATCTAGAAGTGAGATTTTATTTTGATTTACTGGAGGAAATACTGACAGTGCATGCTTGTACACTCTTTTTCACTCCTTTTTTACTCAAAACACTACATGATCCCTTCTTTTAGGACACCTTTACAGCACATATGGTGTGCAAAGTCTCCATTCCTTGGAGCCCTGTGATAGAGTTTGGGAGTTAATAGCTCCTAACTGTGGCCATCCTGGCTCAGGATTTTGGAGTTTAAACAGCTCCTCCTGTATAAATTTAGTTTACTTAGTGCTGCCTTGAAAAAATTAACCCCCAAAAAACAGCTCTTAGAGGAGTATGTGGTTGCTTGAATTCATAAAAAACTCCTTTTATTTTGAGGAAGTGTTAAATTTGGATAGAGTTATTATCAGGACACGGTGGAGAAGAACAGCTTACCTTGAAACAAGAGGGCTGCAGGGAGATCTACAAATATTTGGACATATCCTCCATCAGCAGAGGCTGAACCAGAAACTCTCATTTTCAAAACTGCCATGAATGTTAGAACACCCTGGCGGTGTCAGCATCTACAACCCTACTGAAATCATCTCTTCCAATTATTGGTGACAAGTGAGGATTTTTACAGGGTAGGGGAGAATGATGAAGTCGGTGGTTCTGATGCCAGAATGATTTTTTCCTTTTTCTTTTATACCCCTCTCACACACCCTTTTATACACTTTGATGCACTCTCAGTGCTTTTAGCCCCACACTTGTCACTCCCCAAGGCTGAGAACTCAGCTCAGCCCCACGGCACCGTTAAACCAGGAGAGCAAACATCCTGGGAGCCCCAGACACCAAGGGCCTCTCCAGAACACATTTGGGAACCTCAGCCAGGCCCAGCCAGGGGGAAGGTTCCTCACAACGAGGGCTTCACTCCAGCCTCTCACTGGGGGATCTCTGATAAATATGTTAATTTTGCAAGGCCTATAATTGTGTGTATTTCAGTGTGAGGTGTGCATGCATTTTTGGGGTATTCCACCTGGACCAAGTGCTGCACCCAAGGATCCTGAAATAAATACTGATGTAAAAACCCCTTTTCCCCACAAACTGGGTTTTGGTTTTAACTTTAAGACCAAGGAAGGGCAACAGGTCACGTTTTAAGAATTGAGTAGAGAAAGCTGATTCTTGATTCACTTGGCTGCGTGTGAGAGATTCCACTGAGCTCTGTTCTCGTGTGTGCATCAGCAGCTGTGCCTGCACTAGGAGGTTTCGTTGTCACTTTATTATTATTTAGAAGTTGTTTCTTTGTTTTAATCCCCATGTGGGAGTGATCTTCTGCCTGTTTAATACAGAATATAGCCACGTGCCTCTGACCCCTGTTTTGTAGGGCTGTGCAGCCCACAAGGTCCCACAGCTGAGCTTTCCTGGGCAGTTGTTCCATAAGCATCCCAGTCTCCACCCCAGTGAATGCAGCATCCCTAATCCTTTCTGCTTTGGCACCTATTCAGCTCTCATTAGAGAACCTTAATGAAGACTTGGAACCTTTTTTTTTTTTTTAAATTTAACCCAGGGTTTTTATGGGCTCTAAGTTGGAAGCACAAAGCTGCTCCATTCCTGGGAGCAGCCAAGGAGTCCTGGTCAGGCCAGTGTACTTTGGGGCACAAGGAGACACAACTCACCCAATGTATTTCCAAAATATCCATTTCCCGTGGATATTTGGTAGCTGTTTTTCAGAGATTCAGAAAGAACTGTGAATGTATTTTTGTAGCAGGACAGTAGGGTGTGTGAAACACGCAGATGGTGTTTGAGGGTGGTTCTGGAAGCTCCTTTTGAAGCCCCAGCTGGGAGGAGAGATGCCTGATGCATCCTCTGCTCTGCTTGCTCATAGAGCAGCCCCAGATTCCATCCAGGGGGAGATCTTTGGTTTCCAGTCAAGAGAGAGTTTGTAAATGAGTTTGCACGTGAGGACAGGAAGCTCAGAGCAAGATCCAAGGGTGAGCCCTGTTGACAGAATTAGCTACTCTTCTCTGGTTCAACCTTATGCAAATTGCAATGTGACTTAATTGATCCAGGAAGTTTAGTGCTTTTCTCTTTCTTTGTTTAATTCAACAAAGCCCTTCCACTGACTTTCAGCAGATTTTTGGATTGAACTCTCAGGCAAACAGTGAAATAATTGTGACTACCAGAGGAGCTAAGGTTGAAAAGCTTTTAATTTTGTATTACTTCCCAAACACTCAGGGGCTCAGATTCAATAAAAATACCAGGGCTTTTGAATTTGTTGTTGATCTCTGTGCTGTATTAAATTATGCATTAATTTAATAACGTTCTATTGAAAGATGATCCCCACCTATGTATGTTTAACAGTGAAGCTTTATTCCCATGTTGTTTAAGTGGTGTATAAATACATAATTTAAAACCCCCTTTGATTAAGGATGGTTATAAAAGGCGCAGAACTAGAATGCACAACTTTCACCTTTTATTTTCCAGTGCCTGAGTAGGTGCTGAGCACTGCCTGGCTTTGTGTAGCCTAACAGCCAACCCAAACTCTTCTCTTGGAGTGGCAGAGCAGAGATAGGAGTGGGAGACAGACGCCAGCATTATCTCTGAAGTGCAATCAGATTGTGGTTTTATTTTGTGTTACTGTTGGCAAATCACAGTTTGATTGTTTAAATGCACCCGGGGTTGAGCAGACTTGCAGCCAGGGAGCATTATAAACACATAATTCCAAAAGAAAAATCTTTTCTTATGGAAAAAAAAGAAAAAAGAAAAAAGAAAGAAAGATAGAACTTTTAAGTATTGTAAAGTGCTCTTGTTACTTCTTTCAAATGTTTAGGGAACGTGGCATGGTCCATGGATCTCTTCAAAGGCAGTTAGTCGTTAAAGGCTTGAATGTAATAATAGATTTCAGAATTATTCAGTAACACGAGATTCAAACATACAGGCTGTTCTAGTCTTTCAGAGGGAGAAGCAAGCATCAGTGAAGGATTCTAATTGTTTTCTTTTTCTGCTGAAACTTTCTGAAAAAGTTTCTTAAGTAAAGCTGTGAAAAAATTCTGTACAATATTTAAAGCAAACATCTATTAATCAAAGAGTCTTAATTTCAGTTTCTGGAAAGGAGTTCATATATAACCTTAAAGAAAGTTACTTAACTTTTGTTTTATTTGCATCTGTCATTCTTTAATATCTGATGTATAAGTTCAGTTCCACTGTGAATTACTAATTGGGTCTTTATGAAGGTAAATATCTTAAGCATGATAAAAACCTAAGGATGTGCATTAACTCATAATGCAGATTTAGTCATTCCATAGCTGCAGAATCTCCAGTTAACTACACTTTTAATATGAAAAGGATTGGGCTGCTTGGTGTTCCACAATTAATTTCTACAATTACCACTATTTATTTTACAAATGGATAAATTAAAAATACTGCATTACTCATGATTGCACTGTTCTCGCTGATTACTTTTACAGTTGAGGCAGGCATCCCAAAAGGAGAATTTTCACCAGAGGGAAAAACCTGTGGGTATTGGTGATGATGCATTTAAATCTCTGTGTGTGGGGGTGTTTGTGCAGAACTCCATGAGAACAGGAAGTTAACACCAGCAGTTGTTTGCAGGGCATTTCCAATTTTCCACTGGCTCACAGAATTCCTGAGCTGCCAGTTAGGGCAGGCTGGGCCAGTAAAAGCTCCTGCTTGACCACTGCCAGCCTTGCTGGGACTCAACATATTTTGCCATGGGGTTTTATCAGTTTGACACTGATAAAAGTGCTGTAAATTGATCATTGATCAGTGCTGCAAATACTTTAAACAATGTGGAACACTTCTAAACTCTTGAACTGATAGGACAGAGTGTGCAGAAATGGAGTGCTTACCTTGTACTGATCTTGTCCAAAAGTTTAAAAACTTCTGGGTTTTCTGTCAATCATTTCTGCCTTACTTACTCCAATAAATTTCTTTGCTGTAAATGCTTGGTTGTGACTGCAGAGTAACTTGGGCAAATTTAGGTGCAGTAGCAAGCTGACCTTGGTCTGGACTAATTAATAGTTTCTCAGTGGAGATGTGCAGGCAGGTTGACACTTCTCCAAGTGAAAAAAGGCTTTTAGATTTTAAGCTTTTGTTTGTGCATATCAGATCTGTGGCAGATACCTGCACACTCCTCTGTGGATGCCTTAGAGGGGAGCTGGGGCACCTCATGCAGAATATTTCTCATCAACCTATTTTTTATTCGCTTTCTCGGCAACCTCCTGAGGAAACAAGACATATCAAAATTAAAACAGCAGCAAGGAAAAATCAGTTACTGAGGTGAAGTTGAGAAAAGCAAAAGTGACAGCAGTTATATGAAGAAGCGCTGGCTCTTGAAGTTAAGCTGCTCTGTCACATACCATCAATTGGACTATTATCTGGCACAGGAGGACTGTAATAAATTGTCAGATTTTCTTCTTAGCTGAAATGATGGGATGGAAATTGTGCTATGTATTTTTGGACAGGCATGGGGGGGAAAAATCCAGCATGTAGCAGATTTCCTCACATGCCAGACCTGCCATGGTGCACAAACCCAATCTCTTAAATGTAGCTCTTAGAAATCTCCTATGGCAAAAGCTAAAATGGTTAAAAAAGAAATCCTAGCTCTTCTCTGGGAAAATAAGGTCGAGGAGGAGAAAAGTCACTAATGAGAGACAAACTATTTATATAAACATTAAAAAGGTTGTTTCAGATTTTTTTTTTCCTCCTTGTCAGAGGAAGTGATGAGAAATGCAAGATTTTGTGTGTCACTGTCTGGTTCTGCAGTGCTTTCATTTGAGGTAAACTTTTGCAGACTTGTGGTATCAGAATGTTGGCATTTTAATAGCTGAATCTGATGATCATTGTGTGAGCATCGAGTGGGGCAGGACATGGAGAAGATGTTATTACACATGGAAATAGTTTGTGGGTTTTATACAATATAACTTAGACTCTCCTGATTGTGAAGCAGCTGATATTATGTAGTGTTGGTAGATAAAAATGCTCTTTCAAAATATTATACATTCTCAGGAGAGGAGCTTGTTCAGCAGAATTATTGTATGATTAATAAGTATATCTGGATTTATATGTGTAAAACCAGACTATTGATACCCACTTTAAAAGCCTTAGCTGGCTCATAGTGTAACTGCTATAGTTCAAATCTGAATTGTTTTGTATGGCCAACATCCTAACCCATGCTAAGACTTCAAGGACCTTGAAGGGTATTACATTTTTCTCAAATATTTATAATATTGTAAAGAACAAGTTCTTGTTTGACCAGTACTCTGCAAAGACATCAACAGAAACACCTTACTGAGGTGTTGGAGTTCTAAGTGAGTAGCTCTAGAAGCCATTCAGGCTGCCAGCTTTGTTCCTCTGCCTCCTTGTGACCATTAACTGGGCATTCACCTTTCCCTCTGTCTTCCACTCTGCTGCAGCTGTGCAAAAACTCACTTTTTTGTGCAAAAACTCACTTTTCAATGGGCTCGGGGAGGCTCAGACAATGAATCAAATGTGAAAATGCATCTACTGCCTTCAGCTTTCCCTTTGTGAGTCTTTGCAAGCCACTTGATGTGGAATGTTGGAGCTATGAATTACAGCATAAACTTGGATCTCAGTGTATTTTATGAAATATTCTGTGTACATTATATTTTCATTATTAGATAGGGCTGTAAAATGTGCATGTTTTACTCAGACCTTCCTTCTTGGCAAAAGAGGAATATCAGAAGGTATAAAAAGGGTACATTGGAAAATTATTTTTATATCAGTTCAAGGATCTTGGTAGTAGGTTCTGAAATAAGTTTTTTTTCATGAGAAAATGGGTATTTCATCTACTGAAGTCAATAAAAATTTGTACAAGCCAAGAAAGAGTGGAACAACAACAGGAGTACCGGAAACCACTGGAAAACACATCCTGGGCTGGATCAATCAGAAATATGAAGTCTGTAAAAGAAGCAGCAACTCTGACAGAACACTGGGAAAAAGAAAGCAGAGTTGAGAATCACGTGGTGGTGAAAAATCGATTATTTACTTGCATTATTTCACTGCCATTAGAATCTGAGCCAAAAATGGAGGTGCCAGAGCATGTCAGAGAAGTGTAAAAAATCCTCGAGCACAGCCTGTATTGATCTCTGAATTCTGAAGGAACAGAGGAACATGAGCAAGCTGTTAACAAAAGATGTTTGCATCTGAATAAACAGTGGTGGAAGGAAGAAGGTAGCAGCTGCTGCATCGAGTTTGTACAAAACTCTAGAAGTGATCCTGGGATCATTTCAAAATGACAAAACATGTTGGCAAAATGTTTCAAGATATCTGAAATATATCATCAGTGTGAAAGGAATTCTGAAAAACTGAATTATGCCTGCATGGCTCCTGTAATAGGATATGTTCCCATCCTGCTTCTTTAGGATTTCTTGTTTGTTGATTGAATAACAGATACCCTGAACCTTGTTCGAGTAATTCCTTGGAATATTAAAAGATTAAAGTGTCTGACAGATTAATAGAAAAGGAGTTGTCGTGAATTGCCAGGTAAATTATTGCTTTGGATTAGAAATTTGATAAGAAACCAAACCCAGGGTAAGAAGAAGTAAACAATTTAGAAGAGTGTTGCCTCAAGGTTCCGCTCTGGTACAATAATAACAAAGAATAAAAAAGGCTCAAAGTTGCAAACTGATTGATGGCACATGAGAAAATACATTAGTAAATGTCAGAGAGGTCCAAGGATTTACAAAGATTTGATCTCAGCTGAGAAACTTTGGTTTCACCTTTCTTTAGTAGCAGGTGTTCTAATTGTTTATACATAGTGCATCCTGTAAAGAATTGGGGCAATCTGTGTTTTAAAGGTGTTCTAATTGTTTATACATAGTGCATCCTGTAAAGAATTGGGGCAATCTGTGTTTTAAATGCTCCTTAGGATTGTAAATACTTGTTGCTAAATTTTATGTTTTCTTTCACTACTAGCAAACAAGGTTTTAGAGGATTAGGAACACAGTCTCATTATTTGAGTGCAAAATTTCTTAGTGTCGCACCAAACCTCATGATTTAACTGAAACCAAACCTTCCTTTAATTTCAGAAAAACTCAGGTTGTTCCACAAGCTGTCGCTACCGCCATTGATTTTTTTGGGTGCTTTTGGTTGTGGGCATACATCTTCATTCTGTGGCTCAAGCAGCGGGCAACAAATCTTTACAAGCCTTTACGGAGCTCCCCGACCATGAAACAGATTTCACGAACCATGTGCTGTGTGAAGGACACATTAAAGGAGTCCTCCCTTCCTCCAAAGCATCAGCACATCCATGCAGATCCCCATTCTCCTGCCTGCACTCGTGGGGGTGATGGAGTGCACTCTCTGCACAGCTCACTGGGTCCTCGCCCGCGGCTGTCGCGGCAGAGTCCAAAAAGTGACAGAATGTGGCGTGAACTTCTCGGTGAAAAGCCATTTATTAAGAAAAATCTTCCATTTTTATACCTCAGATTGCTAAAAGGCATGACTCGTGGGACACAGGCATTGGTGCTAGCGTGAGCGCTTTTGGTGAGGTAGAGAGTTCTCGAGACATTTCTAATTGTTTACAGTAACTTTCTTCAGTTTCCCGTGCTCTGGTTTTGTCACTTCTCTGACTTTCACAGCCCTGCTCTCATGAGAATGTAAATTCTTCTCACAAACACGGCGAGAGAGAGAAGAAATTCAGAGAAGAATTTCTCTCTGACTAACTCTCCAGCGTCCATACACAGCACCACCAGATCCGGAGATAACACCAAAAACTCAGCACTGAGCCATTCAATGTTTTCATTTCCAGCCGAGGTAGTCAGCTCCTTAATGTGGATAATTACTCTGAAAATTCTTCCAAAGTCCCCGCTAAGGGTATGACAAAATTTTATAAAGCAGCTAAAACTTCTGGGGAAGGGTAAACTCGTGACATTCAGTGCTGAATTAATAGCGATTCCTCAAAGAATTAATCCCTTATTTGTCACACTTGAAGTTACTGTACCAGAAGTCTATTTGAAGAATGAGACAGAAAACAAAGTAAAAAATGAAAATGCATGAGTAATGAGTTTGGGGGGTTTTTTGTATTGTGTGGTTTTTTTTCTTGTTTGTGTTACTGATTGAACCAAGCAATTTAGCCTACTTAAATCAAGTGTAAGTACTTTTCATCCAAATTGATTACAGTGCCTTTTGTACACCAGAAGAAATGTTTCAGGCAGCAGAACCTCGTGGTACATCAGTTTCTGGAGACTGTGACCTTGCTGTGGGTTTCTACTTGTCTTATCCTAGAAAGATGACCTTGGCTTGAAAGGCCTAGCACATGGAAAGATTTCTTGACAATCAATGTTTATTACTGTTATATTATTATTATTATTGTTACCCCCCAAATATTAAGCAGCAGTCAGCAAAACCCCAAAAATATTAAACAGTTCATCATAATCAGTAAAACACCGAAGCTGCCTGGAGACACTTCAGACATTTAGAAGCAGAGTAGCAGGGAGCCTGCAACACATCACTGCTACAACCCTGAGCAGAGGCCAAGCAGCCCTTCAGTAGATTTTAGCAGTAATTTGCATTCATTTCTTATATTCTGCTTTGATATTCATGTGCATATTCCATACAATTAGAGCATTTAAAGCACACCATTCCAAAGGTTGCCCTGACAGCCCAGAAATTTCCACTTCCATGTGACAGGAAATCCAAACCTGAGCTTTGTGTTGTGGAGTTTGTGCTATTAAAATATGTACTTGGAATGGCACTTTGATTCCGGGAAGTTTCTTGCAGATATATCAGTTTGATTGCTTTACTCAGAGCTCTTATTTTGGAGGAAAATAGCTCCTTGTTTAAAGGAAATAAGGAAGGTGCCTCCTGTGTAAAACTGTCTCTTTACTCTCTTCTAGGACTTTTATCTTTTTTGTTGAGTAGTGAGGTAAGTTTAAAAGAAATTAAATTCCATATCTGGAATGCCTGGGTTTGCTACAGATTGAATTGGGAAGTTTCACCGTGTGAAGAAGTTTTCCCTTTTATTCACATCTTGCAGCTCAGAGCTATCTCCATCGTGTCATAAAAGAAAACAAGTAGGTAACAGAATGAAGTAAAAGAGGCAGATTTTTATAAGTGTTAGCTGGGGGGCTTTCTTGTCCTTCAACATTGATTTTTACTAAATGCTGTAGGCGTAATTCTATTCATTCTTGGAAAGTGATTCCCTGAACTGCAGTATAAAACTTGGCTTATCACCTTAAAGACAGTCTTAGTCATTCTGGAAATCTCATAAGGCAGTCTCATAGGAAATGTTCCTTTCATTTGCTTACTCTGGTTGAGTTTCTATTATCGTGCTATCCAAAGACAGCTTGCTTGGTTTTATTCATTCTTGCCCCTGCTCTACTCCTAAATAAGCCTCAAAGAGACTGCAGTGCCTCGAGCCTAACATTGTAAAAATGCTAACAAAGAATGGGGGTTAAAAAGTTTATGATCTAGTCCAAATTTTAAATCAATGCCTATTTGTTCCAGATTAACTGCAGATTAAAAGGAAAAAAGTCATTTTTCATTCCAAGATAAAGTAATCCAGGAGTCATTTCAAGATTCATTAATCAGCTGTGACAGTTAAACTTTACAGCAGGCTGTTACTTCTCCAAATGTAGAGCATGGAATTTAAAATAAATAAGAATTGTATATAATATATAGTGCTGGAAGTGAATTAAGCACAATCCCAATTCTCAGAATGAGCTGATAGCGACAATGTCCTGAGCTTCCATCAGTTGTCCTGCTTGAATATAGTCTTAGTTTATAAAGATTTGAAGTCTAAAGCCAGGAAAACACCAGAAAAATTAGAGGAATAGCAGATTAATCTCTCCTTGGCTGTGTAGACATAATTCTGTATATTGAATTGAGGGGTTGCTAATCCCTTACAATCATGTGTCTTCCAATTAAGTTGCAGGGTTTTAAATGCTTTCAATCAGAGGAGGCTGAAGAAGCAAGTGCAATGTCAGGAAGGAGAGGAGGGTGGTAATCCTAAATGAAAGTAATTTTATTAGGAGAGAAAGCAAGCAGCAAACAGAAGTTCTGAAGAGGAGAAGTTCAGAAAATAAAAGATTCTGCAAAATGCTCTGACCCCCTAGGGAAGCCAAGAAATAAAACTGGGATTTTCAGCTTGATTAAAGTTTGATTTATGAGCTGCTTTTTGTTAACAGCACTGGAACAGAAGGAGGAGAAAAAGGATTTAACTTGTAAGGGAGAAAATTCTTTTGGAAATTGCCTTCAAGTTCATGAAGTTTAAAAAAAAGGTGACAAATGGAATTGTTTTGTAAGTCCTCCCCTTCTAGCTCTTCTTTGCTCTCCACTCCCCCTCAGTCCATGGTTAATAAATTATAAGTAATAGTGATCTAAAAATGTAGCAGGTGCCTAATTTGATGTTTTATTCCTGTTCAAGGGTAACTAGTTTAATATTGGGGCATATCTCCTGTATTTTTTAGTGTGCAGACTTACATAGGTGCTGAAAGAAATGCATCAAGAAAGAGTTCAAAAGCCTAATTTCTGTAAATGTGGTGTCTGGCACAGAGGTTATTATATGCAGGAGGTGGAAAAAAATTCACAAAGTGCTGCCCAAAGTGGTGCTGTCTTCAACAAGTGGACTTCAGATGAGGAAAATGTGGAATAGTAAAGAGTTTCTGATGTTTTTCTCCTGCTGGGAAGGAAGGTGGATGAGGTTAGGACGGGCAGGGCTGGGTGGCCCAGCTTCTTTCTCAGTCCATGTATGGAAATATTTGCCCATCCTTGTTTCATGAAGCCCTTGCCCGAGTTGGTGCCAGCACCCAGAGCACAGCAGAGGGGAAAACAAACTCTTGTTGGACCCTGCTGTCCCTTTCTCTGCAAAATATTGACTGGGGGACTGCTGGGTGGTGTTCCCACAGGTCTGGTTCTCCGAAATGCAGCAATGCTGAGAGCCCTGCTCAGACCCAAAGGGGAGAATGTGCTAAAATTCTTGTGAATTGTGCCAATTCTGCCCTGCACTGAAGGGTTAACAACAATGCTGTCATGCCCTATCAGCGATAATGGGCTCACACCGGCTTACAAATTGAAAGTTACTATTGTAGAATACCTTTTGAAGGTAAATGTAGGAGTAAAATTGCTTTTCAGTTTGAATTGCCTCAGACACTGAAAATTCTGAATTGTCATCGTAAAAAATTCAGGCTGCTTGTGCTTTAACCACCCTTCACCTTTCATTTTTAGATGAAGTACCAAATCTGTGTAAAGTAATAGCACACAGAGATTTCTCTTTTTTTCACAGAAAAGGCATTATAACTTATTGTCCATCAAAAGTTTTAAATGTGACCATGACAGGATAGTTTGGAACACTTTGCAATGACATTAAATATTTTATTAATTTCAACTGAACTTGAATTCTAAATAGACTCCAAAATTTCATGTTAATAATGAAGCTGTCACTGTGGTGGTTGATACTGTAATTTAATTTATAAACATTCTGACTGTGAATTTGTCAGTAAAAGATACTAAGTAGTATGCAGGAGCTGTTGGAAATATTTTACCTATCATCAGGGCTTTTTTATTTCTAAAAATTTACCTGTATAAGTCCAACTATACCCACTTATATGTACTATATATATATGTATAGCTGAGTGAAAAACTGGAGATAGTATAAATAATGGATTTTGAAATAACTTCTTCCTTAAAAATATAAGCCAGTAAATAATGTATATAATTTTATAGAATTCATGAATTTAAAATTATCTTGTCTGTATATCAGCAGATATTAACATCTGTCTAAAAAACAAGGATGTGGACAGGCATGGTATTATGCATCTGTTGAACCAGCAAAATCTCTATTTCACTGTTTCAGCAGTAAGTCAGAATGAAATATAAGAGTCTGAATGAAATATTAGAGTCTCCCAACTGTTAGCCACAGCAAGGTTTTCAGTCTGGAAGGCTGAAGTTTGTCTCTAACAGCTGATGGTGATGGGCAGTGATAAATCAATGCTGTGAGTAAATCACAGTTCTGCACACCCTGAGTTTGCTTGGTGTGTGTGGCACTTTCAGAGCTCTCCACCTGATGCCTTAAATGGCTCCCTAGAGACAGAGAGCAGGCAGGAATAAAGGAATCAAGGAGGGATTGATTGGAAAGGCCTTCAGAGGTACACTCTGGGCTCCAGAGGCTCCTGCCTCAGTGCATCCCAACATGGACAAGGACAGCTCCCGAGTTCTTCCCACTTGGATCTCAGCATCAATTCCCCAAGCAGAAGCCAGGCAAGGATGGAATTTGCCCAAGCTTGCCCCCCTCTTGCCAAGATTGTGGTTTGCAGTTGTTGGGCCTAGGAGGGTCTGGGTGTCCTTGGAGAGCTGGAGAGGCTTTGTTGTGTGTGTGTGAGCATGAGAGAACAGCACTGAACGAGCTCCAGGGAACTGCAGAGTGACACTAAGGCATCACACCAGAGGTGCCTGGTGCCAACCCACCCCAGAGGGGAGGCTCAGAGGTGTCTCTGTGCCTCCTTTACACAGAGCAGTCCCAGCTCCCAACCCTCCTGGCAGCTCAAACAGAGCAGATCTGGGAGTGCCCCTGTTCCCTTTCCTTTC
Source organism: Erpornis zantholeuca (assembly GCA_013400515.1). Lineage (NCBI taxonomy): Eukaryota > Metazoa > Chordata > Aves > Passeriformes > Timaliidae > Erpornis > Erpornis zantholeuca. Next base: position 531,791 of record VZTN01006706.1, on the reverse strand, counting down.
CCCAGCCTCAGGCTCCTGCCTCTCCCCATCAGAGGGGCACAGAGCAAAGGAGCCCCAAGGACACGGTGGAGGGGAGGCTGGCACAGGAAGGTGGGAGGGAAGAGGGTGCTTGCAGAGCTCTGTCCCACTGAGATGAGAGCAGAGGAGGTGGCTCCACTCGCCCAAAGTTGCTCCAGTTGTATCCTTGAATAGCTCTGTAAAAGCTTTATTTTCTGTAAAGAAAGAGCAAGTTAGTGAAAAGAGAAGACATTTGAAATAGCTGAGATTTGAAACATCTGAGATACCACAGATATGGTGTGTAGCAAGCAGTTTGGCATGGAAACACTATTAAATGGTTGTTAAAGCCCATAGCATCTTGGCTGAAAAATCTCAGCAAGGGCTTCCACAACTCAAGAACCTAACTGGGCTTTTTGCTTCATGAGCATTGTCCTGGTTTGAGACAAATTTAGAGGAAAAGTGTGCAACCATCATGATAAAATCAGACACTATAAAAAGCAAGGCTTTCACCCCAGATGTGTTTGCTTTAATAAAGGCACAGTACCTTCTCTCCCAGCAGTGCCCACGTAACCAGCTTGGATGCAGCCTCAAGCAGCACTGGTGCATTTAAATGTACAAATATCAGTCTGTAAAGTCAGCGTCAGAGAGGAGAAAGTACAATTTGGTGTCTTCTCTGCACTGAAGGGTTATCTTTATTGCAGTGTGGGGGGATGCTGCATGTAGAGATTTGTCCCTACAATCACTGTACTTTTTGGCTATTTTCCTGTCACTTGGCTGTTTCTAGGCTGTCTCTGTGCCACTTAAAGGAGCTGGACTGTCACAACACTCCTGGCCACCACTGTCGAGCTCGTGGAGGAGAAGTGGCTTAAGTACTGCTGATGAGTGTTATCTGTAATTTACCAAGAAAAGCAGAAACTTTCAGGGTTAAAATTCTGCCCTCTCATATCTTTTCTGGGTGCTATTTTATTTTTAATGTACTCTTACAAGGTAGCTTTGAAGTAGTTTCACATAAAAGAGCCTCCAGCCGTACGCCTTACAAAAAGCACGCAGACCTCATTTAATCATTCTTTTTATTCCTCTGACTCGAGTGTGATCTCTGTTCCACTCTCACTGATGGAGCTGGCACTTTATCTTCATCCAAATTTATTCTCGATCTAATTCAACAGAACACACAGCAGAACAGATTTCCAAAGTGGAATAGCAGCCACTTAAATATTGTTTAAGCCCACCACATACAGAGGCAACAATTTCAATTTCTTCGGAATTATGTTACATCTTCAACAAACATAATTATTCCTCCTCCTCCTCCTCCTTAAGGCCCCATCTAAGTCACAGCATGTCCACTATAGACCAGATGTATTTTTATGTGATCGTTGCTGCGCCTTTTGTGTTGGAGTGATTTTTTTATCAGCATGCTCAAGGATGGGTTTTGTGTTTTTCAAGCAGAAAATTGGGTGGTTCTGCTTGGAACATAAGCTACTGAGTGGGGAACATCACCTGCTCATTAACAATGAAATTCGCTCTTTTGGATCTTGTGGCTCCCCAGACCACAGAATTCTCGGAATTCTGTGTATTCCTGCACTTACTTTCATCAGATTGAAAAGCAGAGATCAGCAGAAATGCATTTATTGCTCACTTTCGTAGAAATACTACTCAGCCTGCAGAAGAAAAATGCTTTGAAATTTATTACTGCCTTGAAATTTTGGGTCAGGTGGGAATTGCTACCTTTTCCCATCTGCCTCTGTGTGAATAGAACTGAAGGTCAGCTGAAGTGCAATTGGATTTAAAAGCTGGGATGTCTTTTTCTCATTAGCCAGTACATTAAGTAGCAAAAAGGTCTCCATTACACAGATTCACCTGTGTGAAATAACTTTGCAAGAAACTTTTTTCTTCAAGTGTCCCTTTCCTTTCTTCACTAAGCAGCTTCCTAGAAAGTAAAAGAAAAATATTATTAAGGCAAAGTGTGTCCTGGATCAAGCAAAAATTGTTCTTGTCATCTAGGTGCCATTTCTTGGTGTACTCTTTGCTAGGAAGGACTTTTTCTTTTTTTTTTTTTAACTGTTGAAATAAAAAAGAAAAAAAAAAAAACATTACAAAAGGGGTGCCCACCAAAATTTAGCCATGCAATAATACCATGTTCAATTATCCTATCATTTTTATTCCCTAACTTACAAACTGATAACTATAGTAGATTATTTTATAAGGATATTCTGCATGAGGTGCCTGTCAAAAGCAAAATCACATACAAACCTGGAGTACTCTGCCCTTCAACCTTTGATTTAGTACAAAGAAGAGAGTCACAAATGGCCACAGAGTTCATAAATTAGCAGCAGCGGCGCTGTCACAACTGTGCCATGACTATGACATGTCATTTCCTCACTGTGATTAACTGTGCTTTGCCAGAAACCCATTTCTCAGTAGAGCAAAACAGGAGAATTAAGTTTCCTTTATATTTCACTTAGTTCATTGTGACCGCCGACTTCAGCCTGTCTGTTCCAAATTGGTTGAATGTTAAAGAAATTTGGCCTCTTCTCAGCTCCAATTTCTACTTTCAGCACCTGAAGACCGTGAACTCTGTCTTTCTAAAGGGTAAACTCCATTTTATTTTCTGTTATGTAAGCTAATTTGTGAGGGGTTCTCATAATGTCATGTCTGCAAGGAGATGGCAATGAGTGTCTTAAAGTTCAGGCCAAACACGGGGGTTTGCTGTTCGTGTTGTAGGATTAATTAGAACTAACTTAGATCTTTCCCAAATGCCCACAATCTACAATTCTGAAAACGGAAACTCTTGTCCACAAGTGATCTGAGACCTTAGACAAATTCCACCAGAAGTGTATTTAGAGCAGGAATTGGGATTCCTCTGTTGAATCTCTGGCTGTTCCATTGATTCATTATTTTTTACTTAGCCTTCAATTCTTTCTCCATTACTGGCTGTCATATTGCTTACATTGTTATGGGGGCATGACACCTAATTATTACATTTGGCAAACTCTGACATAGCCAAATGCTTTTTAATAAATAATAAGATGTTGTGGAATGAAAGCAGCTCCTATCTCCACCCCTGTTCTCACTGTGCAGTGTTGCAACCAGGCCTCAGAGATAACCAAACCAACAAAATCCAGGACAAGTAACCCTACACAAGACCCCAAGATCCATCTCTTTTTAAGGATAATGAGATGATAATTTATGCATAAAGAAGCAGTGCAGTAGCAGCTATAAAAATTATGAATTCTGTTTCGCTCAGCTCTGAAGGAAAGGGGAGCAAGTGCAGCTCGCTGAGGTCTGCAGCATTACTTGAGCAATTTAGATGTGGCAAGTTATGATCAACTTTGATTCCCCACGTTTCACTTGAGTGATTCCTGTACTGGTTTAATTTCTGCAAAGGGTTTCTGATTTGGTTTGGCTTCTTGCTTTAATTTGCTAATGTGTCCTTTCTCTGGACAGCCATCTGATTATATTTGTCTCAGATAACCTGCTCATCATGTGGACCATCGATTTTTTTCATAACTTGGTTATCTTTGAGCCCTTCATCACAAAAAGTTTTTCCTCAGTGACAGATTAACATTATTTTGAACCGTGCCTTACTCATTTTTTGCCAAGAACGGTTCAAGATTACCTCAGTATATTCTTGGTCAATCAAAAATTGTTAATCTGGAGTTGCCAAATTTCTCAGGGTCCCTGCAAATTCATTAAGTAATAACAAAAGAACATATCTGTGTCGACCTGTAACATGTGCAAAAAAATAGAAACATTTCAGACAGAAAGGGATAAGTTTCAGGGTCTCCTCTGATTTCTGAAAGCACCAATCACAGTGGTGTTTAAATACTCAGCAGATCTGTGCTTTCAGACAGTTCAGATGCAATTTTACCAATCCTATGAGAATCAATTTTCTGCCTTTCCATCTACTCCATACATAGTCTATATATTCAGACTATGAAGATTTTTTTTTTCATTCATTTCTAGCAAAATATTTTATACTGAAAACAAAAATCTGCAACATTGAGGAGAAAAAGAAGAGAAAGCTACTCCGACTCTCTCTGTTCAAACCTGGAGAATAAAGGAGGAGCCTTAATAAAATGGAAATATGCTTTGGTGTACATAACAGCCTGGCACTGTTATGAGTGTTACAATTCCTCTTCTGAGCTTTGTAAATGAAAGTCAGGGGTTCAGTGGAGTATTGTAAACTGCATCAGCTGGGGATTTATAAAGGGAATATATGGCCAAAGGATTCTTCTTCAGGGCTTCAGCTGCTCAGGAAATGTGCAGATATAAGATATAAACTAGAAAGATACAGATATAAGCTAGAAATGTTCAGAAACTACTAAGTTTTTTTTAAATGAAAAAGGAAAATATTTCAAGGGTAAGCTGAAATGTGTTGTTTTATTATTTTCCAGATACTTCTGGAAGAATGGAATACAATTACAAAATAAGCTCTATAATGGTGGCCATTGGGAAAGTGTGGATCAAATGTTTAACCTGGTTTTCCATTGTTTACAAATCTCTGGCCTTCTTTTTTATTATCTGAATAATGCCTCTGCAATCCTGTAACCCAGAAATAAATCCCTGCCCATGGTAAGAAGGCTGAGGAAATCTCATTGCTCTGAACGTTTTTTAATTAGTTTGGATGGAGGGGAAAAAGCTAATTCAGGCAAAACAAGAATAGTTATCAACAGAACTGGTTCTGTGCTTTCTCTCACCTGACTTAAACCAGAAGTACCTTTTAAAAATGAGCTTATATTCATGCAAAACCTTCTAAAGTATGGGTGTTTGGGGACTCAGGTGGTTTTCAAAGGATGTGAGATGAGTCTGAAAAGTTAGTATGAAAACCATATGAACCATATGAAAGCACATGGTTCATCCCACCTACCTCAGGGGTTGTGAGCCATCAGGGGCTGAGGTAGTCCTGCTCTCCTCTTCCCTTGGCCTTGTGTTCATCTTCCTTTTCTTGCTGATTTCCAGGCTGATTGCTTTGTTTTCCAGCAATTCTTTAGTTTTAGGTACCTGTTCTACTTAAATCTACCTCTATTTTAAATCTACTTTTCTTTTAGCATTCACAGTCCAATTTATTTTGTATTAAGTTACCTGAAAGCCTCACTTCTGCCCATAAATAAAATAAACTAAAACAGAATCCAAGTTTTAAGTCTGCTTCCTGGCAGTTACTCACTACATCGAAGGCAATGTAATTAATTACTCAGAGAGTAATTAAGAGACTTGTAATCCTGGATATCTTGATACAGCTGAACTGCAAAAGCAATATTTGAATTTCTGTCGCTATTGCTGGATTTCTCTCTATAAAAGATCCAAACTACAATTATTTATAGTGTTTAGCCATAGCTAAGGGGTGATTGCAGATCTGTGGATTTACAGATAGCAATCCTTTCATCACCCAGTTGTGTGTTTCACCAGCACAGGATTTGGAGGTTGTGATAGTTGCCATGGTACCCACATGTGTACCAGGAAGATTGTTGGGAAAGGGTGATTTATGTTCTCAACAAACTGAATTTAAAAAAAGTGATCAGAGGTGAGCAGTACATTTTCAGCTGCATTCCTTAGAAATGGAATCCTTTTTCTTTTTTGGTGTGAGCCCAAAGTTCTGATTCTCCCTGCCAAAAAATGCTGATGTGGAGATGTGGTAATAATGGCTTGGGCACGAGTTCTGGAGTGGTGATTTAATCCCCCTGCTCTGCTCCCTGTTCTGTTCCCTGCTCTGCTCCCTGTTCCCTGCTCTGTTCCCTGCTCTGCTCCCTCCTCTGTTCCCTGTTACTTGCTCTGTTCCCTGCTCTGCTCCCTGTTCCCTGCTCTGCTCCCTTGCTCTGTTCCCTGCTCTGCTCCCTCCTCTGTTCCCTGTTACTTGCTCTGTTCCCTGCTCTGTTCCCTGTTCCTGCTCTGTTCCGTTCTCTGCTCTATTCCCTGTTCCCTGCTCTGTTCCCTATTCCTTGCTCTCTTCCCTGCTCTGTTCCCTGTTCCCTGCTTCCTGCTCTGTTCCCTGCTATGTTCCCTGCTCTATTCCCTGTGCCCTGCTCTGTTCCCTATTCCTTGCTCTGTTCCCTGCTCCATTCCCTGCTCCAGAACATCCTCACACAGTGCCAATGCTGCAGCCACTCCAAGTGAAACTCAACTGCATGAGGGGGAGATGCTGGTTGCTGGCAGCTCTCCTAAGAAACACCCCGAAATACTCATTTCATTGGTGTGGCCACTGGCCCAGCAGCTATGAATTACACTTTTGACTTCCATCTCATGCCTGTGGCTGAAGCTGAGTGGTTTGGGAAGGAAGGTCCTGCTCGTTTCCCGGAGCAGAACAGAGCCAGTGCTGCATCCTCAGCATCTCCCTTCCTGGGCTGAGGGAGGCAGCTGGAAGTGCTCCAGCCCTGGGCATTCCCTGCTGGAAGGAGAAGGCTGGGCCAGCCTGGGATGTGCCAGCAGGGAGAGGTGAAATGCAGGGACAGGAACTGCCCAGGGCGGGAGCAGAGCCAGAGGGAGCAGGGAACCTCCTCCCTGTTTGAACATGAGCTTGTCCTCTTGGAGTTTGCATTCTTTCTTCCTTCCAATTAAGGGATGTGACCACTTAATTCCAGGTAATTAGGGACTTTTTTAGATCTATTCTCCACTGTACATGCCAGATCAGCGTCTTACCTTTGCTGTGAACTCTCATGGATTAATCGTTCCTATTGCACAGTTTAATTACTTCAGTTCAACACTCATTTACTTTTGACTTCTAATTGACTTTATGAGTGCCATTATTTGTATTGCATGACTCTTTAAGGAGAAACTGGTAATATTGTGGGATTTTTTTTCAGTAAAAATTACAAAATACCTACAGGAAACTTTGTTCAAATAGACCATTACGTGAGTAAACTTGTTTTCTAAGAGATTATAATGTGGAGAACTTAAAAATTTTTTATATGTCAGCCAAAGTCTTTTATACTCACAATTTTCTAATTTTTCTGAATTGCTGATTCTCAGTTCTATTAAGTAGTTTTCCCCTTTTCTTTTCATGCTATTTGTTCAGGATCTCAGTTTTGTGAGCATCTGGACAGACTTTCATTTTGAAAAGAGGCTTCTACCTGTGACAATTGAGATAAAAAGCCTCAAAACATGAATCCTGAAGACACAAAAACCGTAGAGGCAGAGGTGAATGCAGGTCTATAAATGTTCTCTAAGTGTGACATTGTGCTTGATCTCCGGATTTCATTTTTGTGGTTGCGTGGGCTGGAGAGATGTGACAATTCTCCTGTGCCATTGGATACCTTGGGTGCCAAAGCAGAGCAAATGTGGTGTAAAAATTCACTTTCCACGAATAAAGAAAAAGGGGGAGCACATGTGAGCCTCTTCTGCCAGGTGGGAAATGAGGGAAATACCTAAAGAATTTCCTCCCCTTCTCTTTTCTGTGCCCTGCTGCCCATCAGGGGAGCCAAGGTTCATCCTGTACTTAACTTTTAAACTGTTGCACCAACAGTTGGAGTGAGCTCTGTGTAGTTCCCTGTATCTGCCAGCCAGGCAAGGAAACCAGACCTTCTGTAAGAACACCTACAGCAATCATGTCCATGGCTGACTGTACAGTAACATAAAATAGTGGTTTAATTATTCTTGCTGTGATTTGATTGTCTTTTACATAGGATTTTGTTTTTCCTCTGGATGCCTACATGTTTTTCAATGCAATGGTGAAATATTTAAGCCTCTGGCTGTAGCTTAAATATTCCCTATACACTTTGTAAAGCATTTTATATTCCCCATGACATTATAATGATGCTCTAATAAATATATTATTAATCCATCAGTAATAAAAGATTACTGTATATCCTTTTCTAATTTTAACTTGCTGTCTTTACTTGTGAAGTGGAAAGGTTGTTTTTTTCTTTTCCTTTTATTCAATTTCTTCTCTGCCTACAACCATTTTCTCATTCGCTTTAACACTTACTCAATTTATGCAGTGTCCATCTCCTACCCTGAAGAGCAAGAGTCTTCTACTTAATAAGAAATACTTATTGGCACATAGCTTTGATTCATAAAGAGAATGTTTCCTTGAGAGAGTAATTGGTTTGGGATTTTTTTTTCTGCTTACCAAAGGAGCTTATCAAGTTCTTTCACGGAATCCTTAATATTGTTGTTTTTCTTCCTTGAATGTGAATAAGTGTTACAGTCTGGAGGAAAACTGATTCCTAACTTATCTCTCTTTCTTGAAATCAAAAAATGTCTTTCACGACTTGTGAGTTATAGCTCTGTTTCCAGACAAAAAAACCAAAAAACAATCTGTATTGTTGAGTGCTGTAAACAAGATGATCCCTGTGACTGCAAACTGTGTTGGTTCAAAGGCAACCAGCTCTCCCTGGCCCCTTAGAGAACAAGTCAGCTGAGAACAACATCTAATAATGCAATGGAGTTATAGGTCAAATTTGTTGGGCTTAGAGTGAGAAAATATTTTAAAGGCTGATGTGCTGATGGTCTGTCAATATTAGGAGTAAAGTGAGAATCAGGTAGACAAATCTAGTGGGTATTTGTCTAATTAGCAGTGACCTGTATTAAAGCAGAGCTGCCTGAATTAAATTACTTATTGCTCATCTGGTACTAACTTTCTTTATATCTGAGAATCTGGCAAACCTCATCTAGAATGCTAATTCTATCCTGTCTTTTCCTCTGAGATATCTTTTCATTTAATAAGAAGTTACTTTATTGTTTTTAAGTTTAGAACAGAGCCCTCTTTTTGGGGGGTTATCTTTTGATTTCTGGACTGACACACATAAATAATACTTTTGAGGGAAAGCAGTAGGAGAGGTGGGAACTTTAGGTATAATCAGATCTGTTGTCTTCACATATTAGAATAAAATATTGAGTAGCAAGGTAGCATCTGAAAGTTTCTCTGTCCCAGAAGATTTTAAAAAGTAATGTCTAGCATTTAGTATCCTCCTATTTTAAACCTGAACCTCATTTTTGAGCAGTTCTGTGCTGCCACTGGCTTGGATTTCTTCAGGTGGGTGCAGGTGCTGCCCAGCAGCCTGGGAGGGAAGCAAAGGCATGGTCAGAAAAAGAGAAGAAAACGTGGCTCTTCTAGTTGGAAAAACAAACCAGTGGGAGACACCAAGTCAGAATAACAATTTATTAAGAAAATCAGAAATAAAGGCAGGAAAAACACTGGTTTGAAGTGACAGAGTCAGATCCAACCTGACACCCTGTTAGTCAGGGGAGCAGTTGCAGTCTGATAAGAAGGTGGCTGCAGTCCTCCTGAAGTGATGGATGTGGTTCTGTTGGAGCTGTGATCCTGGAGAAAGGTCTGGTCTTCCTCAGAAGGTCCAGTGGTGGCTCTGTAGCTCTTGTCCTCTGGGAATCCAGTGGGAAGAGCTTCAAAATCTCAGCTTATATCCAGGATGGAATGCTTGGTTCCTCTCTGTGGGTGGAGGATCTCCCAATGGGATGGTGAGTATTGAGATAAGGTCATGGACAGGAGATAGCCCAGAGTTATCTGTGAGCCATGGGCAAGCACTGCTGGGCCATGGGCAGGAGATAGCCCAGAGTTATCTGTGAGCCATGGGCAAGGATTGATGGGCCATGGGCAGGAGATAGCCCAGAGTTATCTGTGAGCCATGGGCAAGGATTGATGGGCCATGGGCAGGAGATAGCCCAGAGTTATCTGTGAGCCATGGGCAAGGATTGATGGGCCATGGGCAGGAGATAGCCCAGAGTTATCTGTGAGCCATGGGCAAGGATTGATGGGCCATGGGCAGGAGATAGCCCAGAGTTATCTGTGAGCCATGGGCAAGGATTGATGGGCCATGGGCAGGAGATAGCCCAGAGTTATCTGTGAGCCATGGGCAAGGATTGATGGGCCATGGGCAGGAGATAGCCCAGAGTTATCTGTGAGCCATGGGCAAGGATTGATGGGCCATGGACAGGAGATAGCCCAGAGTTATCTGTGAGCCATGGGCAAGCACTGCTGGGCCATGGACAGGAGATAGTTTTGAGGGATGAGGCAGGGACCCCACCTGGTTTCAACAGAAACCTGGAGATGGTGATAGAACACACAGCCCTGGGCACATCTGACATTCCAGCCCAGGACAGGAGCCCATGCTCAGGTTCCCGAAAGGCTCCGAGCCAGCAGTGCTGCCTGGTGTCCAGCTGGGAGCCTGCTCTGGCAGGGACCTTCAGGATGGCTGGGATCCCACGGGAGAGGGTGGCTCTCCACAGGATCCGCAGGGCAGCCATGGAGAGCTCAGAGAATCCAGCTCCAAATGCTCCAGAGCTCTCTGGTACCATCCCACTCCAGGCTGTCCCCACCCCCAGCCACTGCTCTGTTGTGTTTACTGCTCCTTGTGCAAAGCACATCCCTTCAAGCTGTCCTCTCCTCCCTCTTTGGGGTGATAACTTCCCTTTGTCTTCACCTGTCTGGTTTGCCTGGGGTTGCTGACCACCCAGAGTCTGAGCAGCTTTAGGCTCAGCTCTGAGGAAAGTTGAGGGAGTGCAGAGTGACTGTTGTTCATGTGAACCCTGCCAAGATGCCTCGATAAACTGGCAAGGAAATTAATATACAAAGGGAGAAGGGATTACAGATAGAGATAGAAGGATTAGACTGTGAACTAGCAGCAAGACTCGCTGTAAAACTGTTGCTTCAGGCTTTTGTTTATTATTTGGAGAAATTCTATTTAAATGCAGATTAGATTTTCCACCTAGAAGTACAACTTATTCTTTGTTTAGAAACTCCGCAAACAAGAATGAATACAGGGTTCTTGCTTTCATTTCTTGGTGAACTTTGACAGTCACATTGCTTATCCTGTTATCTGGATTAGATATGCAAGCTCTGGATGTGGGAGTTTTAGCAGTTTGTTTAGAGACCCGGGTTTAATTAATCAGTGCAAGATTACCAAATTGCCTTGGGACGAAAAACTGCGCCTGCGAAGTTGTAATTGGCCACTGACTAAACAGAAGGTCCCAGCTCTGCTCTGGGTGTTGGGGAGAGGGAGAGGAGGGCAGAGGCAGGAGGGGAAAAAAGGCAAGGAAGAAGAAGAAACAATCGGTGAATTAGACAAGTAGATTTTGTGACCTGAAATCCTTTCATTCTGTGCAGCTTAATTTTTTTGTATTGATTTACTTTCTGTAATCAGTCACCTTGTGAAAGGACATTTTGTCTTCCTGAGGAGTAAAAATGAAATTAAAATAATGCTTTAGCAGTTCTGATGGGTTTATGAAAGCTAGTCTGAAATGTCTTTCCTTTGAATAGACTCCTAAATACTCAAAAATTATTCTTTTGCATATTGCAGACTTGCCATAAAAATATCAGTGAAATGGAGCTGAGGGAAATATCCCAATCACTTCCCATGGGTTTATTTTTATTCCTTTATTCAGTCTTCTTGCATCTTGTCAGCACATATCCAGCAATCCTTACTGATCTTCTCAAAATTATGATAAAGTGATAAATAACATAACTAACACAACCTGTTGTTAATCATCTCATCTTTCTGTACAAAAAAAAAAAAAAAAAATCCACATGCCATACGCAAAACAGTGAGTTCAAGGGATATTTTCATGTCCCCTGTTTCTTCCTCCCCAGCAAAATTTGTGTCTTATTCACCAAGTTTCATGACAGAAACTCCACACAATGATTGGCAGGAACTGTCACTGGGATTCATGTACAGAAGCAGTAGAATCAAAATATATTTCAGGATTTGAGATTTTGACCCAATTTTAGAAGAGTATAAGAGTAGTTTGGATTGCTTGGATACAAAGATGACTCTTCTTCTTTTGTCTAATATAACAGGTGGCTCCCAGATTTGGCTGACTGGAAATCAAGAGTGTCCCCAGCAGCCACAGAACATGTTCAGTAATTTTATATTGACCATTTAGCATGGGCAAGCCAATGTAATGCATTTAATGTGCTGTTATGGTCGTGGTGAACCATTTGGCAAGGTAATATTTTAGTATCATCAGCTTCATAAAAGCTTGTCTTTTGAGAATATCATGAACATTTCTCCATGTTAGCTAGCTTTGTTATGAAGTGGAGAAAATATGAAGATCAAGTCTTTGCTTAAAGGAGGTTGATGAAACTTTTTGCCTCATGATAGATACATTTTAGGTGCCCTGTAGCTTTTTGCTCCTTTCTTTATTTCTTTTTGATGGACAAGCTAAAGCAGTAATTAAAATGAAAAGAAAAATTTTTTCAGAAGATAAAGAACCCTGGACCAATAATTCACAAGAAGCAACATATTCTTAAGAGCTCACACACTCCATTCAAAGTGTCAGAGCTATCTGAAAATCTGAATTGATACAAAATTTTTCTGTGCTGCCCCTCCAGCAAGCCAATTGTTTTCTGTCATCCATTTTTGGTAATATGATAAGATGAGAGAACAATAAGAAAAAAATGGATCTAGGATTAACAATGCAGGTCTGGTGAGTGACAGAATTTGCCATATATGTCAGATTGGAAAGCAATGAATCCCACAGTGAGCAGTGTGGGAACAAGTCACATTCTGGTGTCATACAGAGCCAGTGGACAGACTGAAAGGCAATTATTAGAACAGATTATTTTCCTTTAATGTACCATTTCACAGTCACTTGTACTCTTAAGCTCTATCAGATATTTATGTTCTTTTCCAAGAGTTTCTTGTAACACCCTATTAATTGACTGCAGTACAGCAATTACCAGCTTTGATTTGAATATGTACTTGAATCTGTGTGCTCTGGCCAATGTTTTTGGGTTTTTTTCTAGTTTTTAATGCTTATTTTCTTTTTTTGGCACTTGTTCATTACCATCTCAGGTTGGTTGGCAGGACCAGCAAAAGTTACGACCCCTAACTTTAGATGTGTTTTAGTTGAGAAGGTTTTGTGAAAACTTTTGGGGTTTTTTCTGCTGGAGAGAGAAGCCTGCATTCAGGATGCTTACTTTGAGCCTGTGGAACTTTTGAAGCAATTGTATCAAAAAATCTTTGGACAAATGGCCTTTCTAGTGGGTACTTAGAGTCCAAATTAGAAAATGCAGTTTGCTGGACTGCCCTCTGGGGTGGCCAGCATCTTGTTACTTGTGAAGATGGAGCCTTGTAATGAAAAGTCTGACTTTAAAATCTGATGGACCAGAACTCCTTTGGAGTGCACCTCGCTTTCCCCACTCCTCTTTTCTCTTTCATTAAGGGACAGATAATTACATCTGCTTTTTTTCCTTCTTTTCTCTGGAACACAAGGATATGCCCAAAGTAACTTCAGAGCTCTTATCCTTCAAGTTGTCATAAGTGCAGTGGCCAAGTGCAAAGCTCTTTTGTTGAGAGTTAGATGCCCCTTCCTCTCCCTCATGCTTTGAGCTGTCCTCAAGCCCATTTACACCCTCTGGTTCATAATTATATTGATCTAATCTCTCCTCTCATGAAATGCCAAGCTCTAGCCCATTTTTATGTGCTTCTTTAGTTCCTTTGAAGGGTCTTTCTTGTGAAAAGGGGTTCAAGCTCATCCAAGGAAACTTGAGTAAGGTGGCTGTAGTTTCAATGCTTGCACAGCATCCCAGGCAAGCTGCAGTCACTGCCCTGAGCTCCCTGCTGCTGTGGACATAATCCCAGTTCTGTCTTGGTGCTGTGGTTTGGCACTGGCCCAACGAGAGCCACTCGCCCACCCTCCCCTGCCACAGCTGGGGAGAGGAGGGAAACTTTTAATGGAGGCTCCATGAGCTGAGATAAGGACCGGGAGAAAACACTCCAAGGGCAAAACAGGCTCAGCTTAGAGTACAAAGTGAATTTATTACTAACATCAGAGGAGGATAACGAGAAGTAAAATAAGCCCTTAAAATCACCTTTTCTTTCCCCAACCCCTCACTTCCTTCCCACCAACAGTGCAGGGAAACAGGGCATGGGGGGTTTGATCCATCACCCAAAATCATCTTCCACTGCTCAGGGAGAGGAGTGGAGAGGAGAGGAGAGGAGAGGAGTCCATGGGGTCCCTCCCACGGGAGACAGTTCTCCATGAACTTCTCCAGCCTGGCTCCAATCTCACAAGCAGCACTCCTGCCAAACTGCTGCAACCTGAATTCCCCCCACGGGCCCACAGTCCTCCCAAAACTGCTGCAGCAAGGGTCACTCTCCCATGGGGTGCAGAGGAATCCCAGCTCTGGCACCCAGAGCACCTCCTCCCCTTCCTTCTTCACTGACCTTGGTGTCTCCACGTTGTCTCCCTCCCATGTTCTCACCTCCTCCTCTTCTCTGGCCAGATTTTCCAGTGGGAATCGTTGTCACTATAGTCCAGTCCATTTTAAAAATGAATTAAAGTTTGATTCCGAGAAGCACTTGGAGGAATTTCTAGAATTGGTTTACCACGTAAAATTTTATGAAATCGTTACATTTTATTACATGACGGTTAATGCTAAATTTTAAGATATATCTTTTGGAAAGTTTTGGCACCCTAAGAAGTCATCAAAACACATAAAATTCTCTGATTTTTAGTGGTTTATTAAAATAATGAGCTTTTCATCACAGGAGGACTGTTTAAAGTGTATACGTGGGTTTTTTGTTGCTCTGTTTGGTTAGATTTAGTAATGACAGTGACAGACAGGTCTTTGATATTCCTATATTTTGTTGTACATTTTGAAATGGGCAAAACAACTCTTGAGCAGAGAGGCAAAACTGAATTTTTGTTATCATTTTTTGTCATTCAGGTTTCTTTGAGTGCTAAGGATCCCCTCCCATTTTCCAACAGATATGTTTTGAAAACCTAATATAATATCCAGTGATCAAGTGTGTAAAAGTCTGGTTTAAGCTATCTCAAGTTAGGCACCCAGAAGTAATGGAATAATGGAGGCTGTATAATTTTGCTAATTTCTTTTTTATTCCTCAGTTTCCCAGAAGCAAATGGTCTCAGTAAAGCAAATAATGCAGGTGGGATATTATTCATGTTCGTGAAGATTTTGATTGTGCTGTGGAAACAACAGAGTCACAAGGAAATGAATAAATCTGCATCAACACAAGGCTTTGAAAGTATTAATTAAAAAGGTGTACGGCCACATGCTGATTATAGTAGCTAAAGAGAAATATTGAATAACTACTTACTCTCTGAATTGGGCCCAAGGGTGCTATGAGAAACATAGTATATGATAATTTAATTAAAGTTTGCATCAAAACACATTTACACATGGGAGCTGAATTAATATTGCAGAATTTGCACTTTCTGACTTTGCAGTGTTTCCCTGGGAAGTGCTGCCTCTCTTTTAGGACAGAGATCCTTCATTGGGACATCAGGTACTGGTCAGACACTTGGAATATTCACCTCACTGAAGTTCTTAGATTCAAGGCATTAATAGAATAAATAAGTATTTGAATCAGAAAAAAACCCAAATATTGATAGCATCACATTTGGAAGCACAGTTCAGTTGGGTTCTGGAATATGATAGAAGAAAGGGAGCTGGGATATTCTGAAGGAGCCATCCAGATAAACCTGGAAACACTTGAGCACTGCTATTATATCCATATATAAGATCCTCTGTAAAATATCTAGGCAGAGTCTAGTGAGTTTTTTATTTCTTGCACAGGTCTGGACTACTCACTGGCTTTTTTCCCCTCTTTTTCCCTGGGGAAATTTGGTTACTCAAGTCCTGAATCTGCATATTTACTCAGTGTAACAAGACCAGGAGCAGGGAACTGACTCTGGTGTGTACAGGGTTGGGATAGGAGTCCATGAAGGGATGGATAATGGAGTTAAGAGTCTGATAGAGAAGGGACCATGTCCAGTCTACAGCAGCCACTGCTATGAAGGAGGGGAAGCTCTCCCCATGCTGCAGCTGGGGACAAAACAATAACTGCCTGAAATAATAATAGTTAGAATATTGACTATGATGCTGTGATCAATTGATTCATTTCAAGTGTTTTTGGGCTTTACAATAAATCCCCAAACCCCTGTTACAATCACGGTGGTGCCACATTTATGACAGTATCCCAGTGCTTTCCAATTCCACTGGATAATGGACTTATAACTACTAAAAAGTATTTGATTTTTTTTTTCTGTTATACTCGCACCTGAAACACAGTATAAATGTTGGTTATATCCACTTGTTTCTGTAATTCAGATAAGAGAGACCTCTTAGGTATCAAGTGTGGTGTAGCAGAGTGGGAGATCACCCCAAATCTGCTGTTGTCAGGGGGGTAATGACAACAAAGGGCAAACAAAATACATTGGAGTTGCACTGTGCAGTGAGGCCCTTGGTGCATGGCTGTGCTGATGAGCAGCCCCAGAGCATCAGGACCCTCTCTGCAGAGCTCCAAATGTCCCTGGCAGCCCCTGTGCCATGGTGTCCCCAGCTCTGGGTCTGCCAACAAGGCCCAGCAGAGCCCCAGTGATTGTTTCTGCCTCAGGGCAGGGTGACAGAAAGGACCTGTGAGAGTGAAAATGAGAACAAAAAATACTCAGTGTCAGGAACCTCCACAGATGGGGAATTGGAGCCAGGGGGGTTTTGTTTGCTTGTTTTCCCCTCGAGACTTTCACGTCCTTTCCTGCAGAAGTCCTGCAGTCACTCCAGCTCCATCTCCCAGCCTTCCAACAGCCCAGTCGGTGGGAGGCTTTTTCCCAGCCATGATAAATTATTCTCTGTCAGAATCCAAATCTGCCTTTTCAAGTCTGATCATTTGTGATGAATTTATTCTGTTAACATGGGCTTCAGTAGAAGCAACAGAGGATAATAAATTAACTTTGAGCATATTAATGACATCTCTAGACTATGGATGAATTAAGGAATAAATAGATGAAATAGGTTCAATAACAGGCTGGTGAACACTTAGTCAGCAATTGACTGGTAGCTTTTTATTTAGGTGCTTTTGTATCCTATGGTTAATTAAAAAACATAGAAAGATCTAAAGCAGCCCTTTGGAACACAGACTAAGTGTGAACTCCTCCTGCCATCCACAGGAATTGTAGGAAAGGTGATTGTGAAATGCAGTTTGCTGAAGCTCAAGGCACATCAGCTTCAGAAATTCAGGTTTGGACCCTCTCAAAAAGAAATCTATGTCAAATGTAGTGACAGCTTTCCATATGGCATCTGCCAGAGCAGCACTTAACCCAGACTGAAAATAGCCTCTCTGTAGAACTTAAGAAAAAATAAACATAAATTATCGGATTTTGTGGGTTTGCTTTTATGAACTAGAGATTAGATGAGTTCAAGAACTTTCACTCCCAGCAAGAACTGCTGGGATTTGTTTGGTTACATTTAATTTGTGTCTGTCCTGACCAGGATTTCAAAACAGGTTTGAAACTTAGACTTTCGAAAGAGCTGGATGCTGATCTTTAGTGGCTTTGTAAGAACTGAGTATTTCTTAAATCTTTATCCTTAAAACATAAGGGAACCTCTGTCCCATGCAAGAGAGAAATGGCTGATTGAGACTTATATACTAGAGGTGATAAGTTCCCTGACACGTCTGAATGCTAGTTTTTAACATTGTTAAATAATATATGTTAGGCTTTTATTAGCCTAGGCATATTCATGCCAAAGCTTATCAAACAGGAGTGAACATTACTTTTTTGCAAAGACAACCATGGTTCAATGTATAAAAATATGATTATAAGTAGGGCTGAGTCAAAATTTGACACCTACTCTCTGAAATTTGAAGGTCAATAAATTTATATCTCTTCTCAGAATCCTTA
Source organism: Erpornis zantholeuca (assembly GCA_013400515.1). Lineage (NCBI taxonomy): Eukaryota > Metazoa > Chordata > Aves > Passeriformes > Timaliidae > Erpornis > Erpornis zantholeuca. Next base: position 514,202 of record VZTN01006706.1, on the reverse strand, counting down.
CATAGACACACACAGACAGTGTGTGGTTATAAGAAGGTGTTTATATAATTGAGTTTATAAAAGCAGGATTTAAAGATCAACCAATGTTTTTATTTCCATTTTAAAACATTTCCATTTTAAAGTGATGAAGTTTAATTTCACGAACAATCAGATACCTCATGAAGTTTAACTTAATACTCCCTAGTTTTATATTTGTTATGTTCCAAGACATTTCTTAATTTTTTCCCCAAAAATTAGTAATAATAATAATAATTTTTCAAGCATCATAATCCTCATGATTGCAGCCACAGAACCTGTCCTGACAGCTCTTGCAAGGAGCTGAAAAGATGCTGTCAGCAGCTGCTCACTTCCCTTCTCTTGGCTGATATTACTCACACTAAAATCTTCCAGAATAATCACAGCTATCACCTAACAATGTCTTGTTTTAAATTATCCATGCTAGAAGAAAATGCTGTGTAAAAAAATTGTATCAAATGTTGATATGGCCTAAATTATTCCCATCATTTGTCAGTTGTCCAGGGGCTGATAAAATCATCTGTTTTAAAGAAAACTCTAAAAGTTTAGTAATGCTTCTGGCTAAAATTCCAGTATTTTTATATTTTAATTGAAAATTACTTAGGAGAACACATATATATGTGTGTAATTACATCCTGTCAGAAAAACTCCTTGATGCCAAAAAAACTTCTTGATAGAGAGAGCTCGTGTGAGTGAGGTGAGGAACTTCCAATCAAACAGCAAAACTTCAGTGGAGAGCCTGGCAAGGAGGGAATGTTTAAAGGGCTGGTACCTGTGACAGTATTGCCTCATCAGGATGCTGCCCAAATTTCTGAAGGTGCCAGCAATGCCAATAAAGGCCCAATTAGGAAGCTGGAGCCATCTCAGTCAGTGGTTTTGAACTCTCAGGTAAATGATGGAAACTCCAGTCAGGACTCCTTTTTCTCGTTCAAATGTCTGCTCGGAGTGAGGCTCTGAGCTAATGTGCAGAGATTGCTCCAAATCACTCCCAGCCACACTCCAATGCCTGACTGGAGCACAATGAAGTTTGGATTATGCTGTTTTAAATTATCACCCATTTGAAGTCATTTTCTTTATAAAACAAGATTAAAATGACTGTAATTCAAAACATTTTACCTCAAATTGATGTGAAAATTGTAGTGTTCATATTATTTCCATTTTTCAATTTGACAAAACATTTCACTCCACATACAAGCTTTTCTGCGTTGTCACTATCTTAACAGTGAAAATATGAATTTTACTCTGTGCACTTTACTCTTTCCTGATGTGTCTTATTTCTTAACAGTGCTTATTTAAGTTTTTGAAAGCATGTTGCTCTATAGATTGTTGTGGTACTGGGGAAAATACCAACAGATTTAGGAGGTTTGCTTACCTCCTTGCTAACCCACACAATAACAGTTTATAACTTCATATTGTTAAATTTGTTCTCTGGTCTTCCTACATGCCTGATGGTTAGATAAGTGCTGATGAATAAGCAAAGCAAGGAAGAAACTGAAATTTTAGCTTGATGGATTTGAAACTCAGATTATTTTCCTGAAACTTCCTTTCATTTGCTTTCAGATTAATGCCATAGTAGAAATTTCTCTGCATAAATTTTCCTCAAGGTTTCATGTCTCTGTATAGAATAATAGAGGGAAGAATAGTATTTTCTTCAGAAGTTTATTTCATAGATGGAATATTATCAGTAATTCTTTTTAAAAATCCAGTAAATTCTGAGTAACAAAAAGGATATTTGAGTCACCTAATACAGAGTTCTTCTTGCAGAGTTCTTGAGGAAGCAAAATGCAGAACACTGGAAAATACTGGAAAATTAAGTGACTTGCAGAAGTCCCTGTCTAAACTATTGCCAGTGAGATTTACAACTGCAAAGCTCCTGACCTAAAAATGCAGCTGCACTTATTTTTAAGTCATACTGTGTTCAAACATAAGTGCAACAGAATGCCAAACCTTATCACTTAAACTAATAGCAGGGCACATGTCAGCTATCAGACCCTCAAACTCTGCGAAAGAGCAGCTTTTGTGTGCTCAGTCTGCACAGGATAACTCATTCCTTACTAGGGGGTATGATTACAAGGGCTGAAAGCTTTAACTAGTACATATGTATAGGGTAGATTTAAAGTGATTATGGAAATGTCACCGCAGGACAATGCATTTTTAGTAGGCCCTCATATGTTGTGTGCTGTCCCCTTATGTTTGCCGATAATTAAAAAGCAGATTGGGATGTCGTGGTGAGAATGAGTGCAAAGTGTCCCTTTTATCATTTGGAATAAATATGAAATAGTGGTCTTGCTGTATCCTTCAGTGATTGTTCTATTTGCGTTGGTGACAAATGACATCTTTCTCCTTGTAATGTGCCTGCAGGGTTAAATGACTTTATTATTATTAATGAGTCATTGCTCCAGCTGCCCAGGAATACAGGGCGTAGGGAACATAAGAGATTTAGACCTAAGTAATTACAAATGTAATTATTACCTTTCAAATTTCATTTTTACAGCAATCACAAGGTTGTTAATCAAACGTGGCCCTCTCCATGCCTTCACACTTTTTGGAGCCTTTGTCCAAGGGATGAGCGTGGCTCCACTGAGGGTAGCCGGAGGCAGATTGACAAAGTGGTCTTGACAGAAAACTGCTGCGAAAAATCAGATGGAAGCTGTTGTGTAGCCATCGAGGAGGCTGTGGTTGAGAGGGTTTTCAGAGAGAAAAACCCTCCTGAGCTGCAGCCATATGGAGGAGAGTGTCCTCCTGGGGAGGACGAGGGGAGCAGGAGAGGAATCCCGCAGTCCTGTGGAGAGGCGGAACGGTGAAGGTTCACTCCTCCTGCCTGTCCTTCCTCGAGGTTGTTGGTTGTCATGGAGGGGTCTAAAAAACACAACAGAGCCAGCATGTCGCTGGGCACTTTAGGGGAATTAAAAACCGTGGCCTCTTACCCTGAAATATTTATCCTAATTAGTCATAATTACGGATTTTCAAGTGTTGAGTTGGAGCACAGGGATCGTTCTGCTGTCGTGGTGGCAAGGGTGTGGCAGGGAATTCAGAAATGGGGAATAGCTGTGGGTGGGTGGTGTTAGGCTGTGTTGCACAGGCCATGAAATATAAGCAGTGCAGGTTCCCAGAATCGTAACCTGAATTGATATTTATTGTGAAATGTAAAATCTGAGGGATGGCTTTGGAGAAATGAGAACCTTTCCATTCAGTAATGCCATTTCTTCATAATGTTGAAATATTAAGGGTCCTCATATTTAAAAAAAATGAGTGAAAATGCATTGAATTGAGAAAATGGGAACTACCAGTTACCACATTTTATAACCCCAAATGTAATGTGAATCAAAACTGTCACAAAGCATTTGGATTTTGAAACTACATTTTTGATGGGAAAATTGTTGCGTCAAAAAATCTTCAGCAAGCTTTATTTATATATTTAACTGGAATGAATTAATATTGGTGGTGGTCCAATAAACTATAATAGCTATCAGCACTCAAAAAATTATAGTGTGTTACACAGATATCAGCATAGGTGATTATTGTAAAAACGTTTAGAAGTATTTGAAAATAAATAGTTAGGGTATTCACAGTAAAAGCAAATATTTTTTTGGTTAGTATTTTAATAAAGAAATATGTTGTTTTTCTTTTTTTTTTCTTGCAATTCAATTGGAGTCACCACAAAATGAACAGAACATTTTTAGACTGTCATGAGTTTGTTTTTGTTGCTGCTCTAGTGGTTTTTGATTTTAAATTTGTGTTTGTGTATATCTGATGAGAACACAATTCAAAACAACTTTTATTGGCTATCTTTTAAGTTATCACAGGAGATAGATGTTTACTAGCTCACTGAGCATTTGGGGGTTTTATGACTCCCTTTTGAAAATTAATGTTTCATTAAAGGGTCTGAACTGTGACCAATTGCCCACAGTGGTTCAATTACTTCATTTAAAAGATTTTTTTTTTTAGTATTCCACTTTCTATCAAACTTTTGTTTATGTTTTACTGTAAATCCAATAAAAAGGAAGACAGGGCACCATTTGGCATGGAGACACACCAAGAGACCCAAGTGCAAAGAGGGTGTAGACACAGACATTGGGGGAATTTTCCCCACTCCCACCTTGAAGGAGCTGCTGTGTGTGAACAGGACTGAGCAGCAACTTCTGCTCATCCTCATCCTCCTCACTCAGCCCCTGAGCTCTGCTGAGGGAGGCTCACCCCATCTGCTCCCTGTCCCCAGTGCTGGAATCTGTGAGGGACCAGGATAAAGGAAAATGAATGTTCTCCTGTGGCTCTGCTGTCAAGAGTCACTGCTGCTGTTCTACCCAGAAATTCTCTTCCCTTCTCTTCCTTCTGATGTTCATCTTGTCTCCAAGCCCAGATCTTTGTTCTAGAGCCACAGGGTACCTGATTTTTTGGTTACACAGCCTGGAAATGTTTCAGGTTACACATTAGGAAATGTATTTTCTGCTCTTTCCACACCAAAATGAGTTTAGGGAGATTGTGCAGTGATTCTTAGTTCTCTTTGTGAATCTTCACTCTTTTGAGATATTTAGTGATTTTTACTGGAAGCTGCCTTTCCTTCATGGACACACAATTATATTTGGAGCTTCAATCTGAAAAACTAGGTATGTGTTATAATCTGTAGAAATGGTTCTGCTGAAAAGTGACAGCTGAAACCCTTTTTTATTCAGCATATGTTTTGTAATAATATTTATTTTATCACAGAAATTTTACATCAGTAGCAGAGCTTAATACACATCACCTAAAATGCATAGTCTTTGCAGGAATGGGGAAAAAATGCTAATTTCAGTCTTTACTCTGTTTCCAGGTCGAAGGTTATTGCTGAAGGATAAACCATTTCTCACTATGTAGTTTCACCTTGTTTAATTGATTTGAATTTGAATTTATATTCCATGTTAAATAATGAACTGTGCATTAATAATTAAGAAGGTGCAGTACAAATGGGAAACAGTTAATTAAATATTAAATAAAGCACATTGTATTAGCCAGTATTGTAATCAATACACTAGATTTTAGGTTATCCATTTTAGATAGTCATTATACTTTACTAGTTATAGTTTAAATTCTGGTTGATAACTCAATATACACTTTGTAGGCCAAGAAATACATGTCCTTTGCAAATTACCTTTTTTTTTTTGCCATAAACAAGAGCAAAACATGAACACAAAACACTGGACTGTTAGAGCAATAAGGGCCAGTGCCAGGTACTGTCCTGCATCTCTCTCACACCCATGTTCATTAGGCTGAAAAAGAAGAGTTTGCAGGAGGTTTGGAGGCTTGGTTTTGTTGTTTGTTTGTTTTTTTCTTCTCATATGAAATCTCTTCCTGTGGAAAACAGTAATTACTGAAGCTGAACATTTTACAGGAGCATCACCTTTAGACCATTTCTTGGTTATGATTAAAACAAGAATGAAGTTCTAGTCAAAATAGCAATGAGATGACCAAATGAAAGGTTAATGTGCTTTATTTGTGTGGCTATTGTTTGTGAGGGAAAGATTTACTTCACAAGTGTAGTTAAGGAGACAGGAATTACCATAGGCTGACTCTCTGCCCTGACTCTTCCTCCATCTCCTGTCTCCCTCCCCAGCTTTCCTTGGCCATCTTTGATAATGTTTGCTGGACTTGTTGAACCCAGGTGCAAAATCCTCATACCTCATCCTATCATTTCGATTTTATGAGAAGTATTTTTTTGGATTAAATTCAAATTAAAACCATGGCCATGAGGATATAAACTGTGTTCCCTGGAACAGAAGCTGAGCTGATTCTTGCAAGCTACCCAGAACAATCTGGCAAGCCTAGGTAGCACAGGAAAATGTGATTTCCCTCATGCCTGTTGATTCCTCAGAACATCTGGAGGATCGATCTAACCCTGATTTCTCACAAGCAAAGCTCTGTACACACAGCTGAAAATTAAAGAAAGTGGTGTGTCCTACTTGTTCTTTGAATAAAAAGGTTCCAAGGCTAGAATTTAAGTAACTCTTTTAGGTTTTTAATTTATTGAGACGTATACAGGAAATAAAATATTCATTGGAAACTCCTCCCAAAGGCATTTTATTATTAAACCAAAAAGCTAGAGTATATTATAGCAGCACTCATTTAGGGTTTCTACATTCAAGCTTCTTCTTCCTGACCTTATTAAAGTAACCCAGTTTACACTAACTACTATTCCTGCCTCCCTTTTTTATTGTTAATGCCATTTCTGTTCTCCTCATATGGTGGAGACCTCCAAACGATGTTACTCAAGTGGCCACTTTTAGTCACCAGGGTAATTCTGGATGATAATTCCCCCACATTATGCTTGAATTCCTGCTCAGATTCAGTGCCACATTTAGTAAATACACATGGGCAAAACGTGGGGGGGCAGGCAGGACCCATTCCTCTGTGTCGGTGTTTGTTTTCCCCACAGTCCCCGGCTTGGCTTTCTAGCTTCTTCGGTGTCCCATGTCCTGAAAGGATGAAATGAGGCTTCTCTCTGCTTTTTTCAAGGTTGTTTATTTTTTCTCTTATCAAAAACTTGGAGGCACAGCCAGCGCTGTGACCTCCAGGAACACAAGTGCAGAAAGGCAATGGCAGCTCACAGCAGCTAACTTTTGTATCTAATATTGATCATTAAGAAAACTCTGCACACTTTGTTTTGTTCCCAACACCAACGAGTGTCACTTTCACTGACATGTCCCTTCCACACTCAGCTCCTTCCACCAACCAGCAAACCACAGGAAGTGGTGTCAGAGAAGAGAAGAGAAGAGAAGAGAAGAGAAGAGAAGAGAAGAGAAGAGAAGAGAAGAGAAGAGAAGAAAAAAGAAGAAGAAGAAGAAGAAGAAGAAGAAGAAGAAGAAGAAGAAGAAGAAGAAGAAGAAGAAGAAGAAGAAGAAGAAGAAGAGACCACACTTAAAAAATCTCCGTCTTTGAATCTATATGATACATAGAGCAAGATCCTAAAACTACAACTAAATTCTCTGTGCTGCACTAAACAAAAATCTCTTAATCTCTCTGGTGCATTCAGGTTCTCCCAAAAGTGAAGGGAGCTTCTCCCATCAGCTTAGGTTGCAGGCTAAGCTGTTTTTGAGGAGGTCTGGGGACTAAAGGAATCCTCAGAGGAGCGGGGGAAGTTTTCAGGCTTCCCTGGACTCCAGCACTCTGGAGCTGTAGGCTGAGGTGAGGAGCATGGGGCTGTGATTTCTGTCACTCTGGTGAGTTCCTGCTGAGCAGAGAGCGCCCGAGGTGCACTGGGAGCTGCTTCAGTAAACGAGAGGCACTTCTGGATGCTGACAGATCAGTGTTGGCACTGCGAGCCATGTATTCATATATGTGCTGTGTTGTGAAAATATGAAAAATAGCTCAGCAATGGCATAATTATGGGCAATTTGCTTAATTGCTTGCTAATTGTTGCTTGCTTTATTATGAAACAAGAGTGCTCTAAATGTAACACTGGATGGTTCGCATCCAAAATGTGTCAGATTCGAAACTGGCTTTTCATTAAGTCTTCAGCTACATGGCTTTAAAATTCAAGCACTCTATATTCTGTGGTTTAAGGTTTTTTTCTTACTTTTTTAATTGGTTTGGAAATTTTCTTTGCACAATATCTAAGCCCTTAAACCTGGATTGGTATAGTTGCAGTCTGGTGGTTGTTGGATCTCTAATGAAATTGAGAACTTTGCTAATGAGTACATTTACAAATCTCTTTTGATAATTGCTACACATGTGGATAAAGGTGGAGACGTTTTAAAGCTCCTCCAGGAGCTCCTGTTCTGGATTGTCTGACCCTTAGAGAAGAACACCATCCTTTCAACACATGCATTTGGATTTTTTCTTTTAAGGGATACATAAAATTCTGAAAGTTTGGCCTTTTGGAAAAACTATTCTCTTCTTTTTTAACCAAGATACCCAGATGTGAGCAGAAGGTTTGACCAAAAGTCTTTTCCAGCCTAATCTCTGTGATTCCATGGTGCAAGTGATGACTTTTATGGCAGAGTGAGGAAAGGACCAGCCCTCTTGGTGTTCTTTTACTAGTACATCCCTCTCTTGAGGCTGGAGGGGAGGGGTAGAAAATAAAGTGTGTTGTCTGTCCACCAAGGATGTGCTTTAACGACCTCAACAGGTTTTTTCTGACCAAAACGATTCCATAATTCTAACTTTTCAACATTCTGAGGCTGCTGATAACATACTCGTACCAACAGCCTGTCTTCCTTTGTGGATTTTCCACGAGAAGCAGCCTTAAAACTGCAACAGGATATTGAGCTGGAAATGCCAAAGTACTGTGCTACGTGTTCTGTGGACTGAGAAGGAGAGTAGTGCTGCAGAGCTCTTCAGTGTTCATCTCCAAAAAGCAGAGAGGATAACCAACATTTTTATTTACCATCTCTAAAATCCCACACAGACTTTATAACAGTAGGAAGCCTCTGGTCAAAACAAGCAAAGGAAAAAAAAGGTATTTTTGTAGCTGTTTTGATTGAAGGATAGCTCTCTGGCAAGGCTGGAATTCCACATTTTCTTGAGAGAAGGTAAATATTCCTCCTTGAAAACTGCTTTGACCTATAAATGATAAGACTGTGGAACAATGAAGAAAGTCTTTTAACTATTGTGCTTTTAGTTACATTTGACAGCTCTGATCTAAACATTTCTTAAGAGCTGACAGACACTTTCTTTAAAAATGTTCTTAGTTCTGCAGACAATTTAAAAAAAACCAATTTCATTCCTAAAACAACCCAGAGTTCAAATAAAAATGGTAAAGTCACATGTGCATAAGTGTGATATGAATTAAAAATTCTCTTTCAGATTATTTTTATGTGATGTTTGAAGACTCTCGATGTAGTATGGAAAAAATATCTAAAATTGAGTACTTTTAACTGAGCAAAATGAGGAATTAGACTGTTAAGGGTTCAATAGAATGGACTGTTTATTCATAATAAGTGGGGAGTATGCACACTCTTTTTTCCATTTATAAACCTGTCATGTCTTACGTGAGAAGAGGGCACTGGACACTGAATTTCACTTGCAAGAGCCATCATTTCTTCTGAAAATATTCAGAGACAGACAGAACTTTCTTTTCCTTGATTAGTAGAGGCAGGTGTCAGAGGTTTCCTACCCCTGATTATTTATCAGACTATGCAGAATAATCACCTGCATTACTACTTTGGAATGAGAGAGAAAGGCTCGGAAAATCTGATTGTCACTCACATTTAGAATGACTTGGAAAGAAACAAAACAGAAGGAAGCTTAAAGAGTAGCAGCCAGAAGGTGCCATGGTCATTTTGCAGAGCCTCTGATAAATGAACACTGAACTTTTCACTCTCCCACAAGTGTGGCTGGAATGATATGTTAGGAAAATAGAGAATGAGTTGAACTGACAAAAAGGAGATAAGTTTCATGGCCTGGAAGAGCAGGCAGAAAAAAAAAAAAAAAAAAAAAAAAAAAATGCTCAGTGAATATTCATGCAGAAAGTTTCCTACAGTTTGTTCTAGTTGGAATTATTTTCCAAGAGTCATTTCTTTGGGGGTGGGGAAAGTTGTTTCTTCATTTGACTTAGAAGAGGGTTTTTTCAAAGTTAAGGAAAACTGTGTATTTTACATGGTATTAACCCTAAGCACTGATGAAAAGCATACTCTGATAACAATATTGAAAAAAGATTGAAAGAAAGATGGTGATTTCTACAAAAGATATTTCTTCCAAATAATCTTGCATCGACAGACTTTTTTATTAAAATAACACAATTTAACACCAAAATAATTTGTAGTCATATCTTCGGATTTTGTCCAGGATACTTCTATAGCTTTAGGGTTTTCATTCTTTTCTTTTTTTCTTTTGTTTTATGTTTTGTTTTTTGGGGTTTTTTTTAATAAAACTAAAACCCAGATTAAAATGTCTCTTTATTAACAGAATAAGCAAGACTGTAACTTTAACAATACTCTTATTCTGAACATGGTATCATGTCCCAATTCTCCAGGTAGTCTGGCAACACATGGCACACAATTACTGTCCTGGAGTTTGAAATGGTGTGGAGACTGTTTTATATGTGACATTTTTTCTTCCACAGTTGCCTTGGCCAATGTTAAATGTTAAATTTTTATTGCCAAATGCCTCCTTTTGATGTTTTAGGTTTGTGTTCTCTCTTACTGTAGTTTGAAAGAAATGGTATGGTAGAAGTGTTGTAACTACTTGCTGTGAAGAGCTCCAAACAAAAACTTTGTGTGTTTTACAGTTTAACTGAATTAATAGTATTTTAAGCATTTTGTTAATTAATGTGAAAAATATCGGTTTCTCTATAAAATGGGGATAACTCAATGCTGTCAAGGTTTCACCTGATTTCAGTGAATTACCTTCATCAGAATAGCAGCAAACCTGGATAATTAAAGAGCTTAAAAGTCTTGTATATACTTAAATTTATGTCTCTAATAGCAGATAGTAGGACAGAAAGATTAGACTAATCTACCAGTAGAAACTTTTTATTTTTTGCAGTAACTATTGCCTCCACTGAATTATTTCCATATTTATGTCTCCTGCTGCCCATCAAAACTGGATTAGTATTTCAACAGCAAGGTGCCAAGGCTTTGTCAGGATTAAACTGAAAAATACTCAGGCAATATGACTGAGGACATGTTGAAATGCCAGTAATACACCAAAATAACTTTTATAAACAATCACTCCTCTAACTGACACAGCATTCTGAAGGAGAAATAATCAAGAATAGAGCATTCATGATATAACAAGCAACCAATTGTCTTCTTAAACATGGTAGATATCAAAAAAAAAAAATGTATCCTGTTTTGGACAGCAACATTTTATATTTCAATGCCTGAAGGAAAAACTTAATTTCTTTGTATTGAGATGTAACATGGAAATAAGTGTTTGTGCTCTGCAGCTTTACACAGATTTCAACATGCAAAGTATTTGTTAAAACAGAAATGCAGCATCTGTTTAAACATAAAGCTCAGAGGGTGGGAGGCTCCTGCTCGGCATTCTCATTGCTATAAGTAATTTTAGTGGCATTCCTTCTCCAGTGCTTATGAACCAGAATCCAATTTTAAGTGCTATTTTCGTTAAGACAGATATTAAAAACACATATGTATCTTCCATTGGGAAGTTTTGTGAAGAAAACATGAAATATCCAATCAGATATTCTTCTGCACTTCTGATATATTTAACCATGTACACAGGAAGATAATTTAAAATTAACACTTGTAGTATTAAAACTATTTTAAGGAATCATTTGTAGAAATTTCATTCCATTCATTTTTAATTTACCTACCATGGTAAAGCCACAATTTAAATGAAACATGTTAATAATATTTATGTATTACAAATTAACATCTTTCAGATTCAGTAGTTGACTTTGCCTTTGAACAAATTAAACTTTCTATAATCGTTTTTCGAGGGCACAAACCTTGCATCTACTGAAGAAATCTGGTTTGATTACTAGCAAACTATAGAGGTTACATCTTTTGCTAGTACCCTTTGATTTGTCAAGGTTTTCAGTCTCAAATGCAGGGAGAAATCAATTTTCTTTTAAATACCTGTTATGCTTTTTCATTCTTATAGCTCTTGAGTGCATCTTTGAAGCCCATAGACCATCTTTGGCTAGTGCCCAGTTTATGGTTTTTTTGCCTTAAACAAAGCAAAACAATTAAAAAATCCAGTTTAAAGAGAACATTAAAAAAATAATAATTTTGGGGTTTTTTTCCAAGTAGGTCCATGCAAATATATAGACTGGTGACATTAAATTTTTATAAAAATTATAGCTGTATTACAGCAATAACAATTTCCAAAAGTGAAAATATTATTTTAGGTAAGTGGCTGGTGCAGAGGACATGGAGAAGTTGTTCCAGAGGAGATTTAGACTGGGCATTAGGAAAAAATGTCTTCATTGAAGGGGTCATGAGGCATTGGAAGAGGCTGCTCAGGGAGGAGGTGGATTCACCATCCCTGGAAGTGTTTGAAAGGTGTGCAGGTCTGGCACTTGGGGATATTGTTTAGTGGTGAACAGGGAGGTGCTTGGTTCATGGTTTAACTCACTGACCTTAGCCGTGTTTTCCAACCTGAGCAACTGCATGATTGTAGGAAATCCAGTGTATAAGGGGTTTTTACAGAGCTGTAATGATGGTAACAACAGTTCATTAAGGGTGAACTGTGACAACACTGTGGGCCCCAACATCTGAACCCTCACTGAAGCTCTACACCTGGAAGTCTTTTCTTCCCAAACTGTGGCCGTCACTGTAGGGTGGCGATTGCTCTGTTGACCTTGACTCCCTCTTTACGTCCATCCCCAAAACTCTGACAGTGTCTTGTCTTTTTCCATCCCCCCAGCTATCGAAGTGAATCTGCAGAAAGCTCTGGCTGAAGCCTCTGAAAACTGCACGCAGGAGTGTCTGATCCTCGGCCACTCCGACAACTGCTGGATGCCGCCGGCCCTGACGCAGTTCCAGCAGCCCAACACCTCCTTGCCGTCGTTCGGCTTCCAGCAAGGCTGGGGCCGGGGAGCCAGACCCGAGGGACGCCACACTCTTGGGAGGCCCCTGCCAAAGGACGACAGTGACAAGGGCCAGGGTGGGCCCAGGCCCCAGTTCTACAACACCTGCGAGAGACATTGCGCCAGCGAGGATCCCGTCAAGGTCATCCCTCTGGCAAACTTCGCCGCCTCCCACCAGGCGCCGGGGGCTGGGAGCAGCGCCACGTTTGTACACGAGCACCAGCTGTAAATGCTCACCTGACAAATCCCTGATTCCAGGCTTTAAGTGTGACTGTGCACGGCCTAGTCACGGCCTAGTCACGGCCTAGCGCCGCTCCTGGGGCGCCTACAAACTCGTCGGGCTTGTGAATATTCGTGTATATAGAATCCTAAATCTGAAACAGAAAATCTAAATCCTCAGTACCTGGTTGAAAGGCGTTTACCATAGTCCTTTGGTAAAACCCAGAAAATGGGGAAGAGAACCCACCACCCAGAAACAATCAGAAGAAAAACAAAATCCTGTTCATTTTCCTACATGGGCCATGTAGTGCAAATATCTGCCAGCAGTTCTTCCTCCCTTTGAAGGCAATTCCTTAGTACAGTTTGGGGAATATTGCAGTCTAAAAATAACTTACTCTAATTTTTCTTTGTTGTTATAATTTATAGCATATTCGTAGATTTCATCTTCCATTTGCTTAGCATTAGAGATCAAGTGAGCAATTTCTCATTTGATTATTCAACGTAATAGAATTAATAAGATCCTAAAATCTAATTCTTAAGAAGGATGGTATATCTTCCCACCAAAATTTATCTTTTATACAATTAAGAAGGAAAATGTACGTGATGACTGATGGTTATTTTAATTGTTATTGGCTCAATGTTCAGGTATTTATTCTCTGAAGGAATGCAATAGCTGAAATAGAAAGCTCTCAAGTAGGCTTTTCTGTGTGAAATAAACAACATGACAATGAAAGGATATGCAAGATCAAAACTGGAAAAAAATAATAAGCAACTTTATTTTTTTTTATTTTCCTTTCTATAATAATTCAAGGAACAATATTATACTTATTATGTTCTTTCAAGCCATAAGTCTATTTCTCTCTTTTTTTCTTTATTTTTTTTTTCGTCTTGCAGAGCTTGCTTTGGCTACTGTTCCTGTTAGTTGAAAATTACATGGGCACTGCTGAAAACAGTAGGAAGTGGGGTAGTTTTTTTTGGCTGATGTGATGTCGTGGCTGCAAGCTACCGGTGTTTTAAAGAATATTATAGTGATGTGTACGGCTTTTTTTACAGCTATATTCACCTCTTGTAAGTATTCAGTAAATGTTTAACTATAATATTAGTTCCTTCATCACAAACCTGTTAGATTAAGAAGTACTTGTCATTGTGGATTAGTTGTTAGAGAATGATTGATAGTGCTCAGCAAAGAAAGAAGGATCTAGGTAAGGAAAGCTCGATAAATAGAAACACACCCTAATCATGTTATTTGGGAAAGTCTCAAGGTGATTCTCTTTAAAGAGGAAGGATTTTTTTCAGTGTTCTGTGTACTGGAGAATATATTCTCTTGGTAAATTCCACAGTGGATGAAAAGGAGATTTCTTTCTTAGATGAAAAATCATATTTTCCTTCTAGTATTTCCTTCTAGTACTTGGTTGGTCCTTAGCCATTTCATCATTTGCAGTATGTACATACCAAGAAATTTTTTCCTTTAAGAAAATGCATAACTTTTTTTTTTATTGCTACATTGAGACAATCGAAGTTGTGTGGAGGGGAAAAACAGTGTGTGAATATTTCCTATGGGTAGAACTCTATGTAGGTTTCATAATGTAACTTAAATCTGTAATTTATAAACAAAACTGTGTGTAAAAATGCTGTAATATTAGCTGCTTGTAAAATTTACAGAAGTTCAAGTTGTTGAGGGTTTCCAATGAATGCTAAAAGAGCTTCTCTTATGTGCCCAGCAGGTATAAGTAGCTTTATATATCGCTGTCCCCACTGTAAATCTATTAAAACCACATTTAGATTTTATGTGCAAAATAAAAAATAAAAAAAAAAAAACAACTTCACTTTTAACCTACTGATAGGGTTTAATTAATGGGCATCAGGTTATCTAATGATGTTTTTCTTTTGCTTTTGTTTTTTTTTTTTTTTTTTAAAGTAGTTTTCAATAACATTTAGAAAAGATGTGGCACACTGGCTTCCAGTTGCATGTAAATCCTGGAAAAAAATCATAATCCTTTGGGTACTGACACACAACAGCTGACACATCTCATTTCCAATTCCGGGACAATTAAAAAATTGACAAATTAATTCATACCTAATGTATACAAAGCCCTGAGTTGTTTGCTTTGGAGACATGGCAAGGAGAGAATTCGGCAGTTCTTTTCAGGGATATGCAAAAACTAAGCTTATCTGTAGTTTACACAGATTTACCAAACATCCTAATTGTGCAAATTTAGAATAATGCTGACAGTAATGCTCCCTTTTGTAAGCAGAGGTCTTTAGTTTTTATTACAGAGCTCTGCTGTACCAAATGTTTACGGAATTGGCAGTTTTCCACTGGAAAACTCTCAATTTTTCTTTTGCCTGCAACAGTTGTTTTGGGGATGAAAATTGTAGCTGAAATTTCCTGGCAAGGAATAAATTTCTACAATATTAGGATTTTTATAGGAAAAAGTGAAGGATCCAGAATTAGTGGATTCTTTTTCATTGGTAGGGAAAAAAAAACCCCAGCAAACTTACCTTAATTTAAATGTTTATGGGTTACTTTAGTTTTTTTTCCCTAAGGTAGAGAAGCACTTAACCATCCCCCTTCCCTTGAAAACAAATAAACAAAAACCCAACAAAATGCCGAAACCAAACAACAATAAAAAATTACTTAAACAAAATGCATTATAAAGATGAGCCTGATTATAAGAAGTATTAAACATTATATCCATGAAAATGTGTTTGATATTCTAAAATTCAGATACAGAACAATTAATTGTAAATACACATTGTATCAGGATAAATTGTTACCTCATTTTTATATATTATGTACCTAATATATAAAAATAACTGTTTGAGGAAACATTTTTCTGAGTAGCATGTCAGTATCCAGAGGAATGATGTTACTAGAGACTCGTTTCACATCTTGCCATATATATAAATAATTTATCTAGTACATAGACTGTATATTTTTGTGTATTTTTTTTTATTATTATTTTTTAGTCATTTAACTTATTTTATCTTACTTGTGTGAATTTGTGGAGAAAACAATTCTATATACAATATACAGTAAAATGCTAGTTACATGATTAGATTTGTTCCATATGGTGTAACAATAAAGGAAAACCTTTGCCTTCAAAGAGATGTGTCACACAGTCTAGTTTAGATTATTTCCCCCTCCAAAGTCATGGTTGTTGCACTCCTGAGTATTGCATCAAAGCTGTGGGCAGTGCTGGCAAAAAGGATTATTTCCATATTGTAAAGCAGTCACTGCTAAAATAAAAACAAACAAACAAACCAACAGTTAAAAGAAAGAACCGAGTCAAACTGTTTGAGGTAAGAGATGCTGTTTCTTTGTTTTCCTGAGTTGTGCTGTATTCTGAAGTGTAACTTAATTCTAAAGAATAATTAGGCTTGTCTGCCTGGCCAGACAGAGACTGCAGAGCACCTGCTCTCCCCGGGCCGGGAGCTGGCCGGATGCAGGTCATTTAGCTAATTAGCATGGCAATGAGCCCGTGCTAATAGGGCCTGAGGGTTTATGAATATTAGCAGGAGGCAGCTCAGTGCAGCATCAGTTCTGTGGTGCTGAACCCAGGCAGCTCTCTTGGCTGGAGCAGAGCAGTCCCTTCCCATCCTTGACCCCAGTGATGCCTTAAATGGCTCCCTAGGAACAGAGAGCAGGCAGGAATAAAGGAATCAAGGAGGGATTGGTTGGAAAGGCCTTCAGAGGTACACTCTGGGCTCCAGAGGCTCCTGCCTCAGTGCATCCCAACATGGACAAGGACAGCTCCCGAGTTCTTCCCACTTGGATCTCAGCATCAATTCCCCAAGCAGAAGCCAGGCAAGGATGGAATTTGCCCAAGCTTGCCCCCCTGTCCCCAAGATTGTGGTTTGCAGTTCTTGTTGGGCCTAGGAGGGTCTGGGTGTCCTTGGAGAGCTGGAGAGGCTTTGTTGTGTGTGTGTGAGCATGAGAGAACAGCACTGAACGAGCTCCAGGGAACTGCAGAGTGACACTGGGCAGGGCAGGGCTGGGAACAGAGAAAAGTTCAAACCTAAGGCATCACCACTGCATCCAGATCTGCTTGGGATTTTTGTCAGAGAAGGGAAACTTGGCTCTGTTGTGTCCTGAGCAAGCTGCAGTCCATGTGGAACCCCATCAGCCCAAACCACCACTGTTCCCTTGCTTCCAGCATGGTCCAGCCAAAGGCAGAGACCGAAATGTTTCCATTGGTAGAGGTTGGTTGGCTCAAGGTTATTCGAGTCAAGCTGAGAAGGCCTGAGGTTTTAAAGTTGGAAAATTTAGGCTTGGCTTCATTTGATTTCTCATGTTTTCCTTTTGCAGGTTTAATACCCACCCTTAATCAATGATAAGCAATTAAATGATCACACTGCAGCTGACTACCCTTGTTATCTGGGTAAATAAACGGGAAGGAATTGGTTTGTGCAGACACAAAGTAGAGTTGAAGGCAAAGATTTTATTTGGTATACATAGGAAAATTGTGTATAACTTATGTTATCCCTAGTGAAGAAAGAGATTGACGATTTCTTGTAAATATTTGAGTTTGTATTTCTGGGAAATCTCCCTGCTCTATGGCATACTACAGGATCTGAGAGTGAGCAGTGTATGTCTGTGTATTGAAACAGCCCTAACCACACTACAGATAATGCAGCTGGACATCATATACTACAGTCCAGCAGCATTTAAAGTCCAGTAAATTTGCAGTAGTTCTATTTCAGGTTTCTCTGTACAGCATGTTGTCTTGTTATTTACAATGCTTATTAATAAACTAGATCCACAAAAGCAGTTCTCTCCTTTGCACTGTTTTCTTTGGGTTTCTGAAGCATAAGTTGTTTAAAAGTACTCAGCTATGCTTTTCTGCCATTTTCAGCTTTCCAAATTTCCTTTTAATGGGAAGCCCCAAGCTGTCAGAAAGTCAAGGAAATTTAACTTTATTTGCAGTTGCTTCATGCACCTGAGTAGAAGGTTTCTGGTAAGCAGTAAAAATATTCACACACAATGTGTACAGCAATTGAGCTTTATATGGTCAGAAAAATCTTCCATTTCTGTGTCATTTCTCTTTGTACCATTTCCATTTTCCATTTCTCTCTCCTTGTACTATGCCTCTGATACATTTACTTATAGAAAATCATTATGAGCTGGAGGCAGGAGTGTTTATGGTGTTTGCTTTGTTAGAAAATAAGCTATTTCTAATTCAGAGAACATGGTTAATGAGTTGTTGTTGAGCTAAAGGGATTATCCTCTCACCATGAATGTGATATAAAGAAATAACCATCAAACGAGGGACTAATGAAACAACATTTTATGCATTTTTCTATCTTATTTTAGTCCGTATTTAAAGAGCAACTCTTGTTGGCCTGACACTTAGGCAGTAATATCTTATTCTTTGATGCAGTTATGGCTTTGCAAGAGTGGCTTTCTCGTCTTCAGGACCCTTTCAAACAGGAAAATATTATTTATTTTGGCACCAAAACTGTGCCCCAGTATATTCCCCTACTGCTAATAACTGCTGACACATCAGTTGCTAGGCTAGATAATCTATTCAGCCTCCAAATTAAGAAAATGGATGAAAATTTATGGAGCTGAAGGGTTTCCCTGGTTTGGATGGAGCTCTCCATATTTTGCAGGGCCACCTTGGGAAGCAAAGGAAAGTGTGGAATTTCCTGGAGGTCTGGCAGAACAAGACCCAAGCAAGGCAGAAATGTGCAGTACCTGGGGAAGGGCAGAGTTCTGCCAGCAGTGTCACAGTGCAGAGCTGTGGGGGAATTGCAGGAGCTGTGCTCCCAAAGCTTTGCTTTCCTGGAGCCCTGCTCTGGCAAGGTGGAAATTCCTGAACCCCAGGGATTTGCTGGGTAGCCCTGCAAAGTGCAATATTTTCCCCCAAGCCCTGCAGCACCGGTGCAGTGTTCAAAAAACCATCTCTTGTGCCTGTAGGATGGGCTCCAACCCCTGCCCGGTGACTGGGGCTGAGGCAGAGGCTTGCCAGAACATGCACATGGATTTATTTTAAAAAGAACATTTGTTTCCCAGCAGCAGGCAACTCTGGAGATGTGCTGCCCTTACGATCTTTTAGCATCCTTGCCTTTCCCTCAGGTTTTCCCTGGTGTGGCCTCAGGGCTGAGCCGTAGCTGGAGCAGCCCTGAGCCTGCTCCTCCTCGGAAGTGCCACTTGTCAAGCAGAGCTAAAATAAAAGAAGAGGAAACAAGAAAGAAGATGCTCCTGCAGCAAACAGAAGACAGCTCTCCTCCCTCAAATGGTCATGAAAGTCGTATTTTAAGAAGGTACTTGTGGACTCTACTTGCAAATAAGTGTTTCTCCAAGATGTATCCTTTGTGTCCTGGTCCTTGCATTCACGTTCCAGTATGAAAATATGGCATATCTGATAACTACAGTGAGATTAATAGTGTATTTCCACTTTGATTTTTATGATTTTCATGATTTAGATGTCCTCTGTTGGTGCTAGTTTAATGCTTAAAGCTAAAGCTCTAACAGTAGATGTGGTTATGATCTGGAAACTGTCTTCACATATTAATTCAAAGCAGAAATTAAAATCTGTAGGTCCATGCATTCTGCTTTTTCCTATGGAATTGGTGCTACCTCTTCTGACTCTTTTTCTCCACTAGAATTAAGAAGTCTGTGTTTATAAAAGTGAAAGTTATTGCATTCATCTATCTAAGAGACAGATGAATGAGGTGCCTGGGAGCTCTGTGCTAGATTTTAACCCACAGCTGTAAGCCACCAGCTGTGATGTGTTCTAGAGCAGATGAGTAGGATGTGCAAAGAAAAAAGAACATTTTATAACTGAAATGAAGTTATTCATTGCCACTGCAGCTGCTATGCATGTAGTAAAAGAGTTGATTAACATAACGAGATTAAACTAAGAGAAATTGCTTTTAACTTGTGCTTAGCTTGAGTCGTTGTTTAGTTACCAGAGGTGATAAAAGACTGTACCCAACCCTTGTCTAAACTTTCCAAATGTGAGCTGTTCTGCAAAGGATGTGGGGCTTTTCTTCTCTGCTGTGTGGATCGAACTTCTGTGTACAGAGGGAAGTTAAAATCAGCCTGAAAAATGAAGTGATTTTAAGAGGGGTGAGTAGGTGGAGGGAAAGGTGAATATTTTGAATACTTTTGGGAAAAAAAAAAGCCTGTAAAGACACAGGCAAGCAGGAAAAACGAGCAGCTTTCCCATCTAACAGGTACACTGGGCTGTCTGCAGACCTGCAGTGCGATGCTAATTTTATTCATTAGCATTTTATAGAAATGTAAAATTTTTGGTTTGCATAGAAATATCTGTTCAAGTCAATATAATCAAGATCTGTGATGACAAAGGAGACCCACTTGGAATACTTTGAGGCCTATTTAAAAAGGCTCTTTCCCCAGGAAATCTTACAGGCTCATTTCTAGAAAATACAAAGGAGCTCTTGCTGTTGCTGTGCAAAAGCAAATGCTTCCAAGTGATTCGAACTGGAGAGACCAGAATGGAGCAGAATGGTTTAAAAAAGGAAATTCAATGAAAAAAGATATATAGTCAATCTACCTATAAATACAGACACTCCAAATTTAATTATCATTGTTTTCAGAGTTCATCTGTGTATGGGAGACAAATGTCAGCATTGGGTATCACACTAATTACTATATCTCATCTAAAATTATTCATCATCTTATGGAGGCGTGCCCGAAGTCAGAGCTTCCTGTCTTGGCAGCTCCAAGCTGATGTTTGTTTGTTTTAATTGCAGCAGAGACATTTAGCCCCGTGCCTGCCTGGTAATGCAGGAAATGTTATGCAAGACATCTGAAAAGTAAAGACTGTCTGAGCTGACTGGCTCATAAAAATGGTTCTGGGGAAATCGGCAAAGAAAACAAATCTCTGAAATTCCAAACAAGCTTTTTAAATGCAGGGAAAAAAAAAAAAAAAAAGAAATCTAAAGGGTCACATTTGCAGCTTATGTGCTGCAGATAATGCGCTGCACAGCTCCTTCCCTATAAAGCAGAATTGCCACCGAGAGGCAGGGTAAGATTGAGCCTTGTTGTTAGCTGGAGTCACTCTCCTGCAATGATTGCACACAATCAATCTGCTTGGGTTTTTAAATGGTTTTTATCAGATTTCAGCCTATTGACTCAAAAATGTGTTTCTTGTCAGTGTAAAACTGCTGAATATTAAAGAAAAGATAAAATTTTCCCACCTCAAAGCTGTCACTTCAGTCTACAAAAGGCAGTTATTGAAGCCTATTACTGTTTTGGCAGTGCTTGTCTGAAATTCCCTCAAAATATGCCACTAAAATTCAAAGAAAGGACTACAAAAACACTAATATTGAAGATTTATGCTGTAAAATTTGAGTAAATTTGCATAGAAATGATTCATTGAATATAAGAGATGCAATGAAAATTCAGGAATCTTAGTGTTTATTCTTTTTAGAACATCTGATGTGAGTACCTGAATCTAATTACAATGAAAGTAAATCTACCCAGTAGGCTGAATACAAACAAGCAAATAAATATATACACATTTGCCTATTACATATTGGGAGAAAAAATCTGCTAATTAGTACTGCTAATTAGACACAGTAGCCAAGGACAGCTACATCACCCATAATTTCAGGGAGATTTTTTGTCAAAGTTCATTGTCTAAAGCATCTCTAAGCTAGGGATGGGGAAAAATGAACCTGCTGGGGTAATTCCTTCCCTTGTAAAATTTCAGAAGCTGCACGTGTCCACCTGAGGATGGAGAGAAGCTGGAAAATTAAGATTACAGGTCTGCCTTTTAGATGGCTAAAATCATATTAATCCAAACCCAGTATGTGCATAATGGTTTCTGTTCTGTGTGTGATGAGTGAATACCAAACGTGGGAAGCCCAACCTCTCTTCTCCAGCAAGCACAGCCTCCCTGCACCTCCTCCCCTCCCCTCTCAGGATGGTTTTCCTGCCAGGCTGGGTGTGTTTGGTGCTGATGCCAGGCACCAGAGGGGTGCACGAGGCTGACATTTCATGTGTGTGTGAAAGAACAAAGAGTGGGATTGGCACAAAAGACAAATTGGCAAATATTTTTTTTTTGTTTTCTGTGACGAGTTTTGCTTAACTAGCACACGAGGCAGCTGAGCAGAGAGGTGTGCTCCCATGGTGAGGAACAGAATCTCTTCAAGGAGCTGCAGTTGCTGGGTTGCCACTTCCCTTTCTTCACCTCCTTGCTCGGTGCAGTGCTGGCACCTCACTCTCTGTTCTGTGGCATTTGGAAAGCCAAGGCATGTGCACCTGTACCAGAGAGGAACCTAACAAAAACATTCAATAATCTTTCTCTTTGTGCAGGGGAAACATCAAGAGGTAATGGCAAGAACTATGGTCATAATCAGAGAAATTAGTAAATGGTCTTGACTCTTCAGGAAATAAAGAAAGCTCTTCTGAAGTGGGAAAATGTATTTTTATGAGCTTGCCTGTTTGCTAACTGCTGAAAATTGAACCACCTGTGGCTGCAAAAAGGCAAGAAAAGTGTTATCTCAATGAAATTGCTTTCCCACAGCATCATGACAGAGACCTCATGCAGAGGAAGAGTCCCTCAGTGAGAAGTCAGACAGACCCAGGTGGTGTCACCAAATCTCCTTTGCCTGGGAATCTCTTGGAATTCCACCATCCACATTGTGCAGCAGCACAGCTCTGACAGTGCCATTTTTATCAGGAAAAGTACTAAAGTCTAATTTTCCTTTAAATTGTGTTGATATTTAGCAGCTCCTTCTGGGCACATCTCAAACTCCTTCTCACTGGAGCTTCCCAAGTTTACTTGGACAAAGTCTGCACCATTACTTTTAACAATTTTTTTACTAATTATTAATTCATTACTTGCTGGACTGTGTCAACACTGCATGTTTTCCACATGGTCAGGAATGAGCTGCCAAAAACCTGTAGCTCAATGGCAGCTGCCTTATTCAGCAGATCTGCCTCACATGCTGCAGTACGTGGCACTAAAATTAGGTTTTTTTGCCAAATTTGGCAAATTTCTGCTTCCCAGAAAGGTTCTCAACTCATGAGATTGCCAGGAACACCTATTAGATAAGGTCATGTTTGGCTGTAGTTGGGAAAAACTTTAATTAAAGTAACACCAGCTGTAGTAATACCTGGGCTAGGGAGTTTGTGGCAGATGCAACGAGGATTTTAGTCTGAAAAACATCTTTAGTAGTGTTCTCCAAGTCAATTCTTCAAGGATAAATGACCTGAGATATAAGTTTAAGATGGGAAATGTGCACAGGCAGTAAAAGTGTGGGTGTTGGTATGAAGGAAATAATGTCAGAGTTACGTTTACCTGGTTCTCAGCTCACTGGCTGTAAATATGCACAGTAAAATAAATGTGCACTCTGCAATTTTTTGTATCTCTAAATCATTTTCCCTCAACTTCATTCTTTGTATCGTAAACCTTAACAACCCCAAGATTTTCTTACAGTGAGTTATTCACCTTCTTAAGAGATTTTCCCCAAATCTTTAGTTGCTCAGCCATGGTTACTTTCACAGACCAGGTGTGACATGAAAATATCATAAGAACAGATATAAATTCAAAGAACTCCTACTCGTGATTTCAGCACAGAAAGTTCATATCCAGAGTAGGATAATTATTCTTTTATAGAGCTACATTACAATTCCTACCTTGAAGTGCTGGTGCTTGATAAAGTTACATATTCATATCGCATTTCATGCAGGCTTTATAACTTGATTTGGCATTTTCTTAAGTGGAGTCTGTGGCAGTTGTAATAACTAAGGGCTCACAGATTATTCTGCACAGAAATGTGCCCATTTTTGCTCAGTTTATGAACATTAAACAGGCTGAGTTTGTGACTATTGATTCCATAACTTTCAGTTAGCATAAAAGGTTTAAAATTAAGTGATCAGTTCAATGCTGACCCTCTAGAGAGGCTTTGGCTGTTCAGCATAAGTCTGAGAAGTTTTACATGAGTAAATTTTAACTATATTGCTTGATAAAAGAGCTGAATTAATCAAGGTTATTGTAACCTTGTTTATTTAATTTTTTTAAAAAAGGAAACTATGTGTTTATTACAGTAGATGGTGTAGTAAAATTACATTTTACTCCTCTAATGTGTTAATTTATAGTAGTACTATTACTATGGAAAATGATATGTATTGAAATAACGCTGCCAAAGGTGATTAGTACAAACCAGTGTCAGACTCCACACTTCTGTCCTTAAGCAGCAGAGGTAAAAAAAGATGGAGAATATAATAAATTCCAAGTAAGATCTTTGAATACTGTGGCAGTTTGTTCCCTCCTGGCCTTTCCATACAACTATAATTTCAGAAACAAATAAAACTATTTTAGCAAAAATGGAAACAGATGTACCTCTCAATTTCTATTTAAGGGAGCTTGCATTTTAGAATAATTTAAATGTGGTGCTAGAAATTAGGATAGCGAAAGTAATTGAGCCTTTCTAATTTTAATATAATTATCAACAAGTGAAATTAAGAAAAACCAGTTAAGCTGAGGGCTCAAGGAAATGCAGTCAACAGGGAAACTCTCAACAAAACCCATCCTGGTTTGTAAGGCTATCATGAAGTTTTAGGAGTTAAATCCTGTAAAGGGATGAAATTAGCATTAAAATTTCTATTAAGATGATAGCTTTTCCAGTCAAGTTACACTGTCCAGCTGTCCCTACCAGAGCTTTCCTCTCCTCTGAATGCAAGCTTTAAACTCCTCAGACTTCGCAGATGTGATTTATTTTTCATTTCCCATTACTAACATTACTACTTGTCCCAGTAATTTTTTTTTTGGCCTTTTCCCACTGCAATTTTCCAACAGTATTTGATAATCCTTGTGCTGCTGCATAAGAATAGCTGAAGATTTTCTCCAAAGAGATACTCATCCCTGAGAAGGCAGAGAATGCGAGAGGCTCGCTGTCATTTACTGCTCAGAGAGCAGAGCTGTAATTCTCTGTCATTGCATCATCTGCTCAGCCCAGGTTATTCACTCTTCTGCATTATCCAGATTGCGTTTTTCCTCCCTGAGAAATAGCAGTTGTAACAGACTATTTCCAAAATGACAGCTTAAGTGACTCCGTGCTTCTTTAATATCTATTCAGAACTCTTGTCTCCTTGCAAATTTTCACTGCTTTCTTTAAAAGCAGACTGTGAGAAAGGCAATGCATTATTAATGCTACATGTCATAAAATAAAATAAATACTTACCTTTTGAAGAACCTGATCCACTAATCAAGAGTAAATGAATGCACCTGAATTATTCAAAGAACCTCAAATAGTGCAACTTGTACTCAAATTGAATATTGTGAATAGATCCACAATAACAAAAACAATATCCAGTCATATTAACTCCTCCATTTTCATAACAGGAAATGGGATTTTTATTCTTTTCTTTTTCTTTTAATCAGTGTAAATATTTTTGCCCATCTTGCAAAGGCAAAAAGGTCTGGGGTGGGTTTCTGCACTTTGTTACCTTTAGGCAGCCTCCTAAAGCAAAGTTTATGCTGATGAGTTGTTGGGGCAGGTGTTCCACTATTCAAAGGAGGCAGGCAGGACTCTACTCCTGAGCAGCAGAGTTATGTCTCAGTTCCTGGGAGCTGCAGGTTGGCACTCACTGAGCAGCTGTGCAAAGAACAGGGGAAATGCCACCACTTGTTGGGAGAAAGGGAGCACTGCTGAGCTGGCAGCACTTCCAACCAGTGAGTGACAGCATCAAGGGCAACACAGGAATGAGATCTCAGGCAATTAATTAAAAACAGCTCCTGCAGCCAGAATTTGTTTCCTCCCTATTACAATCCATTCATGTCAATGAGGCTTCTGGCACTGCTTCAGGAATTTTTCACCACAGCACCCTGTTTTTCACAGTGTGGTGTTTATAGCACATCCCTCAACGATATTTGCATTCCCCAGCAGTTTTCTTTGGGAAAAGAAGAAGCTGTTCCACATTTCCCAGTGCATCTGAAAATCTTGTCCTTACAAAGAGAGAGCTCCCAAGTTCTGGGTCATGTTGGGGTTGTCATTTCCTTTCGAGGCTTTTATTGAGTAGATTCTCCTGGATTCAAACTGACCCACCCAGGCACAATTAGGAATGTCAGACTGGTAAAAACCAAAATTATATTCTTCACAAAGAAGTAAAGCAAAGTCAAGTCTAGGAGAATAGAGTTTGTGATTCTGTTCCTCACTGGTTGCATGATCCCACCCCAGATCTGTGGGATAATCGAGTCTCCCTTCTCAGTTTCAGTTCTCCCATCCACTAAATTCCTGATTCCCCAGCAGTTCACTATGAGCAAACTTTTCTTGAGGAGAAGACAGGGAGGAGGGGAGAAAGACATCCTCAAGATGTACATATTACATCTCACATGTAAAAAATAGCAGCATGGTGCTTTGGACACACAGTGCCTGTCCTCATTCACTGGGGCTGGAGAGCTGCTGGAAGAGTCTGGAACAGCCTTTATGTGAGCCTGAAACCAATGCTGATATTTCCTGTGTTCTAACACCAATGTAACCTCTGTGCTGCTCAATAAATGGCACAGTTATGTTTAATTTAAACATCAACAACCTGGAAGGACTACACTCCTGGACGGGATTTGAAATTACAGCTGCCATTTGGGAATTTGGGATTTGGCAGGCGTTCCTCGACCTTTGATCCTGCCACCAGAGATTCCAAATTAATGCTCAAATCAAGTGGCAAGCTTGAGACCTCAAACCTGGTCCTATTCCTGTGGAAATCAATGGGGTTTTTCCATGGAATTCACTGGCCATCTGTTGAAACCAAATGTGCTTTGTATTTTGTGACAAAAGGAGTAAAAAGCAAGAGAATTTTTTCATCTCAGATAGTATTTTCCCTAGAGAAAAGCCACAATCTGGAGGTATGGGATTTACAAACCCCTTTTGTTCCATCCTGAAGGAACAAAATGTCTCCAAATACCAATATTCCCATTAGCTTTGTGTGCCATGTCTCTGGAATAAAGATATTTTTTTCTGGTTATGATTCAAGAACATTGCAAAAATCTGCAATAATCTTGAAGAAAAGCAACTTCTGCCTGGAAGAATATGCCAATTTCCTTCAGAATTTATCATTAATCTAGGAACATCAATCTACACACTCAGCTCTTTCTATCAGGTTTAATTGAAATGTAAGAGTCAATTAAGTATTAATATATTTTTCTGACATTGATCATGTTTATATGCCTAAACAGATTTCTTTACAAAGCATTTTAAGCTATATACTCTATAAGTGATGCACTATCTGTGTATTTATATACATACAGACAAGCTCTTTTTCAATATAGAGTGAGCAGGTCAAAGCAGAGGCAGAGAGAATGTATTTGTCACATCTTCTATTCAACCTCATTTGTTTTTCCATCTACATGTATTCATCATAAATCTGGTAAAACATGCTGCAATGCACTGGAAGGGCAGCCTCAATAATGTCAGGAGATTTATGTTGGCAAGACTGGATTTTAACAGCAGTATCACTTTCCATTTCAAGCTCGTGATAAAACCTCTGCTGCTGTTTGAGAACTGTCTGACAAAATATTTCCTTGTTTCAAACGTGGCAGGGAGATGAATGATTGGGTTGGCAGAATGCTGCAGATAAAAGGTTAGGAACATTCTTTATCCAGATTATTTTCTGAGTATAACTTGGAGTGAAGTATAGATTATCCCATTTACATCTTGACTCCTTATTCAGATGTTTTGCTGGGAATTTTTAGGACCTGAGCTATCAGAACCAATATCCAGTGAAGCTGGCCAAAATATTTTCATCAGCCTTCAGTGGACCTTGAATCATGTACTAAAGGAATGAGGTTTCTCTTACAGCACTGAAAAGATATCTTTACTTAATTTATTTTATATTTTTTATTTAATAGATCTTTCACTGTCACCAGAAAGAAAATGTATTTACTATTAGTTAGTAAAATTAATGATTATTTTGAAGATTAACCACCTTTCTTCCTGTCCTGAGTAGTTTGATTATCCATCGCCCTGCTGTTAATATCCTTCACACCATCTTTTTCCCATCAGAATATTCAGGCTGAATATTACACCAAGCAGTTTCTTTATTTCTGGTGTATTTTTCATACAATAACACCTCTGGACAAATAATTACAATTTTTTTTACAGTGCTGTGCTCTCTTGGTGTGCTTTGATTTTGAGATCAGTGTCTGGCGAGCATGGATCTAATCTCTGGCGTGGGCTGAGTTTGGCAGCTGTACAGAAGGAGCTCTGTCTGGATGAAGGAAGGGCTGCCTGGCAGAGAACCCTTTTTCAGGAAGAGTTTGGTGTATCCTGATTGTGTTATCTGGGAGGGATTCAAAACCTAATAAAAATCATGTGTAAAAAAAAAATGGTGTAAGTATGATATAGAGAACACAAAGCATTGACAATGCTGGGAAAAAAAAAATATCTGACTGTCTTATCAGTCAGTCATAAAATCTAATTGGCCCAGCTGTACAACATGGCAGGAATCATTAGGGTGACATTATCCTGTCCTCCCTCATTTCTCTCCTGCTGGATCTCCCAGGGCTGAGGTGGGCAGCAATTTTCAGTGCTGAGAGCTCTCGTGTGCCAGGTCCCACGGAGGAGCAGGTGCTGTCCTCTGTCCTACTCAGCATCTGTCACACCAGCAGCAGGCAGCAGGAGATGTTCCACACTCCAAAGCCAGTGACACCTGACAGTGCAGCTCATTTTTCAGGCACAAACAGCATCACCCAGCTCCGTGAGTGACCAAATGAGGAGTGGCTGTCTTGGGACTTTCAGAAGAGCTAAAAAGCTGAGATCTCTCCTCGTGAGCAGACTCGGCTGCAGCAGAGGTTTCTCCAGCCAAGCTTAAATCAATTCAGGACCTACATCCACCCTGCAGCCACCACTTCTTTGGGTCCTGTCACTCTGTAATGGCACGGGCAGAGTGGCAATAAACTCAAAAGTGGAGTGATTAGAGGTATATTAGAAAATGATGACTGCTGTCTGACCGGTGAAGGGGAATTAATTGCCCGTCAAAGAACTGGAACAAAACTGGCAAAGAGTTCACAGCATGGCAGGAAAGGTGGCTCTTCAGGAGGCTGCAGTTCATGTCTGGCATTCCAGCCACAGCTGCTGTCACTGCTTAGAGCTTAATGGGTTCAAGGGGACACACAGCAAATCCCCAGAGAAATCCTTTGTGTTTTTTATTAAATATAGGGAAAATGTCAGCTCAGCAAATGCTGAAGCTACAAATGGTTGGATCCTGAGAGAGATGCAGGAGGAATTGCTGTACCCACTTCAGCATTTTCCTAGTGCCTCATCAAGTTGTACCTCCCCTGGGTGGGTCAGACTGGGTTTGTATCCACTGCAACCTCCCCAGAGGTCCTTGTTCAGAGCCATCCCATCCCCTTGGGTTACTGAGCTCAGGTCTGTATGCCAGTTTGCACTGGTATAAAACAGAGAAGGATGGTTTAGGTGCTTAGAAGGAACATCTGGGCTCCATCTGGCCTGCCCCACCATCTTTGGTTTGATCAGGTTGCTGGGGGCTTGTTTTATTCAGCTCCTGTTCCAGCCTCTCATGCACCTCCCTCTGAATTATTTTTCATTTAAAGCTGATCAAAACTTCTTCATTTAGGCACTTGTTTGCATCTGGTTCTGCTTTTTCAGTGTGTTTGCTGTCCTGAGAACCAAGCTGTTGCTTTTGGTTGCTCCTAGGAGCTTCCAGAAGGTTCTGCATCCCCCGGGTGGGCTTAGCCCGGCAGGCTGTGGTCACTGGGCAGCTCCTGAGTGGGGCTGGAATAAAAGAGGCTGCAGGGCCAGGTGGGCTCCCAGCACTGTGGGAGCTGAGCCCTGGCAAGGAGCAGTGCCCACCTGGCAGGTAGGTGATGGGGATGCCCAGGGAGGCAGGGCCTGGAGCATCCCCCAGAACACCTGAGCCAAATTTCCTTCAGCTCAGATGTGTCTTCCAGGCACACAGTAGCAAAACTTTGGGCAGTTCTTCTGTCTCTGATTTTTGACTTTGTTCTGCTCCTTACAAGCTGGGCTGAACTGTGCTTCTGTCACAAATCCCTGCTGAGGAGCCAAGCCTGCATGAACAGAAGGATCACCCTGAAGGAGTGACACCTAATTCTGGTTATGGGTGTTCTTTGGCCATTGTAGCCTTTATTCTGTGTTTGGGAGAGTCAGAGGAATCCATTTGTTCAGCATTTGGGAGGGAAAACAAATGGGTGATTTTATTGCTGCCTGATGGAAAGGCTCTGCTCTAGACCTTTTCTTGGAAATGCAGAGGGGAACAGACAATAAACCCAAGGATATTCCAGTCAGATACAAGAGGTTTTTCCTGTTTGAGTGGTGGCCAGGCACTGTAAGAAGGTGTCACAGGGGCTGGGGAATCTCAGTCCTAGGAGAGACTGAGGACTCATCTGGGCAACCTGATCTGCTCCTCCTGCTCTGCTGAGCTGCAGGAGCTCCAGAGGTCCCTTCCAACCTGAATTATTCTGTGATTTTATGAATCCTACTGGTAAGCCTATAATACATCTCTTCATTACTACACATGCAGTAGATTTGAATAAAAGTATTAACAGGAATAGGCTGTGTGAAATTTGAATATCCTACTTAGCATTTCCCTGTGCCTTTCTGCATGTTTTCCCTGACCATGATTCCCCTCACTGAAGAGAAAATACTTTCTTGGAAGAATTTCTGAGTATTCCTAGCAGAAAAAATACCCCCAACCAAGGCCCCCAACCTCATCTTAATTTGAAATTATAAGTTTAGTAATGTTAATTATTCTGATTTACTTTTTTTTTTCTTTATGATTAGTGTTCAGGGGTCAACATTTACATGGTGAGTAAAAGGGATTAGTGAGAGGGATTGTTTAGATTGTGTCCTGGGAAAGCAAGAGAATAGAGATCAGCTTGGGTTGGCATCATTGCAATTCTGCTTTGTTTCTGATGCAGCAGCTGACATGGTAAATAGATATCTTGTAATCCAGGAGTAGATTTATTATAAATTGTAAATTTCTTGCTATGAGCTCCTCAACACTTGCATTGCCATAAAGTTTTAAAATCACATTAGAAAGATCTTTGCCAAAAAAATGAATGGAGAAGCTTTGGAAAGACAAAAAGATCCTTAACTCAGTATGAGTCTTCTGGGATGTTATATTTTCCCTAAGATTAATTTAACACAATCTATGTCTGAGGGAAGAGCCTGGAATAGGGTAAATAGTAGTCTCACAGAAGGAGCTACCCACTCATTGTGTAGGTGTTTCTAAAATTTTATAGGGCATTTTTACTTCTTTAATCCCTTTCTTTTCCAGCTTTTCTTCAGTGGGATTGTTACTGAAAGAAAATAGAAGTGACTGTATAATGTGTCTTTTTCATTAGTCTTTGCTATCTGGCCCTGTTAGTATAGAGAAATTCTCCTTCCACTTTGTGCCAGTTCCCAGAACACCCCTGCACATTAGAAAAAAAGAAATACAATAGAGATCTGTTGTAAAAAGGTAGTGAATTTTATGACAGGGTTAGTAGACAAAGAGGAGAAGATGGCAAACTGATCCAAAGCCACCTCCCCCGTGCCACCCACAGGTCTCTGCTGTACCCAAAGGATACACAGCAGCCTTCCCTCACTTGATCATTTCTCAGAGGAAGCCTTTTCCCAGCTTTGATCATGCTTGTGGCCCTCCTTGGAACCTTTTCAGGTCTAGTCTGTTCTTTGAGGTGAAAGGATCAGAACTGGGTGCAATGAGAGAGATGTCTGTGAGTCGTGGGTTTGCTTGTGGTGCTTTACCTTGTTCTGAAATGATTCACAGCTGCTTTGTCTTCAGGCTGATCCTGAACTATTTATTACACCCCCAATGTCTTGCTCCTGAATTAAAGCAGTCACCTCAGAGCCTGGTTTATTTATATATGAAACTAGGCTTGCTCTGCCTAGCCAGCAGACACAGATTGTGCTTTTTGTCACTGGGTGCAGCTGCTCTGGCTAAAACTCCTTCTGCAGCTCCTTGCAGCTGCTTTTTGTCCTTACCCTTCCAGGAGACTTTCTATTGTGGAGCTGGCACCCATCTGCCTGACAGCCCCGTCCCTCCTGCAGCCTGTGAGCATCCCCAGCTCCCTGCAGGATGCCATTAGTGACCTCCCTCCTCCAGGAGGCCACAGCAGCTATTCCCACATTCTGTTGCCCATCTTTTAAGCCCTCATTTATCCATGACATTCCCCCCCCGTGCCACAGCTTCTCAGTTCCTTGCAAAGCCTTGACGGAGAAATTTGCTGAAAGCCTTTTAGAAGCACAGATAAACTTTTATTAACTGGATCACTTTAACTGCACAGACATGACCTTTGGGGAGAATTTTTCTAAGGGGCAATTTCCTGTAAGAGAAGGCAGGTGGACTGTCTCAAAGTACATTATTGTTGTCAAGATGTCTCTTAATTTGTTTTTCTTACAGTTTCTGTAGAAGTCTGACTTCCAGACAAGTTATTTCTCTACATCTATCCTGGTATCCTGAAATTTGGCACCATATTTGTCCCTTCCCAGTGCTCAGTGATTTTAAGTCAATGGTTGTTCACTGCTTTAAATGATTTTTCTATTTGGCTTCTGTTAGAAGTCATAGATGAATGTGGTTTAGTTCTTGTCATTTGATATTGTTCATAATGTAAAAATGTCCCAGAATCTCCTCTATAGTAATTTCAGTTTCAGACAAGTGTTGGGTCTTTTTTTGAGAGAATCCTGGACTAAGAATGGCTTCTCTTTCTGACACAGGGACCATATATGAAGAATTTGGCTGCTCTGAATGCTTCTCTTGGAGTATACATATTGACTTTTTAGATTTTTACAGGGTTTTCTGCTTTGTGCTTGTTGTTTCTTAAATTCTTCTTTGGTTGACTTTGTTCAAACTACCAAAGCTTTATCACCACTTCATTTTTAATGGGTCCCTTACCCTGTCCAACAAGCTTTAGGGAAGGCTAAAACGTTTTTAAGATCTTTAAGGAAATGGAAACAAGTTTGAATACACTAAAATATGCTTATTTCCCCTTTGCTATTTAATTTGATTTCCCTTAAAGGTCATTTTTTTCAATTTTTTTTCTTTACAGTAGTCCATATAATGTCAGGCACTTTGCTGAATAGGGAAAGATTTAATTAGAGACTTAAATATTCTGCTGAACTGGGGCTTCGTAACTCCAACTTCCCCACAGTCTAAGTGATATTTAATGCATTGACTCAGAAGAATAAAATTTACCCCCAAACACCTTGACAATTAGGTAAAGCTAGTTCAAAGAGATCAATTTAGCAACTTGCAATGCCTTTTTTTCCCCTCCTTTTCCTTTCACTAATTCTTAAGCAGTTAGGCACACCTTCCTGTCCTTTCCAATGCAGCACACAACACAGAGTGACCCTGGAAGGAGTTTTCTCCATGTCTGGTGAGTTATGAGTCGAGGGATTTGAAGTGGTTATCTCAGTCTTCCCTTCCTTATTGTCCATTAATTATAACACTGCTGTTCAGATAGAGATTTATCAAGCACACCGAAACTCTCACTTTCATTTTGGGTGACTGGTTTTAGATTTCCCAAAGCTTATCTTGATCTCAGGTCTTCCTTTTAAATTAGTTTCCCCGGGGTTCTGAAGTTTTATCAGATAGGGGAATAGTAAACAGTTGTTCAGACTTCAAGCCCTAATGTTTCAGATTAAAGCCACGAAAGATTTGCTTTCCTGCTTTCCAATTGAAGCAAAAATGCCAATTCAGGATTTTCTTCAGAAAGAGATTCTTCTTTGTAGAAAGAAAAAAAAGAAAAGCCTATATTTATTCAACTTTGCTTTATTTAAAGATTAAATGAACTTGGAATAAAAACTGCTTACTTTACAGCTATTTATTTGCTGTAATGCACCAAATCTTTCTAATATATTGTCCATAGCTCCAGTCAGACCATACCCAAAATAGCTCTTCAGGCATACAGCATCATGTTATTTTGGTTCACAATAAGCTCTGCATCCCAAACCCACACATCCAGACAGAAATAACTGTTTAAAGTTGGGTTTGACATAAGACAAACTGGCCAGCTTGGGAAAATTTAATTAGGAATTTCTTTCTTGCTAAGAGGAGGGATTGGCTCACTGGTGAATGAGATAGATTGCCTTAGTGATCCTGATGCTTTCTGCTGGGGATGATTTTGGGGTTGCTGTGAAGGAATGAAGGGCACAGGAGTAGCTTTTTACTGATCTCCTTAATGGAGGGAAGGAAGTGTTGAGGTGAGGTTTCAGTATTTGTGCATTAAAAGGGGAGTAGTTAAGGATTAGGACCAAGGATTAAGCTGGGGTTAGGAAGAGAGACTCAGAAGTAAGATTACAGAGGGATTAAGTAATGCTAAAACTCTACAGAGCTCAGGTGATTATTTTTTGGGTAATTTCTTGATCTCCTCATAGTCTATTTGTGCAAAACTCTGATATATGGTTTTGTCTTTTAGTGACAGTCCTAAAACCTCATCCATTGAACGACAGAGATCTTAATTTGATAGACAGAGCTTCCAGGCCCTGGTGGACCAGCACTGGCTCCAGATTGGTAGGAATCACTCAACATTCTTGAAACTTCTCTAAATGTCACTTTATCTTTGGACTTTGCATGTGTACAAACATCTATGTGCCAGTCTCTGTATTCCAAATAAATAACTGCAGTCAGTCTCTTATCAAATCTAATACCCTTGAGCCCATCAAAATGTTCAGCCCCATCCTGCTGCCAGTTCTTTTCCCCCACCCCAGACTATGTGCTAATTTCCCACAAAACGCCGATCAAAACAGTTGGAGAGCTTGGCCTGCAGGCGAGGCTTTGGCAACCTTGTTTTGGTGTTAAATCTGATTTTTGTTTCCAAATTAGAGGTTATGTGTTCTCATCGTCTCCCAGCTCCCGCTGAGTTTCCCTCTCAAGAACCAAGGAGGCACTGATTTCTCCTAGCAGGCAGAGGTAGCAGTGCCAACAGAGCTGCTCCAGAGGGTTTGGAACAGGGTGGGAGCCAAGAGCTGGGAGGACTTGTCTGTCACAAATCCCTGCAGTGTGCCACGGCTCTTGGCTGCCTGATATGAGCTGCTGCAGAGTTTCCCACACCAGAAATTTCTCTCCTGTCCTCTGAGCAGTGGCCAGTTTGAAAGGACTACTTTGGTTTTAAAAGCATTTCATGAATCTGTTCAACTCCTCTCCATCTTAATTCAGACTGAGTGCTGGCAATACCCACATACCTCCTTCTTTTTTTTCCCCTTTTTCTTTTCTTTTCTTCTTCTTTTATTTTCTTTTTTTTCTTTTTTCTTTTAATTGCTTTCTCACTTCAAAGTCAGAGTCATTTCAGGTGCAGGCAAAGAAAAAAAAAATCAATCTTTATTTGCCTCATAAAGAAAAAAACAGTCAGATTAATAAATTTGAGATTTTCTTTTGCACCCACCAGTTTTGGGATTTCATTAAGTTTTTTTTTGCCAGATAAGAGGTTTTGCTTGGTGTCTCGGGGTTTTGATGGTTCTAATAGGAGGTTAGTAACTCTCATTTGTAGATATATTCTTTATACAATAAATAATAAAATATAAGGCAATACAATTAATAAGAGAATAAATTGGTGAGAAATCAGTGATGAGCCCATGACAGCTGAATGAAATTCACATAAATGTGTCTGAGAGCCTCAACCAGCAAATTAATCTGAACTTCCTGAACTCTTCCCTTTCATTTCTGCTCTTCCTTCATATGTATTTCATTCCTGTCAGGAAAGCCTTTGCTCTTCCAAGAGTTCTACAGAAGATGTTAAAAATTGCAGTAAACTAGCAGACATGTACAGTAACTTCCCTACAGTCTTAGAAAAAAAAAAAAAATTAAAAAAATTGGTGGTGCCATCTGGAGCCTTGGAAAGAGTAAAGAATTTGCTTTACAAAAATGTGTTTGCATGTTTAAAGGTGTTTTATTATACATCCTGTGTTATCATCATAATATTAAATCCCCCAACAGCAAACAGAATAGGTGAAGGAAGCTTTAATTTTTTGGTTACTCGAAGAATATGGGGGTAGAGTTCTATAAATGTGCTCTGGAATATGGGAGCAAATTGTGAATTTCAGTGTTTTTACTGACTCAAATCTAGTTTTTCCCTGTGACAACAGTTACATCTTCTTTAATGCCACTCTGCAGCTCTGCTCTTGTGCACATCACTGATGGACTAAACAATGGGCTGGAAGGTATTAAATAAGCTGGAGCATGGCCTGAGGAGTGCTGGAATGGAGAAGTTTGGGGATGTTGCTGTAGCAGTGCAGCTCTCAGTGTCATCAAATTCATTGATTCAGGGCTTACAGCAGCGTTCAGGGAGTTATTTGTGCCTCCTAGGAAGTGCTTCCCTTTTGGCAAAGCCACCAAAAAATAGTAAAACAAGAAGAGAGACAATGAAAAAACAACTAAATTCCAAAGATGGAGTTTACACTAACAGAGAGAGTGCCACAATTGTATGGGTTTGAGTACAACAATACATTTTCCTGGATAGCCACTCTTTAATCATATTTTGGAATTTCTATTGATTTTTCTGCTTCCCAGCAGCCAAACCAGCAGTGAATGGAATATCCAGTGTATGCAAGAGAGCCCTGGAAGGGCACTTAGGTGCATCAGCTCAGCCCTCAGTGGATCTGAGCCCAAATATCCAGCAGCAGCAAAATGAACAATAAACTTTTCCTCTCCCAGGAAGGTACCAAGGCATCATCCAACCCTTCAGGATGCTGCCTCATCTCACACCTTTCCCTCACAGACTGTCCCTCCCTCCCTCCCTGTCTAGGAGCAGGATGAATTTAAAATACTTTATTTCAGCAGTAGAAATAACAATATCTGCTTTTCTTTTTTTCCACGTGAACCTGTGCCACTACAGCTCCAGGTAAATATATTCACATGGACCTGGGTAAGCACTTGCAGAAATCCTAATGGGTACAAAACCCATCTGCAAGTCTGCATTTTTATCCATCTCTGCAAATTGCTGGGGGAATTGGTGTGTGTGGAACACTTTATCCTAAACAAACACTCTCTGTTTCCATCATATTTTTGTACTAAAGCCCTTGGTTTCTGCCACATCACCTCCCTCAACTCTCCTGCCCAAGAAAGCCACTGATGTCTTTTATTGAAGTCTACAGAACTATTATATCATCAAGTGGTTAAGAAGGAGAAGAACTCTGTTCTAGCAGAAGTAAAACACAAAACGGTCAGAATTTGATACTAAAAAAATAGTGATAAGTTGTTAGAAATTCTGGGAAAGGTCTGAAACATGTTTTGTATTCCAATTTTCTGCCTTTTAAAGGTCTTTCATTAAGCCAGGGATTATTTTATAATCCATTATTGTTGGTGCCTATTAAAATAAAGGAAGCCATTTTTCTTCCATTTAAAATTTGGAAATCAATATTTCAGGTTTCTCTCTCAATGAAGTAGGGTGAGATGGGGCCACACTCCTGTGAGTTCAGCTCTCCCTTGAGTGCCAGGAATTGCTGCATCCCTCTTTGCACTGCCACATCCTCTGAGCTCTGCCCCACACCAGCCCCACTCCTGCCAGCACTGAGGCCAACCCTCACTCTGCAAGGGAAAGAGCTCATGAGCAGCATTTCCCTCTTTGCTCCTGCTTCTTTCTCTGTCTGATTCTTGCACCTTCTCCTGGGGACCATCCCAGTGCAGCTCAGCAGAGCCCAGGTTTGGCTGTCCAGGGAAGAATGGAGCAGCAGTGAACTCGACTCCCTCGCTGGTGCACTGTGCTGTCTAAGAAGGCCATGAAAGCCCAGAGCATGTGGGAGGCTACAATTTGCGTTTATCATTCATATTTTATGGGTAACAACTTTGATTTTCAGTTGTGAAAGCAATAGCAAGTGATAGCTGGGAAGCTGTCAAAATCACTGAAGTGTTTAGCAGTGTTATTCCAGTGACGATGCTGAAGACTGTCTGTGGAATTCAAAGCCATAAAACATCACTGAAGTCAGGTCCCTTGCTTATCTATTTAAAATGGTTGAATTCTTTCTCTGGAGACAAGTGTGAAGGAAGAAGTAAAAAAGAAAAGGATATCTGAAGACTGAAAATACATATATTTTCCACTACTTTGTTTATTTGGCATTTAATGCCAAAATGTAAAAAAAAAACAAAAAAAAAAACAAACCTGTGACAAAATTATATAGAAATTTGTCTGGAAAAGCTCAATAAGTCTTGAGGACCATGTCTCTCCTGTAAGTGCTATCAGCTGTCTGTCGAGGCACTGTGTTCCCAAATCCACCTGTCTCAGTTGTTGCAGAGCTTTGGCAGTGTCTGACCCAGGTCTGGCTGCAATATTGAACAAGTGCTGCTGTTTGTGGTGATTTTGTGAGTGTGGGAAGCATCACCTCCTCCTCTGCAGTCACCACTCACAGCACCATGGCTTCTGCTCCACTCCATCTGATGCCTTAGGTTTGAGCTTTTCTGTGTTCCCAGCCCTGCCCTGCCCAGTGTCACTCTGCAGTTCCCTGGAGCTCGTTCAGTGCTGTTCTCTCATGCTCACACACACACAACAAAGCCTCTCCAGCTCTCCAAGGACACCCAGACCCTCCTAGGCCCAACAACTGCAAACCACAATCTTGGGGACAGGGGGGCAAGCTTGGGCAAATTCCATCCTTGCCTGGCTTCTGCTTGGGGAATTGATGGTGAGATCCAAGTGGGAAGAACTCGGGAGCTGTCCTTGTCCATGTTGGGATGCACTGAGGCAGGAGCCTCTGGAGCCCAGAGTGTACCTCTGAAGGCCTTTCCAACCAATCCCTCCTTGATTCCTTTATTCTAGTCTGCTCTCTGTTTCTAGGGAGCCATTTCAGGCACCACATCTCTGCTTGTCTCAGATAAGGAACAAGTCCTTGGACTCACAGGAGCAGGGCTCTGTTATCTCCCTCGTGTCCCTCGCACTGCAGGCTCTGCAGCTGAGCTGCACAGGCACCCACAGACTGCCTGCCACCACAGAACTCCTGACCTGTTGAGAATCTTAATGCTGACGTTCCCTAATCAAGGAAAATGGCTTCATTCTGTGTGGAATTTTCCTCCTGGAGTAATGCTGAATACTGAGTAGCCCTGTGAATCCATCAGAGATAATCCATTCCCAAATCAGGCTGTGGGTTACCCAGGCACAGGGGAATATTTCTTTGCAGAGAACACAGGAGGAGTCATATCTGGAATATATCTCAGAGCTGCAGGGAATCTTCAAAGCTCAGTGTTACGAGGTTCTGGATGAGACATTTTTTGGGGGAAGACAAAAAGGGTTGGTGGAACATGATGGTGTCAGGATGTCTTGGGAAACAGTAGGAGCATAAATGGAGGTGTGGCTTGGACAGATAAATTGCAGCTAGGGAGTAGAACGTTGGGTAAATAGTATGGAACAGGGAAAGGAGCTTTTAAGCATTACAGAAAACAAATGTCTGTCTTATAGCATAATTATTGTGCCAATAATCTCATCTGGTTAAGAGTTCACTGTAGTCCAAAGTCTGTGAAACACCAAAAGAATTTAGGAGCCAGCTTTAGAGTCTGTATGGCACCACAAGCTGTGAGCCTGGAAAGATTTAACTATCCTAATACCAAAAGTGATGTGGCCAGGCTTTGAGAAGCACAAAGAATGAGAATATTGCATTATCTTCCTCTCAAAGGATTTGTTGTCCACCCTGCTCCAGCAATGCACTTTGCTGTTCCTTTATTTGACTGTGTTGTCAGATATCAACAAATTTTAACCTGTGAATTTTCAGTTGGTGTCAAATGCACTCTGCTGCTAAAAGAATTTCATTTCTCCAGGAGAGTGGATATTCTGTTTTATTTTATACAAGAAAAAGGTATAGAAAAATGAGCAAGACTTCATAAAAAAAATATAGTAGTTGAATTGAATGGATGTATTTCATCCTGCTCTGCCAGCTCCCCAATTCTGATTTAACTGTCAGCCTACATGTGGAAGTGTTTATAGCAGCTTGGGAAGATGAACAGAGACAAAAACCCAGAAGCTGGAAAGAAACAGGGTGAGGAAAAGCATTCTAGACCACACCTTCAACAAATTCCTTAATTTAGGAGAAAGAAAAGTCTTCCTTATTACCTACAAAAGGCCACTGCCACGTTGGCTAGTGTGCTCTCCAATTCCACACTGTGTCACCTGTGAGCTAAAGGACAAATGTTAACATCATCTCCAGAAGCTGACCACTGAAATTTGGTTGTAGGTATGCAGACAGGACCATATTTTTATTGTAAGCAACAAAATTGGCTGGATGGCTGAGATGTGCACTTAGAGGTGAGAGCCCTGTTTTAAAAAGCTTTAGAGATATCAAACTTCAGAGCTTTATCTGCATATCCTGAGAGTGTCTTTGCTCCTTTTGGGGAAGCAGGATGTTTGTCATGGAGGCACTTCCCCTGCCTCCCATCTAATGCCTTAAATGGCTCCCTAGAAACAGAGAGCAGGCAGGAATAAAGGAATCAAGGAGGGATTGGTTGGAAAGGCCTTCAGAGGTACACTCTGGGCTCCAGAGGCTCCTGCCTCAGTGCATCCCAACATGGACAAGGACAGCTCTCGAGTTCTTCCCACTTGGATCTCAGCATCAATTCCCCAAGCAGAAGCCAGGCAAGGATGGAATTTGCCCAAGCTTGCCCCCCTGTCCCCAAGATTGTGGTTTGCAGTTGTTGGGCCTGGGAGGGTCTGGGTGTCCTTGGAGAGCTGGAGAGGCTTTGTTGTGTGTGTGTGAGCATGAGAGAACAGCACTGAACGAGCTCCAGGGAACTGCAGAGTGACACTGGGCAGGGCAGGGCTGGGAACAGAGAAAAGTTCAAACCTAAGGCATCACATCCAGGACCTGTGCTGTGTAATTATTGACCCAGCATCGTTGCAGCAGGGGGAGAGACCCAAAGGCTTGTGCTGCTCCAGGCATGCTGCTCTCCCCCTCTGCCACAGCCAAGCTCCTTCAAAAGAGACAATTCTCTGTTATTTAGGCCAGGTGGAGTAAACAATCCCACAGAAGCCACTGGTAAGGTCAAGGCCGGGATCTGCTTCACTTCACTCTCAATAAATTCAGGTTTATTATCCATTGCCATTGAGGCTGGAGTTTAGTAAATGCTACAGATCTGGCAGAAAAGCTGTTTTCTACCAGATTTAACACTGCTAAAGGCAGTTAAACCCATGAGTTATTGTGTCTACATATTTTAACAGTCATAGAGTGGTTGTAAACTTTTCAGCATTCTTTTATTTCAGTAAGCCTAAATTATTTTAGTCTGGGGACCAAACTAAATGGAAACATGGCTTTCTAATAACTGACTTATAGAATTTCCAGAGAATAAAAATGCATAAACACCTTCTTCTCTCTACAGAAGAGGATATTCCCTCTTCCTGCCCTCCAAAAAAACCCAACAAAACAGCAAAACCAGAAGAGAGGCTGCATGAATTCAAGCTGCTGCACTTCTTTTCATGGTTGGAATAATGAGCAGAAAAGTTCTAATGCATTAAAGTCAGGTGGAAAATAGAAGGACTGCGAAGATCAGACATGGCTTTATGTTCAGAAAGCCTAAACAAAGACCTAAATCTCATTGTTTAAGCAAGAGATAGAAAAAGAAAGCAGAAATAGCTTAAAGAGTATAAATTATTAAATTTAATAATGGGAGAAAAGAAACCAAATGACCTTCAGAAAGCACACAGTGTTCTTGATTCTGAGTGCTTGCTATTCCCATCTCTCCTCTCCACAGCCTTGGCCCCACACAGTGCTGGAGCTCTTGTACATTCCCTGGAAACTCATACCAAGGGCTTGCATGGCCAGTGTGCATCTACCTATCATTTATATCATTTATACCAACAGATTACATTGCATCAGGGACCTAAAACTGATATTTATAGGGTCATGGCTTCTTGGTAACTTTCCACTTAGATGTGCTAGTAAAAAAATGGAGCAAAACCATTTCAAGATCATATCTTAGTGTAAAATTGTTCTCTATTGGTTTTTTTTAGACCCAGCTTTTTACAAGCTCAAAGTGATTAGGAAACTTTAGGCTAACATCTTGCTTTTAGCACACTGCTGCCCTTTTAGGAGTGGCATTTTGTAGATTATTGCAAAACTCCACTCCTGGACCTCTGTTTTTGGACACCTGAAGAACCTTGTCAGACTTCTGTAGGAATAGGATCTTGCTTTTATAAAAGGAGAGTTCTTCCAGATATTCAGAGAAGAGTGGAGGAGACCAGAAACAGAAAACCCAAAAAAAGAGAGGATTCTCACCCCCAACTCATTAACCCCAGTCTGCCAACCCCAACACAAGGGATGTTTCCAGGCAGCACAGCAGATCCAAAGAAATAAGATCAGAATTTTTTCACTTTGATACATTTTTTATAAATTTTTAAGTGAAGACCATTTGTTTTTCCAAGCCCATTTGCAAGGTCTGCTCAGAGTGTTCACCACCTCATTGTTTCTGTTGTGAGACAGGACTGTCCAAAATCTAGGACTCTGGGAAATGGATTAATTTCTGGATTAATGCCTGTGAGGAACCTGGAAAAGGTCAGCTGCATTCACACAGCTCAGGGAGATGCACGTGCTCTTTCTAACTCTTGGGTGATATCCCATTTCTCTGAGAGGGAAACACAGGTTTTGTTCAAGACACGTATAAAAGTTTTTAAAATGATGCTGCAGTTCCATCACATCAGAGTGATGTGCAGAGTCCTGGGCTGTTCCAGTGAGTCTACATCTCAAGCTGCGTGGAAAAAAAGAACACAAATCAATGTTTTGGTGGGAAAATATCAACGGGGGTTATAGACAGAAGAGGTTTTTAAGTTTTTCCGGAGGTAAAAGCCATCTCTTTCATTCCCTTTCCTGATACATGACAAATCTCTTACTGCGAGGATTCCTTACCAGGCTCCCCTCAGTGAGAAAAAGAAGTCGTTATCCTGCTAAAACCCTTCAGATTTCACTCAGGAATGTTTCAAATCTTTCTCATCCTCTTAAGTTTTTCTTTGTAGCAGTATGAACTGTTGCTATCAAAGCAATCACCTCGTCTGTGTGTGAACAAAGAGGAGCATTTCACAGGTTTCACACCGGGGTACAAACAGCTCAGACTGCTGGGTGCCTCCTCTCTCTAAATAATGTCCTGATGCCTGGAAAGGACCTGGAAAACAGAATAAGGAGCAGGTGATTCTGGAAGCTGTGTGAGAGACAATATCAGCTGACTTCGCCTGAAACTGAGCTAGAAGTGATTAATCTGGCAGTGATTACTGGCGTGGAGTCTTTGCTTTTTTTTGTTTTCCCAGTAAATGAACAATTTTAAAGGAGAAGTTTTTAGTTTTTAATAGCATCTTATGACAATGTGAGACAGCTTTATCAGGGTGACAAGTGGTTCTCAGCTTCCAGGCTTGTAACTGCGGCGGTGTTAAACGAAGAGATCCATTTCCCTTTGCAAGGGACACAAATCTCCCTTTTAGGATGACATGAGTTTAGTTTTGTCATCTGCTTTGCAATTCTTACTGTCCTAATGGGATCCTTTAGGCTCTGTGGTGTGCTCAGGGTCCCCGAGCAGGCAGTGGCAGATATTTAGTACAAAGGGAGGGCAAGTGCAGAGTGGAGCTGGGCTCCTCTCTGCTCTCTCACGCCCACCCAGCCCATGGTTGGTGTTGCCAGAGGTATTTCCACACCTACAGTGCTTTGGCAGACATTCAGAAAGTGCTGTTGCCCACTCTGAAAGTATTCTATTGGAAACTGGAAAATAGATCAGGATTTGAGATTCCTTGGCTTTAGGGATCAGTTTGTGAAAAAAGAGAGGCTCACTCTCATGGTAAAATTTAAAAGTTTAATGAAGGACAGTAAGGGGACAAAGACAATAAAGCAAAATTAACAGCACTGGGTGCTTGGCAATCAGCCCAGGGCTCCCCTGCTATTGTGGGGACCCCCTTTATTTCCCTTTCCTATTGCATCAGCCTAATGCATATTCATAATCAATTATGCATATTCAAGCTTTTCCCCAAACTAGTTTACGTGTTCCAGGAACTGTTTAGCATGGCTCCTCCTCAGGTCTGCTTTTTTAGAGCATGGGCACTCCTTGGCTGTGGTTTTAGTCAGTTTTTATTGTCACCTCCAGCCTGGGCTCTGGTCCTTGGGTTCTGCAGAGAGTCAGTGCTGATAGCTGCCATGGCAGCAGCAGGGATCTCCTTCATATGTTCATGGGATGTTATCCAACTGATGCCTTGAATGGCTCCCTAGAAACAGAGAGCAGACAGGAATAAAGGAATCAAGGAGGGATTGGTTGGAAAGGCCTTCAGAGGTACACTCTGGGCTCCAGAGGCTC
Source organism: Erpornis zantholeuca (assembly GCA_013400515.1). Lineage (NCBI taxonomy): Eukaryota > Metazoa > Chordata > Aves > Passeriformes > Timaliidae > Erpornis > Erpornis zantholeuca. Next base: position 470,310 of record VZTN01006706.1, on the reverse strand, counting down.
CTGCCTCAGTGCATCCCAACATGGACAAGGACAGCTCCCGAGTTCTTCCCACTTGGATCTCAGCATCAATTCCCCAAGCAGAAGCCAGGCAAGGATGGAATTTGCCCAAGCTTGCCCCCCTGTTGATTGGAAAGGCCTTCAGAGGTACACTCTGGGCTCCAGGGAACTGCAGAGTGACACTGGGCAGGGCAGGGCTGGGAACATAGAAAAGTTAAACCCTAAGGCATCACAACCAAACAGACATTTCAATTTTACCACAAGCATAACTGTTTCAATTCTTTCACTACTTTGTCCAAGTTTAGTTAACAACAGAAATAAAGGCATTACTTATTGTTACAAAACTATATCTTTATAGCAGAGCTACTTTAACATTATACACACAGCATCCATTTTAATATCTGCAGAAAGCCAATATTATTATATGTATTTATCACAAGTCGATAGCTGCTGAACAGGATGGAGAAATGCATCCAGCTCTTTTGAGCTACCCTGTCAGGAACTACTGCATAATCACACCTGTGGGAGGGCCACTTCTGTTTGGATCCTTGACCATTCTGAGACTGCAGTATGGACCTGCTTCGTGTACAGAAATTTTCCTTTCTCATTTGAAGTATTTCACACTATTTCTACGCTGTTAATTTGTAATGTGTGTTTTTCAGAGCAGGAGAAAATAGTATTTCAGATGTCTAAAGGTTGACATCAGCTGAGCATGTGCAAATTCAGGCAGAGTTGGACTTAAACAGTGAAGTATTTAAAGTCATTGTCTGTCAGGAAGAGTGATTTTTTTACCTGGCCCTGCATCAACATATACCCATCAGTTCAGCACTTGACAAGAGCACTGTTACAGACAGCTGTCACACATACAGTTTGCCACTTTGATCTGCTGTTGTCACATCATGGATTTTATATTTGAATTTGACATGCCACACTTTGCAAGTTTTCAGTAACTTGAGGAGTCACACAGGACGTGAGGGTTCCTTTTTTTCAGGATAAGTCACAAACACAGGAAGGCTCAAACAAGAGTGTTGCATTAAGTTGTTCTGCCCATGTGGAAGAACATCTTAACCATAAACAACAGCATTAAATTGTAGGAGATTTCTTGATGAAAATGAAAGGGGAATGCATAAACAAATATTGAGGTCCTGGGCCCCATCCCACAGCAGAGCAGATTTCCCTTCTCTTTGTGGTCTTGCAGGTAAATGTGAGTGTTTATGTCTCGTGTTGGGTGTCATTCAGGTACTGGATGTGTGGGGCAAGGATTTAGAAGCAGCATTGGTTCTGGAAGAAGCTGTCAGAAGCTTCCCCTATGCCCTGTAAAGTCAGTGGGAACAGCTTCCAGACAGACCCCCTGACCCCATCAGCCACAGTGGGAATACCTCTGGATAAGGTATTTAAGAAAATTACTGTACAACAGCAACTGCAGCCAAAGAAAAGAGTGAGAATATGTGAGAGGAAGAGCTCTGCAGACACCATGGGAGAAGAAGGGGAGGACATGCTCTGGGTAACCCAAGCAGAGATTCCTCTCAGTCCCTGTGGATTCAGCAAACTAAAATTCTGGGGCAAGAAGGTGTCATGGAGTTGTCCACGAGGCTGCAGGACTGGTATGGCACTTGATAACATAGAGAAAACACCAAAATTAATGGTTTGCCATCAAGTTTCATCATTTTTGTCTATCGTGATAAATTCTACAACTCCCAGTACCACCCTCAAAAATTGTGGAATCAACATATACATCATTAAAACATGCTGCAAAAATCACTTTGAAAATCACTAAAATGAAGAATCCACCAAAATTAGTGGATTACAGGGCTCCAGTATGATCTGGTTCACTCCTGCCAGCACTCAAGCTGTCCATGGAGGATAACATGAACTTTTAGAACAATCTACTTAAATTTTATTTCCCTTTTTCACTGAGAAACCAAGAGTCCATACTTGTTTGATTATGGGATAGGAAAGAGAAATGTTATCTGTACTCTATTGTGCTGCAGTAGACCAAGCTGCTGTCTAAATCAGATTTTCTGATCTCTAAAACTCTGAGCACAAGCCTGGAGCAGTAAGCCACCAGTTGAGTTTCCTGCTGGCTAAGACAAGTGATGATTCAAAAATTATTCCAGGTTTTTCCTTGGCTCCAGACCTGAAAGGAAAAAAATCTCATCTCACCAAGACGTGACTCATTATAGAAAACCTTCCTCCACTACTGAGAGCATTCCTACATTTTAACATAATTCTCCTCAAAAAACAGTCTGCTGAATGCAGCAGCTTCCTGTGCAGCTAATCTGGAAGCTGCATAGTGAGTGCAACAAAAGGAAACCCTTTAGAATTGGTTCCCTAGGCTGCTCTGGGACTTTAGGGGGTCTGTTTAATTGGCAGGGCTTCTCTCCACCCCACCCTGCATCAGCCCCAGCCACGTGTGTGGGCTTGTGCACTCTGGTCCTGGCTTCTGATCTGTCCACCCAAGGATGGGAAAGCTTGGTCCAGGCTACAAACTTAATTAGGTCCTTGTTTTCCATCCGTATTTTTCAGCTTTGTAATACTTTTAGTCAGGTCTTCCTGGAAGAAGGAGAATAATCCTGGAAGGATAATCCAGGAAGGTGGTGGGGAAGAGGAAGGGCAGCCTGGGAGACTGAGCATGTGAGGGAAGCACTGCAGCAATGATTTCAGGCAGGTTTTCCTATCTCCTTTCATTTCCAACTCATTTATGCATGGTGAGAATGAATGAGTTAATGTCAGCTCTGGAAAGGTGTAAGTCAAGATGTGTGTAACTAAGAATTATGAACAACATAGATGAATTCCACTGCATCCATTAAAGTGAAATGTACTGTTAAAAATCCTGCACATAAAGGATAAAGTGTGTCAAGGCTAAAAACAAACAAGCAAGCGATTTTTAACCTTATTAAGGTCGGATGCCTTTCTGTCTAGAGGGCTCAATCTTTTAATACAGAGCTATAAAGAACAATTACTTTTATAGGTTACGATTACAATCTAAGATGATTTAGTGTTTGGCTTACATTGCTGATGAGAGCTGGGCTGTTAATTTTACTGGATTTTTCTGGTTTGGTGGTCGATCTTGTTCAAGCTCTCATTGCATTTTCTGTTACCTAAAACTCCTTCATGCTTCCTTGTCAGCAAGTAACTCAGCTATGTAGTACAATTTGTTGAGGATGTAGCAGTAGAAAAAGCATTACCCCCTTCAGATGTGACATTTGGTGTATTACCTGCATGTGCAGTATTGTCAGGGGTGTAGTTTCTGACCTGCAATGCATTATCTGCTCCACTGACTTTGGGGCTGTTTATCACCAGTGACATATTTCTCTGCAGGAACCTGCCATTCTTCTTGTGTCTGCTTTAAAACCCGAAATGCAGACATAGAGTCTGCGTTTTTGAGAGTGGAATGAAACCTGATTTTTCTTTTTTTTTGTTACAATTCCCTCCAATGTTGTCAGTTAAACAGGGTGCTTCCTAAGCTGCTTTTGCTACGGTAACAAATATCATGTTAAAGAGCAGAGGCACTGTAAGAGTGAAATTAATTATGTATGCTTAATGCTTGTCCAACTAAACCACACTGTATTCCCAATGAAACACTTAACTCATCTGCACATTCCTAAAGTCAAATAACATGGCTAGAACTTGGAACTTATTTTGAGCAGTGAAGGAAAGGTTTTGTTACACCTCCAGGAAAGCCATTCTTATGGAGGGGGCTTTTTATTTTTTTTTTTTTTTTCATTTGTATGCTTTGATTGTGAGCTACTTAATTTAGTCAAAGATTCTAATTGAGCTTCTTGGCAGACTGCCTGATATTTGGCACAGTAGGAATCTCTAAGTTTGAACCTTTGGGGATGTTTTCAGAGGAACGTATGTCTCCTATTTCATGCTTTATTGTGGCAGACTCATGAGAACTTCTAAAGCAAATGACAGTTGACAGAAAATAACTCACACTGGGGTTTGTTCTCCCACTGTTGCTATTTCAATGATGAATTTCAGATAGTCCATTTTGTTTATAGTATGTGAGGTTTTGAAATGATGATAATAGATGGCAATGGCAGCAGGATAATTCAGTCATGGAAGCAGAGGTTAAGTGTGAAAAGAGCTCTTTAGCAGGAATGATTTCTGCCTAAGCAATCTGTGGCAGGCACTGGAGCAGCCTTCAGCAGCTGAAGGAGTTAAACAAGATAGATGTTATTTGACAGAGCAGTGTGTGTCATGGTCTCAGCACACATAATAGGATGAAATTAAGAAATATGAATATTTAGGCTACAGACAAGGCTATTTCCTGATACTAAGACCTGTTCTAGTTTAAATAGTCTCTCAAGGAAAAAAAAAAAAGCAAAAAGCAGCTCCTAACAGGGAATATTTAACACCATGCTGAACAATATGCTAATCCTCAGAGGAACATTACGGAATTGTCAGCAGGATGAACAAGCTGATCCCTTCCATCTCTGTTCTGTTTCATTTCAATATCTCAAAGTTTCTGCTCGGGAGAATATGAACTCCACAGCTTCGTTTTCCTGTTTCCTCGAGAGCTGCCAAGTCTGCAGCACGACCCAGGGCTGCAGGACTTTCTCTTTGCTCCCCACTGCCCTTGATTTTCACAAGCTGACCTGTCAGGGATGGCTCCAGCTGAAGGAGCTCAATTTACCCAGCTCCATGCTGAGCATCTCTGTGGTACCAACCAGATGCTTCCGTCCTGGAATCACCAACTCCCCAAAGATCCAGGACTTTGCAAGGGGATACACACAAATCAAAAACATCTTTGACTTCTCCCCTCTACCCACCAGGGAGAAACTGAAGGGTTTACATGAATATCTGCCTCCTTTTTTGCCTCTGGATACCTCCACTTAAATAGACTCGTGTGAAAAATGAGACAAAGTTATGCTAAGAATAAGGATTTTAAAATTTCCTTAACTCTTCAAAGAGTTTTAGGAGAAATGAAATTGCTTTTCTGCCAGATCCAGAGTGTTGCATGCACATGGTAGCCATGCCTTGGACATCAAGATCCGAATAATTTCTGAGGATTTAGGAAGTTTCAGAGGAGAGTGATGACAAACAGCAAGAAGAGAAGAGTTTTGCCCATCCAACGAGAAGGGATGAGGGTGTTTACAGGGACTTTGGGTGATGAATTGGAAATCTTCAGAATAAGACCAAAGGGGAAACTGAGAAGTGCATAAAGACCAGAGACAGGCATAAAACACAAATTCCCAGGCACCACTGATGAGCAGGCAATTCCTCATTAAGAACTTGTTACAGTACATATATATAGTCTCAATCAATTTGTTTTACTTTAACAGTGCATCAGGTGCTGCCCATAAAATTTGAGGGCACCAAGTACTTAATTGAAATCAGCCACATATAACCCCTGTGCTCAAATAAACCTTTTTTTTCAGAAGTGATCAACTAAATCTTACCTACATAATTATATACAGAGTAGCATCAAACAGAACCTAATTGTTTCAATAATTATAATCCTGTCCATACTGTGTACTGATCAATACTCTTTTAATAATTGACCTGTCCATACTGAGGACCACTTTATTCAGAGGGATTTTTAATGGTTTTGAGAGTGGAAATAGTCCAAAGCTCACTGTGCTGGTTCTAAACACTCAGGAAAAAATCAAAAACATCTTTATTTTGTTCTTAGAGAATCCCAGATTTGTTTTTTCTCTCGCTCTACTATAAAACTGCTTATGTTTTTGCTGTCTTGATAAAAATATGATATTAAAAATGTGATAAAGTAGAAAACTTCAATTTTGAAGGCAGTAACTTCAATTCTCCACTGTGTCACACCCTGAGAAGTTGCCTGCACCTTCCCAAGCTCCTCCAGGTGACTCTCAAACACCAGATTGCCTTGGATGTACCAACAGGGTACAAATGAAATCTTCATTTCATTAGCAGCCAGGAGGATGCAGTTCCTCCATTTGAACACTGCATGAGAACAGACAAAACAGAAGCATAAATAAAGTTTTGTAGTGGCTCGACTACTTCTCGAAGGGGACAGGATCTGTTGCCAGAGCACATAAAAATTAGGTTTATTTAATAGACTTGTGTAACTTCGTGTATACATTGGAGCATGCAAGCTGCTACTGCAAACTGCACATTATAAAGTACACAAATCCCAACATGTCACAGCCCCAAATATGTCAAATCCCAATAAAGCACAGTCCCATCTGCCTCCAGAGTGCTGGTCCCTGATCACAGCCTCACGTGGTGAGGGCTCTTTGCTGCACACAAACCAACACAGCCTCATTACCAGTCAATAAATTCCAGATACAATCCAATTAGTTGTCATAGAGGCTCTTGTGTTTAGCAAATGCAACTGATCTGTTTTAATTTGTGAATTTAAGTGGACCAATATTTAATTTATTTAATTGCAGGACCATATATTCAGTGCATCGTACAGAAGGAACAATAAATGTTTCCAAGTACAATCTACTTAGGTTAGTTTGTTTGATAAATCAAGTGACTTCCTGTGGGAGAGGACAGCATGAATGCCTTTGAAATCCTCTCCCTACCACTCCTCTTTTGATGCCTCTTTTTGCAGGAAATTATCTTTAAATCTGCATAAAATACAGCTAATATAAATAAAGCTTTAGGATACAGACTTGGCTCTCGAGTGAACTTTCAGAAGCAGTGCTAGAGTGGCTGTAGAAAGTGATTTTCAGAGATGTGAAGAGGAAAAGAACTGGGATCATCCACTGCAGTAGCAGTGGTTTAAAAAACCAGGCTCTCTGTACCTCTGCCAAAGGTGAAGCATTTCCAGAAACACTAAATAACTTCAAGAAAAAAAAAAACAATTAGAAGAAAACAAGGCTCTTCACACTGGGAAAGACAGCGCAGGTGACTGCACGAGCCTGTCAGTACTGCTGCTCTGGGGAGAGATTAGAATCCAAAATCACTGTGTAATGAATAGAGTCTAAATGTAAAACCACACAGGGCTGCCTAGGGAGCAGGCAGTCTGCAGCAGTGGATGTTGGCTGATTAAAAACCAGCTGAGATTACTCAGAAGGTGTGGGCACCACATCATCTCACGGGTTTGGGGCAGATAAAATCCTGAGCAGCAAGGCAGGTCTTGTCCCATGCTCCATGAAATTCCCTTCAAATGTCTCAGACATTTTTATTGAAGGTCATGAGCACTTCAGCATTTGCACCTAAGCCAGTGCTCATTATCAGCAGGTGGAGTTCTCTGGATTCCTTAGTGTGGAGGTTAGCTCTGGGGCTGTACCATGGCATATTCAGCCGTGGAAAATTTAGCACCTTGGAGCTCGGAACTGTAGGATGAGGTTTGCTCTTGGGTCAGAAGGGAAGAAATTTCCAGTTCTGTTCCAGATTGCTGTAGCTGCTCTAAATATTCCAAAGGGTTGCTCCCAGCCCATAAACAGCAGTTTATCTCATGGAGCTGAATTGAAATCTGCAGCCTTGTCTCTGGCAATGGTTGGGAGATAAGCTTCCTTTCATTTTAGAGGTGTTAGGCTCAGCATTAGTAAATTCACAGATAACTTTTTTCTTCCTACTGAATATGCAGAATGTGACTTAGAACTGCCTTAAACGCTCCCCAAAGAAGGAAGATGACAGTACAGGGGAATTTATTTCAAAGCAAAATTCTATTGCTTGCAAGAGAAAATGAATAAAGTTGGGAATTCATAGCAGAGAAGCCTTAAGACTCCTCGGCTTAAAATTATTCCTCTTTACCATTCTAGTCTGATCTCTGAAGAACACCAAAATTACCTGAAAAAATCCTCTGCATAAATAATTGATTTCCTTTACTATAGATATGGATTCTTTCTGCATAAAAATATTCTTGTGGAGTACAGTTTGNTTGGTTTTCCTGGCTGTGTTTCCCAGTCCTGGTGGAGAGAAGCTCTCACACAGCAATAAATGATGGGTTTGGTCCCGAGTTAATGACCTGAATTTGTATCACAATTTGTTTCTCCTAGGTTTTATTTTTTGCTCGTGCCAGGGTTAGGTTTAGGCAGTTCTGCAGAATTAGAGACTCTGGGCATGACTATAAACACCCAAATGAAGTGAGAGAGCCAAGTTAATCATGCCTCTGCTGGCTGCTGAGACTGGAGAGGGAGGGAGAGCTGATTTTATCCTCTGCAGACAGAGCAAAGAGAGGCACCTGGGGCTTCTCTGAGGTGTGGGAGCTCCACCACACTGCCCCTGAAAATGTGCATCCATGGGCTTGATGGCAAAAACAAGAGTGGTTATTTCCACAGCTCTCTGCACCAGAAAAGAAATATCCTAAAGAGCACCAGAAAAAAAACTTTTAACACCTATCTTAGTTTTATTTTTAATGGAACTGGGTCACAATTGGAACTCATAGGGCACAGTAGGGAACAGCTGAATTTTGCAGGGATAGGAGCAGAATAATGAGAATTAGCATTTTTGTGCAGTTTTGTATTCTTCTGCTGCCTCTCTGCCAGCACGGATGGGTGCCTGGTATTACCTCTGGTCCACCTGGAACTCGGGCCTGTCAAAAAAATACAAATCACAATGTAAAATAATCAGCTCATGAAAAAGTTCAGGCTGAGATTTGTTTCTCATTTGTCACATCAAAAACAAGAAACCTTTTATTCAGGAAGCTGGAGAGTATTTGACATTAATCCTGCCGATATGCAGGGAGAATAAATGAGGAATTTTTGTTGTTCATGTAGCATATTAATGATTTTGATAACAGCATAAGGATGTTTGGCTACAGCCTAAAATTAAATTGTTAGGGTCTTGAGACTGCTTTTGCCTGCCATGGTTCTGGTGAATTTATAAAATCAATTGTTATATGATTGTTAAAAGTGTGAAGAACAAGATCAAGTGTAGTTCAGATAACAGTAAAAAAAGATTATTCTCATTATGTTTTATTACATCTGTTTAGTTTATTGATTGACAGATGAACACACCTGTTTCCTTCCCTCTCTTTTGTTTTTATCAGCAGCTCACTTCACCTTCTGTGGTATTTGTGTGCCCTATGTGTGCAAGAGTTGTTTGATGGCAATAATTTTAAAAGGAAATAATTCAGCATACAAATAAGAAGTGATAGAGGGAAAACTGCAGGAAGCCAATTTCCTTTTTAAAAAAGACATGTTTTTGTTTAGACTAACAGTCCTCCTACAGAGGTTGAAAAATGTGGCATGGACTAAATTTAACTTCACTGCTGTCACCAAAGATAATAATGTGTCCACCTTCTGACAAAACAAACCAAGTGGCACTTGCTCCACTGGCATTTGCCAGCATTCAGGGAAGGGATATTCACCAGGGATGGTAGCTGCAAAAACAAATCTCTGCCCCTCATGCTGCAGAGACATGGCATGGGAAGAGACTTGTGGGCTGCAGCAGGGATGCAAGGCACATCTCCTGAGCTGTTAGGGGTGGCTTGGAGATGCTGAGTTTGCTTTGTCAGATATTCAGAACGATTTCCTACAGCTGAGTGTCTGCCCACGATTGTTACAGGGCAACACCCTGGTGTGGAAGCTTCCCCAATGGACTCTGAGAGCAGAAAATCTGATTTCTCACCTATTAAAAGTCAGTCTTTTGCTTTGGAGGACTTGCATGGACAGGAGAATCAGGTTTGTATTTTTTTTTTTATTGTAATGTTTCTTCTTGGCTTGCCAAAACAAAAAGGGTTCAGGATAACTCCTTCTTTCTCCAGCTGCTTGGTTTAAGAATGCCACCTTAATTTCTGCACCTAGGAAACAAAATGTATATTCAGATGTTCAGCTAGAGAAAGGAAGAGCTGGATCTGGGCAGAACAGCTTCCAAAGAGAACAAAGAAATACCTGATGTGTGTTAGACACCACAGTCAAGGAATTTGGGTGCTGTTGCAGCAAAAGAAAATTAAAACCAAACCTGAGGGCAGTTCATGGAAGGCTTGGGCAGAGCCTGAGCTGTCTTGACCCTGCAAACACAGAACAAAACCTGTGCCCTGTTATTTTCTGCAGGGATTTTGTCCTCCTTCAGAAATGTGATTTCTTTGCAGATGTGGCACAAAGATTACAGCATTTAAACCTGGAGCCCTGTAGCCATGAGGAAGTGAATGAAGTGCTCGTTTTGGTGCTGCTGATTCTGGAACAACACTTTTAGCAACCGTGAGTAGAAAATTAGGAGTCTATTTAAGATAATGAACCTTACAGCACTTTCATGTAAATGCAACAACCACAGACATACTCAAATCAAGATGATTAAATTTTATTGCATTAACTTGTTAAATCCTTTCAGTGGCATTAAAGGCAGTAGATGCTTTTTTTCTCAAAGCTCTGTCTGAAAGACAACAACAACAATCAGTGACTTACACAGATCTTCACTTTCTGTTCTGCTCCTGAGCCTTTGCATGCAGTCAGAAAAGCAGATCTGGTATAAAGGTGCTACAGATGGGGGATGATTTCCTCTCCTGGACACCCCAACTCCTCAGCCTCTCCCAGCTCTCAGCCACGGTGATAACATTGCCTTTCCATCCCTGTCTGCACAGTTTGTGTGTCAGGCAGAAAAACTTCACCTGCATCTTTCAGTGCCTGAGTAGGTAACAAATGCAGTTTCATAATCAGAAGGAAATAGGTGATGGACTGAAAAAGCTGTCTGATAATGTTCTGAAGGAAGTTAAATTTACTTAGCTATGCATAACTGTGGTTGAATAACAGATATACACACCACACCTGTAATGGGAGTTTTGCAGTTTCAGAGCCCATTTTCAGTTTAGCTTTATGCTTAGGTCTCTTGTGTGGACAGCTAAAGAGACCACATCAGGCTCTGTGCTCTGTACCTTACACAAAACCTGCCACAGAAAATGCACGGAGCTGTGGGGGCTTGAACACAGCATCCTCCATTTTTTTAGTCATAAGATTTCAGAGCCATGCTTAAACCAGCCTGTATTTAGCTCTGTTAACTTTTATGCCTTAAAAGGAAATAAAGTTGCTTCAACAGGAAGATGAAGTTCTTTATTATGCACTGTAAAATTGTCAAACTGCCTTAGAGAGGGGAATGAGGTGCCTGGAATTTGGTTCCAGAGGCCTCTCTTCCACCATGGGAAGTGGAAAATGTCTAAGAAGTAAAACATGGGAAGGGCTGTCTCAGAAGGGGATCCACGTTAAATCATTAAAAATGCTCTGCTGGGCAGAGAACACTGAGGACACGAGGATGCTACAAAAATCTCAGAAATATCAAAAAAGTACAAGTTATGAACTCAGAAAAAATTGAATCTGACTCTTAGAAATCCAGGTCCTATTGAAGGTTAACTTTGCATGGCACAGATAAGGTTCTCTCTGTGCATTAAAAGCACTTGAGTGCCACCAAGTAGAGAAAAGATTAATAAGTCCTGCTCAGTTCCCACCTGTTCTTCCACAGATCAATCTGTCACTGCTTCCTCTGATTTTACTGCAACAAAACATAACTTTAGACTTGAATATAAATCTGACTTGCAGAGTTTATCCATTGAAACATAAGATATGAGACTAGAAAAGAAAAATCCATATAACAGAGTGTCTTCTTTGCTGAAGCAAATCCTTTCTCGCTCCGTGGAGAGCAGGAGAGTGTAATGTGGACAGATTGCACTTCTCACATTCTGGAAGAATGGTTTATTCCATGTTCTGGCAGCATTTATGTGGATCCTGTAGAAATGGGTTATAAGAAGTATGGGGAAAATGTTATATCTGCCATGAATTACCCTCCTTGGGAATCTGTAATATAGAACAATATCAGTCAGCTGCTGTCTTTTGAAGAGTGTTTCTGTCATTAGGTTCTTGTTTCAAAAATCAGATGCAAAGGGTGGTTTTATCGGAAAAGTCAGGGCCAGAGGCCCTGGAAAAACCCCAAACCAACAACACTGGGGAAATCCGTCCCTGGTGAGATCAGCCTGGGTGGGGAGACCAGCAGGCAGACATCTGCAGATGCACAGTTCTAGGAGCACAGCAACATCGACTGCTTTGGGTTGGAAAATAAGGCTCACTTTGGTGAGGTTGCTCAGCATTTTCTGCTTCTGAGTGTTGAATACCTCCAATAAGGGAGATTTCACAGCCTCTCTGGGCCCCTGCTCCAATATTTGGCCACCTTCAGCTGGAGGAAACTTCTGCTTAGCTTTAATAACACTTTCTTTTGCTGCAGCTTCTGCCCATTGCCACGAGACTTGTTGGGAATCTCTGAGAAATGTCTGGCTCTGTTTTCCCTGTGAAACTCTCATTAGTTAACTTACACAAGATATTAGATTTCTCATGAAAAAAGTTTGGCAAGATACTGAGTGTCCAAAACCAAGCAAATGCCAGGTAAAAGTGACTAATCTCTTCTCCTGAGCTGCTGGCTGTGCTTTTGCCAATGCAGCAGAGAACAAAGCTGATGCACTTCAGGTCTGAATTTTGCTCTTACTTTATTTTTAGAGTAATTTCTTTATCTATTTAAGGAATCCCAGAAATTAAGTATCATTTCATTGCTTTTTATATGTGATAATAAAATTAGTTCTTTGCAGAGCTCACTGAGAGCACAGCTAAAATAAGTGTTGCTTACAGAAATGTCCTGATTACCTACCTGGGAATATTCCACTGGGGCTCTATGGAGCTATATGGGTAAAATTTGTCATGTTCATTTATATCACAGGTGACATAATGACATTATAGAGACCAGGGCAGAATAGTAGATAAGTTGTACCTTTTAATCTGAAATTTCTGAGCCCAGAAGTCCTTAAGGTATTGTAGTGCCCTCAAACTTGCTCTGGGAATCTGAGTCAAAAGCAATCCATACTCCTCACTGTCTGTATGTGCTGGTAGGCTGACAGCTCCCAGAAGCTCAGATGACCCAGACTATCATGAATTTTTATCTTAGTTCCAGGCTTTCACCATTAACATCTTTACCTGAGAATCTTCGGATCAGAAACTTTTAAATTTTTGATAGAGAGATATCAATTTCTGGTGCTAAAAGTAGCGAAAAGGGATTATTTTAAGGGCATGACAAATGGAGTCCTTTCACTCTGCTTTCTGCTGCCTCCCATATCAGTGGTCCCTCCATGAATAAAGCAGAGTGTAAATAAGAGGCTTGTCCGTGCAGAAGCTGAAACACCTTGTAATGAGATGGCAGCACATTCCAGATAGCAAACGTCGGCAATAAACAACCCCTGGCTCTATTTATCACAACTCTGGGATATCTGGACACAGACACAAGGCTTGAAATGGCACCATAAAAGTGAAGCCAAGCACATTCAGGAAGCCTTTTTTCTGATAAGCCCAATCTCACCGAGGTTTTTGCATGAGCAAAATGAATGTGCTTGATTGAACGGTGCCAAACAGCAGATAGGGAGGCTCAGCAGGTGATTATCAGAACTTTGGGGGGAAAAAAAATCTACTTGTGTTAGAAACAGAGTGGCTGAGGGATGAAAACAGGTAGGAAAATAATTTATTTTCTCAGAAATTGTTCCTGGATATACATAGGTGAATCCAGTCTGAAAGCTCACAGAGTTCTGTCAGTCCATTGAGAACCAGGGACCTTCTTAATTCTAAAGTTCCTGTAAGGAAACCACCCACAACCAGGCTTCCTGAAAGGTGCAGGCAATCCAGGCAATGGATATTCTATAATTGTGATATTCTATAATCACAAGTTGATTTCATCAAGTGATTAAATTCACCACGCGTGAGATTCAATTCTTCATGGACCTAATTCATTCAGGAGACGTTTCTGGTTTGAAAGGTGATGCACCCTGAGTGCAGTGAGGTGCTGGATGCTGTGGAAAGCACATTTTGCACTGCAGAAGTGGCTGTGTTGGTAAATGTTATGTAAGATTCTGGAAATGGCATCACACATTTAATGTCATTTGAAGTATAGTCCACTCCACAGCCTTTTTTTGCTGCACTTCAGTATGAAATCACATGTATTTACAGTATGCTAATTATTCTCTCTCTGAACTTTGTCATTGGTGTGTTTTGACACCAAAGATCTATTCTTATATATTCTATAAGAATATANATATTCTATAATGTATTTCCAATATTCTAATGGAATATAAAAATCATATTTTCAAAGAGCTGTTGTATTTATATGTGTATTTATATGTGTTGTATTTATATGGTGTATTTATATGTATTTATATGTATTTATTGTATGTGTCCGAACACAGAATCTGTGTTAATAGCAAAC
>VZTN01006706.1:429726-446453 GCA_013400515.1 Erpornis zantholeuca | reverse complement strand
TGAAATTGTTCAGAGGAGCTTTCATTAGGCTTCTGCTACCTGGTGCCCTGGAGGTGCCGTGGACATTATTAAATTAATGGAGGAAACAAGGCTGGATGCACAGTGACATTCTGTGGGCAAGCAGGAAACTTTGGCTAATAAATTCACAGAGTTTGCTCCATTTTGTATCTCCTGATTTTAGAAATGGAGGAATTTGAATCACTTACATGAGAGAAATAAATGCTGCATGTAAAGTCCTGTTCTGGTTCCTCTGTCTTTGCTAAGTGAAACCAAGGAACGAGGAAAATTATCTCTTTGTAGGACTATTACCCATCATACTTACTGAACCTCTTGGGCTTTTTCATTAACTGCAGAGACATTTCACTTAAAAAAGAAGTTCTGAATATTTCTTTTTGGCCTTGCACATACACAGACCAGATTGTTACTTACCCAGACACTAAATAGGGTCAGCTAATGACTTTGTCCCAGACAAACTAATTGTTGATCATGGTTAAAGGGCTGGAACATGCAAGCAAGACTAGAACCTCACACGTAGGGATTAAAAATGAAGTATTTCCCCCCCATGAAGATTCATGACTTTTTTACATTGAGAATATCAACCATAACTGAGATCACAGGAGACATTCCTGGCTTCTTTTTGAGGCTGACAGGGACCAAATCTGTTTGGGACAGGACAAGTCCAAAAACATGAAGTTGCCTTTGGGAGGCAAGAGTCTTAAAGGATAGCACTACTGTGAAAAATATTTATCTTTGCTTCCTGCCAGCCCTGTGAAAGGATTCTGAAATTTTCTGTGTAGACAGTGGTATTGATGTTTAAATGATCAAAAACATGGGTTTGAACATCTTTGTCTCGAGGCCTGGATAATTTCTTCTTCAGAAACGAAACCAAGCCATTGTAAAGCTGCTGAAAAAAGGAAAGAAGCTCCCATGGATGGGACAGTCATATGTTAAAAAATATTTTAAAAAATCCCAGAGCCGTTGCAATGGTACAAGATTTTTTATCCAGAAAGGAGTTTATGTTTGGGGAGAATGGGGAAAAATCTGTTATAAATTCCTTCTGCTATAAAAAATAGTGTTGTTAGCATCAGTAATATTTCTGAATAACCACACAGATTTCTGTATTGCTGAAGGAAACATCAAGGGTTATTTAATTGCAGTCTTTTTTTTTTCCTCTTTAAATTCTCTCACATTCTTCTTCCTTGTACTATCGATTTGTTCTTATTGCACAGATCATCCTGCCTGCTTTTCTTTTCCTCACACACCCTCCCATATCTTCCCATACCCAACAAATCTGTGAACCCTTTTGCTTAATGTGGGCTTTTATTTCAGGTCTATCACCTCTTATCATGCACCCAAAGAGGGATTGGAGTGTTGGAGTTGGTCACACACCAAAACAACAAGCAGAACTTGCAGGCAGCCTGCATTTTCTTCATGGCTGTATACTGTAACCCGAAGCTAAAAACAAACCCCAAACAACAAACCCTCTTCATTTTGTCCTTGAATGCTCAGTGAGAGAGCTCCTTCACCAAAGGCACAGAGGGATTTTTTCCTGTAGCTGACGGCAGGATTGTGTCATTTGCTGTAAGGATCTGATGCACTCTAATCCTTGAGGTTATTCACTGCATTTCCACTTATCCAGACACTTATGCTCCCTCTCCCCCTGCTGCCTGTGCTGTCACATGCATTACCTACAGATGCACGTGGGCACACCTGGCTGAGCTGCTGCTGTCAGAGGATAATCTGCCACTCTTGTTCCAGGCTATGCTAAAAACACCTTGGAAATCGTCATAAATACTGAGCACCAAACTCATAACTGCATGTCTCTTCTTCCACAGCAATTTTAACATTTAGTCCCTCATTTGCTAGCATAAAAAGTGTGGTAACTCTGTATTTTCTTTTTTTCTGCAGTTCTGTATCTTTTTCCAAATTACTCAGTGTCACAAGGAAGTTGGAAAAATCTACTTGAAAAAATTTGAGGAGCTCACTAGTGAAAAACTTCCAGAGATAAACTTTTCAGTGTTTGCAAGATCAAGTGAAAGAGATAATCCAAGTGTGATAGTTGGATAAGGCTGATGATTACAAAAAGCCAAATGACAATGAAAATAAAATAGAGCTTTGAATTAAGAGCTTTGAATTTTATTTCCCTTCTCCCACTGACTGGCTCTAATAACTTTTAAGGACAAAGCTGTTCTGCATGACCACACCAGTATTGCATCCTCTGCTGAGATGTGAGTCCTCCTCTGCATTTTTCGTGAAATATAGTGAAATTAAAATGACTGATAATTGAGTTTGTAAAACAGCTTGGCAGTCATGAAGGTGAGCCTGGCTTCCATACAGCCAAGAGACTTGCTGGCATTAATTCTTGTTATATTAGGAGGAAAAAAGTCAATTCCAAGATAACATTTCCTGGCTGATCTAAGGCTTGGGTGTCCTTACATTTTGTTTAGCCTCGCTACAGATGTTTGATGGAATGTGGACAGATAATAGAGTGGAGGATCAAGTCTTATTCCTGGAATTGCTTTTAGGGCTACTGAAGTAAATTTTCTCAGTTCGATAACATCAAGAAAGCTTTAAGTAAATGAAACATCTTGTACTGTGGTCAGAGACATGAAACACACCACTGCAATAACCAAAGCAGTCATATTATCAAGAAATATGCCAGAGGAAGCCAGTAGCATTCTCATTTGAAAGGAAATAAATAAAACAATTATTGTAATCAGAATTTGGGAAGGGAAGATTGATCCTGTTTTTGAAATCCACAGAAGTGCAGGCAGGAATAAAATGTGTTAAATGCAGCAACACCTGTAGTCATTATTTCCTCTCTGCTGTATACACGAGGCAGTCACTGTGTGTCTCAGTCCTGTAGAAGGTGATAATTGCTTGCTGCCAAAACAAAAATAATAGCAAATTATTATTCTCATGATAGTAACAGGGTGGATTTTCTTGGGGGTTTTTGTTTGGTTTTTTGGGGTTTTTTTTTGCAATAAAGGAGCATGTGTGCTCCATTTATTTGACTCGCTGTCAGAAAATTAGCTCTTACTCTGGTTTTCTTCTGCTTCCCAGTCACTGCACTTCCAGCACTGCATTTTCCAATCTTCCTGGTGCAGGGGCTGACATTGCAGCAGCACAGGGTAGTCTGTTACCTTCTGTCACATCTGCTCAGACCCAAAGTGATGTGTATACACTGAGGCATGACCTGATGGGACACAACACATCAGCAACATGAAGTCGTGCTCTCTCTTGGCCTTGGGGACAAGCATGGGAACTGAAATTCTAATGCAAAAGACACCACAGGCAATTGTGTGTTTACTTACTGGATTCATTGATGGAATAAGAATATTCCATTTCAACAGGGAAAGGAGTCGGTAATATTTAATGAAAACATTTGCTGAACTCTGTGATTCCGACATATGTTTTTCTTCTCATTGCCTATTTTGCAAATGTTAATGGGAAAATCATAAATGAACAGAGGGCCAATCTAAGTCATTCCTATTGCTTGTTGGAAACCAATTGAATACCTGATTAAACAATGTACAAACCTTGTTCTAATCCTGTTCATGGAATGAATTTTATTCTGTAGAAATAATATTTTTATAGGAAGATCATATATAGAAAGCATGTCATGACAGATTTATCAACAAACTCAATTAAACTAAAAGCTAGAATGCCTGGACTGGCAAAATTGCACAAGAGAAATTGCTTCATGAAGTTAATGATAATGCATTACATCCAGTGATGATCCAGCCTTCCTTCTGATTCAGGCTAAGATTTAAAAGGGAAAAAATACCCCAAAAGTAAATCAGAATCCTTTTCACTGTATCAACACAAAAGGATATGACCCTTTTAATCCTAACATGAACTGGAGGCTCATAAAGCTCTTACTAAAACCAAATCCTAGGTGTTTATGGCTGGTAGGGGAGAATGGATGGGCATGGTCAGGAAATGAAGTTCCCTCAGTGAGAGGAGTCTGTTCTGCAGCCACCTTAGCAGAACCCAGTGAGGGTTCATCCTTTGTCTTTTCCAGGTAGAAAATCCTGCTGAAGTACTATAAATCCCCTTTTCCCTCGTAGAGGATGAAGCTGGGGAGGCACAGGCCACAACTAATATTTATGAAACCGTATTATTTGTTAAGCTGTATTACTAATAGGATCCAGTTTTTCTGATGAATTACAGATATCTATACATCCATGCACTCCACCAAACAGCTCACTCCAGCCACCTGGAGAGCCACAGTGCCACCAGAAGCTTCTAGGTCAGTGTGGAAGAGGCTCGGGGTGTGTGTGATACTGGGCTCTGTGTTTGAACAAAGCAGCCACCACCTCCTTGGATGTGTTCCATTTTTAATGCTACTGTGCACTGCTGGCTTTGGACAAAGTCAGCAGATGTGGAGCTTTACCCATTTTTTCAGGTTCAGCCAGGCAGTCCCCAGAGCTTATCAGACCTTGGAAGGCTTTCACAGGGTCACAGAATCAATTAGGTTGGAACAGACCTCTGAGTTCATCAAGTCCAACCTCTGACTGAATACCACCGTGTCACCCAGACCATGGCACTAAATGCCACATCCAGGCTTTCCTTAAACTCCTCCAGGGGTGATGACTTCACCACCTGCCCAGGCAGCTTTTTCCAGTGCTTGACAGTCCTTTCTGTGAAGAAATTCCCCCTAAAGTCCAGCCTGAGCCTCCCCTGGCTCCCACTGAGGCTATGTCCTCTCATCCTGTCACTTGTTGCCTGGAATCCTGACTCCCCTGGCTGTCCCCTCCTGCCAGGGAGCTGTGGAGAGTGACAAGGTCAGCCCTGAACCTCCTCCCTCCTCTCCAGGCTACAAAAATGCTCTCTCTCCACATATCCTTACCCTCTCTTCTGGGATCTTCCTGTCCATCCCCACACACCAGCAGCTCTGGACTCTGCTCACACAGAGGATCTGACACCCCCCGAGCTCCCAGAGGGGCACACACAGAACTCTGGGGGATGGATGAAATGGCATCTGCACTCTGCCAGGGCACACACAAAGGGCTGGGATGCATCTGCACAGCTCCCCTCTCTGCACTGAAGGGACAATGTGCATTTATAATCAAGATTAATTTTTAATCCAATGCTGGATCGACATATTTGTAGCCAATTTTGGGACAGGTAGCTGAATTCAAGTAATTAATGCATGCTGAAAAACCTAAAGAGCTTCCATTTGAATTTATTTCTTAATTTTTAGAAACTGCTTCCCCCACCTATTGATGATATCAATGCTACTTGAGAAATAAAGGCCTCTGCTTTTCTTTGGGCTGCAGCTGGATCTTGGCTTGCTCACAGTATTCATTACAAGACGAATAAAAATGTTGATTTTGCTATTTGAGCACTGCCTGCTTGTTATTTTTTCCATGTTGAGTACAGGTTGCTGTCTGTTTGTTAAAAGACAAGAGAAAATCAATACAAGTGTTGAAAAGGAACCTTGGGTATTCAACTTTGCAAACAAAGTTCTTAAATAAGCACCAAGAAAAGTAGTAGTAGTAGAAAAAATATGAATGCCTGACTTAATTACCAGTGTTCACAGGAGGAATATTGCTTTTTCAAGTATAAAGGACCAAGAGGAAAAAGCAAAAAAAAAAAAATATTTCCAAGGAAACTAATAATGGAATGATCCCATATATTTGCATTTCAACTATGGTTATATTCAATACCAATATGTCTTAAATTATTTGTTGATACAGAGGAAAACAAAGAGAGAAAAATTAATCCCTCATACTTAAAATAAAAAAAAAATAAGGCATGATTTTTTATTTTAGTTGTTGGCAAGAATTATTGAATCACCTGTATAATCTTTCAGCTTCTAGCCTTTGAATATCTCAGAGCATTCATCTGGGCCTTCTGAAGATGAAGAAACTTTAAATAATTTATGATCCTCTCAGGAAAAAAAAAAAAGACAAATCTGCAATCCTATGTTTTGGTGGTTTTCTTCTTTTCCTTTAAGCTAATTCTGCAAAAGAAGTAAAACATATGGATATATACCCTGCCTGTTCCTGAATTAAGACACTAACATAAAAATAAACAGAGGAAACATGTTGGATATTGAGTCACTGGATTGGGCATAAAGTAATTGTTTTGCTCTTCTGTATTAATGTCTATAAATTTCACATGGATTTTCTCACTGATTTGTAATTAGTTGTAAGAATATATTTTATATACCTTAATTGATATCACAATGCAGAAAGCTTAAAAAAAAATACAGAGTCTTTTTAAGTAAGGAGCAAAGCACATAATTCACAGGAGAAAAAAACTTACCTACAAAGGTAGAATTAATGATGTCTAGTTCCATTTCACATATAATTTCAAAGTTGCTTGCCAGGACAGAGCTGGCCAGTCCAATTAGACTTTCATGTACTAACGAGAGCAGGAAGAGCTGCCAGCAAAGAAAAAAAAAAAAGACAAGCCAACCAATCCTGAAATACAAAAGAGTTTTCCATGAGGATGAGAAAGGTACATCCAAGGAGGAGTTGGGGAAATGAGAATTCAGCACTGGGGTCTTCTGTTCATTGACAGCATTTCACAGGAAATCTGCACTAGGGGAGAACAGGGAGAAGGACACCAGCTATTAGATATTGATATTTACCACCTCCCTGCCTTGCAATTACAGCCTTGTAAACATTGGGTCCTTAAGAGAAGCAAGAGTGCAAATAAAGAGACATAAGAGCCACGGTGATGTCCTACAAGAAGCTTTAAGCTTCAGCTCTCTTTTCCCATTTCTTTGCCAATTTTTCATCCTCCTCCCACTTCCCAACCTACTAATTTCTTATAGTATTAACTGTGATTTAACTGTTGCTATTAAATTCTCAGATGAGAAAGGAGTAGGAGAGGAGTGTGTTGGTACTTCCTACAGATATTTAAATAGGGAGCACCAGAGTTTAGAAACCAGCCAGAGAATACCCCTCTGTAGATTGATATGGAACCACACAGAGAAGAGTGTTTGGTGTGTTTGGAGTTTTGTTAAGCTCTGTCTTTAAAAAGCAGACACAAAAGAGCCACACATCAGTTTACCTTTTGGTGAAAATTAACAAAATTTGTTTGTTAGACTCACTGGACACAAAATGCTATCTTGAGACAAAGTTGTTCCTTTACTTCACTGTGAGAAGAAAAGCTATTTATCTACAGCTGATTTTGCACAGAACAGTCTTTACTTTGGTACTGTAAAACAATGTTTTTGTGAGTGCTTTTGAACACATTGTACACAAAAATAATTCTTCCACATCACTTTCAGACCCAGCCAGACTTAGCAGTTTCAGAGGTGCCCTGGTAACATGCCACCAATGTGTACCAAAAATTGAGAGAAACTGCTGATCCAGAAATCCTTTTAATTCAAGCAATTAAAGAGGTACAGTTCTGAGCAAAGCAGTTTGTGTTTATACTCTACATGTTATGCAATTAAAAAAAATAAATCAAAAGCTCTTCGAGACTGTGTTTATTTTTTAATAAAATCAATGTCAGCATCCAGTTACTAATAAGAAACTCAAAAACAGATCCTTGCAAGAAAGGAAGTTGTTTCAGCTTCAGGCTGATAAAAGCATTATTAGCAAACAGCTCTCTGTGTGAGTGTACATAGCTGAGTGTTTAAACAATCATGAAAATAATACTTTGAAATAATTCACCTGAGGCCCACATAAAGAAGACAGCCTGGTCCCACTGAAAGCCAAGGAGGATCCAGATCTAAATGTGATGCTTTCAGAAGAGAATCTTGAATGGATGATACTGGCTGCAATAAGGACCCTCACCAAATCATCCTGTTGGAACTCTGGTCGTGCTAAGATTTTGGGAGAAGTTTCCACAGTAGTTTTCTTTCATGCTTCCCCACTGTCAGCTCGCTGGGATTTTCTGCAGTAGGACCCCGAGCTCTGTGCACACTTACAATGTAAAACACCAGCACAAAGGGCAGACATAATGAGTCATTACAATTTAAATCTTATTACACAAAGCTTCATTCGAGTCAATATGCACCGTGCAGAGCTGCAGGGGTGCATTTCAGCTGGGGAGAGAGGAATGAGGCACAAAATTCTCATTATGGGTGAGGGAAGGGACACAGCCCCTGCCTCCTGGAATCCCCTGGAAGGGTCCTGGTGGTTCATGCCCAAATCCCACCAGACCGTGGCTACCCCAGGACACACTCACAGGAGAACAGCTGCCTTCCAAACTTTGGAGTTCATCTGATTCAGAATTTTTTGGAAATGACATTGCATTCACTTAGTTCAAAAATTTAATAGACAGTGATGATGACTCCTAATTGCCGCAGGAATAAACTGAGACTTTCAGAAGCTGGGAAGGGGAGGGACACAAACCACATTAGCACGGATCATGAATTTCCTCTCCTCTCATTATCTTTCCAGGCAGACTGCTAATTTTTCTCTTCCTGGAGTCTCACTCTGTCCACACAGAAAGAGCTGTTACCGAACCTGGTCACACCCTTCTTGAATTTTAGGATATTTTTTTAATTATTGCTTTTTAATAGACTATGCTAGCCTACATGCTTATGGTTTTAGTTGCTTGTTTTACTAATGGCTTGTTCCTGCTAATTAAAGGAAATCTCCAGGAAATCTCTTTCTTCTGATAAGTAGGCAGCATAAACAGCTTCAAGGAGAATGCATCCTTCCAGACATAAATCTGTACTTAGAGCTGCCAAGTCTGTTTGCACAGGCTGGAGTTCTGCACTTGTAACTTCAGTTTCATTTCATTATTGTAGGTTCATGTGCTGCTGAAAAGAGATATTCATTATTAATTACGGGGGATTTTTGAAAGAGCAACTTGTAAAATATTTTTAATTATGGACAATGCTACTGTAGATTAGAATCGGGTGTAGATTTACTGGGCATGTGTACATCAAAAAGGATTGAATTCCCAAAAAAGTGCATCCTAACTTTCAAGTTAACAGAAGTGACACTTCTTTTAGTACTTCAGTGCAATTAAGGGATTGGATTTATGAATGTAAACCATCTGATCTTTCCAACTTTTTAATTTTTCCTTGTTTTTGCAGAAAAGCTCAGTTTTAATTCGGATAGGTTGCGCTGCTTACAGAACTTTACACTTAAAGAAAATATCCAATTATCAGAGCACTATTTTGAAAAACAACTTTGCATCTGTTGTGAAAGGAGAGGCCAAATAAAAAATAAAAAAAAACCAAAACACAGACTTTATTAAAGATGAAAGCTATGTAGATCGTGTGTTTGAATTCATTTTCAAATGAACTCAAAAAAGCTCTTGCTAAACCCTCCAAGAGCAGAGAGGTGCAGGTGACGAGGCAGTGCTGCCTCTGCAGAATGGCAGCATCATCAGGAATTCAGCCTCAGTGCTGAGATTTAGCAGAGAAGCAGCAAAGCACCCCTTATCCAAGGGGCTTGCAAAGGCACTTTGGAAAAGAGCAGGATTTCCATTGTGCCTGCTATGGGCTTGCCAGAGGAATTCATCAGCCATTATTGATCTGGAAGGAGGCATGGCAGGAGTGAGGAGGATTGATCTGAAATCTCCCTTGGCTGAGTTAACTATTGAGGGATCTATTCATACCAGGATGAAGCACTGAGGGGTGACCTGCAATGACAGGGAATGTGCATCTCTGTCCCTTTGCTTTACAGTGCATGTGAAAAACTCTGCCTTGCTCTTGGGACTGGTTTTTCCCTCCCTCCATTAGCTTTCAGAAACATTATCTTTGCTAAGTTTAGCATTCCTTGATTTTCCTGGGCAATTCTTTAGGGGAACACTTTCCTCTGAGATGATCTGGTAAAGGGATAAGGCAAAAAAAGCTATTGACTTTCTCTTCAAGCTGCAGTCTTGTGAGAAACTGAAGGTGGCAAAAGGTATCCATCAGCAGTCTGGCTTAGCTGGGAGTTCTCAGCCAGCCCCTCTTGTCCCCAAATGTCCCAGAATCTCCCCAAGGCATTTCTGTGATCACTTTTGCCATCCCTTCCTTCCCGCTGTGTGAGTCATTGAGAGCTGGACACAGTGATCCTTGTGGGTCCCTTCCAACTCAGAATCTTCTGTCTCTGTGATTCTGCTTCTCTTCCAGAGGAATCTGCAACTTGTTATTCTCAGAGACAGGACCATGAGCCAAGTGGCCCCAGGAGGGTTGTTCCTGCTGAGGTCTCTCACCTGGAAAGCAGAGGGCTGGGACCTCCCAGCTCTGTACTCACGTGTGCCACACCTCACCCACCCAGCTTTGCCCTTTGTCTCACATCTGCAACACCTTCCCACAGATCTTACAAGTCCAGCTTTGGCTCAGTGACAGCCATCTGAAATGCTTCTGCAGGGAGCATTTCTCTATTCCTCTCCTTTTATCTTTTCCCTTTTTTCCTTCTTCTTTTTATTTTTTCCCCCATTTCTGTCACTTCCCAGGTAACCTGTCACGTGCCCTCGTGGCCTTTCCTCCAGCTTGTCATTTCACATGAGCTACTGATACATCAAGTGCCACCATGGATTAGCTTCTGATCTCAGCTTGTTCAGCTTTTTACTGCACTTAGGGACAAACAGATTCATCCTTTGTCTTGTGCTGCTCTTCACAGTCTGAAGGTCCTTTCTACAGACAAGGCCATTTCAGGTTTTCCCTGCAGTCTTTTTCAGGGAGAAATAAACACCTTTCTCTTATCTGCTGCTCACTCTCTCTTTGTGGCAAAGAAATGAAAGACATTCAAAGGCAAGACAAAGAAGCTACAGTTTTGTAAATATGTTTTATGATGGCTTAAAATTAATATAAATTTGATATTATAATTTGAAATGTTACCTTTAAAAGCAGATTATTCAGACCCGTCAGCTTCACAAAGGAATAAACAGCAGATAACCTGAAATAAAGAATAAGCACAAAATTCAGCGAATTGAGTAACTTAAGATCTCAAGGTCTTTATTTCACTACTTGGATTACCTTGTCTCAAAATCTGTGTTATTTCAAGTACTTCTGTCTTAAGAAATTTACATATAGAAAAGTACTTTCCCCACTTATTGTGCTTTACTTCATGTGATGGAACTCCAGCTGTAAATGGGAATTTAGTCCCAAGGCCCAGACTAAAGTAAATCTGAAGTACAATCCCTCATTGTGCATAATGTTGTGGTCAAGTTTGCATTTCAGGGTAAAAAATTAAATAATCAGACAGACCATGCCTCTGAAATTGTTAATCATGAGAAGGAAGGTTGCATACCTACATGGATTCCTGTGAAGGGAGCAAAGAAATCACAACGGTTCTTTGAATGATTAATCAAACAAAGAAGGCTCTGTTAATAGTCTGGTTCTTCCTGAAAGACACGCAGGAAGAGAAATCCAGAACAGTGAAGGATCTGATACATGGCTGACAGCTTTTCTGTCCAAAAAATTTTGTGTTGTGATCCAAGAGAAAGCTCTGACTTCTGAGAGTTTTATTACATTTTATAAACTTCCCATCTTTGCTACTGATACCACTAGACTACTTACTGTGTTAAAAATAAAGTGATCATTGTAGTGAGTTCACCTTCAAATCATCTCATATTTCTTCTCTACTGCCTTTACATTTATGAGTTACAGTATATTGATTTCACCCTTCCCATGCACTGAGCTTGACTCTCCCTTAATAGACAAAATGACTATTTGCTTTCTATAAATCCTACTATTTGTATTTCTTTTCTTCTCCAAGCTGTAATCTGTGACTTACAATAGGCCACTGCTCAGTGAAATGATGAGGTGCTAGTTCAGCCTAATATTGTTCAAATAACATAAAAAGCCCAAGTGCCAGTCTGTCGTTACTGGAGCTTTTCTCACAGGGGGTTCTTTAAATTATCTGACTTCCCAAGAAGCAGAACAGAGCATTCCATTCACCTGAATACTGCTCAGGTAATTATCTCGTGGCACATTTGATCCCCTCGCAATGCTCAGTGGTGCCTCCTGTTCCTTGCTCCATACCCTGCAGCCCCAATTTCTCACTCCCTGCTGCAGTGCTGTCTCTCACTCTGAATTACCCAGGGCACTGCATCCATTCCCTCGCTGCCTGGACGTAACACACAGCGCTGGAGTGTTGTGAAAGGAAGCAGCACAGATTCCAGCACAGATTCCCCAGGCAGGTGCAAAGGAGAGCTCTTTACTGCAAAAACCAGAGCTCTTTATTGCAAAAAAACAAGCCTTTTAAAGTAGTTGGTTATCAGTTTTAAAGCATAATAAACATAATGTGGATGCTGACGGTTTGGTCAGAGGAGAATTTTCAGTTTTTGTTAAAGTTTTCTCTAGCTGTGGAAAGAGAATTGCTTCCCACAGCTAGAAGCTGAGAAACCTTGAGAAAGCTTTGTAAACTGTTTGGGATGTTTGGAGAAAATTTATCTCCATGGGATTTGTTTGCCTTTGTTACCCTAACAGTTCTCTCTGTAGCTAACCAATTGTAGTTACTCTTACTCTGGTCCCTCTCTGCTCCTGACCATGGCTGAAGCAGCAGCAGCCAGGTCAGAGAGCAGCTGGGATCTCTTCAGAGATCTCCTTGTCCTGTCTGCCTGTTTGCTATGCATGAAATATGCATGAAATAAAGAAGATATTTTGCCTTCTGATGGAGTCATTTTATGCTGCAAGAGGCCAAACCTGGCCATAATTTGCAAGAATATAATTTAACTAATCACTATACACCGCGATGTATACAGGCCACAGACACACAGTGTGGTTTTCCTACCCCTAATTTAGCTGTGTCTCTTTCCCACAGTCCTTCCTGTGGTGGTGACTTTGTAGTGAGTTTTTGAGAAATCTCAGAGAAAGGCTGGAGAAATGCAAGCTTTTGTTAAGCTGTCCCGAAAACCAATTTTTAAGGGAATTTTTGTAGTTTCCCAGGAGAGAGCTTTGATGAAAGAATGTAAATAAGAGGTATGTTGATGGTAAGGTGGCTGCCTTGACCAGTGAAATGTCTTCCTCTGTCTTGTTGTGAATTCCTGACTGGGGACAGTCAGAGAGACAGAGACAGAGGACACAGACACAGACACAGATGTTCCCTCCAGCTGAACCTGCTGGTGGGAGAAAGATTTGTTTTGTTTTCTTGATATTAATAAACAAGCCTTCTGAGAAAATCAATGGACTCTGATTGTTTGTGGAAAGGCCCTGGGACCCCAGGGCTGGCTCCTTTCTACACCTTTCCTACTTAGCCAAGGTAACATGGCCTGAGCCACGATTCTACAAAGGCAGCACTGGATTGTCGCTGCAGCACCTTCCATCAAATCCTCTTTTCCTTCCAGGGTCTTCCTTGGCTCTCTGAGGTGGCTGCAGGATTCTGAGGCATGACCTGAGAACGCAGTGCCAGCTCTGTTCCTGTCTGACAGTTCCTCACAGGTAACAAGAGAACACAGCCCTGACATTTCCCACAAGTGCACAGAAGCCACCAGAGCCCCAGCAGCTCGTGCCTCCCCCTAGGCCTGCCCTGCTCCCTGCCAAAAGCCTCTGTCGCACCTCTCACAGCGGAGGTGGAACTTTGACCATATCCATTTTTCATTAAGGGATCAGGTGAGATGTTGCACCTCAGCCACTTTCACCTGTTCTGCTCTTGTGTGGAAAAAAAAAGGAATTTCAGGCAGGGCAGAATGTGCTTCACACTGTTGAGAAATATGGGTTTAAAGTAATAATTTAAGAAACAACTAGGTGTAGTCAGCTCGTTATTCTCTAAAACTGGACTGTCTCCATGCTAACCTTAAAGTTTAGCCCACAGTCCCAGTGAACCAAATTTAGGGCTTTTTTTAAAGTAAAATGAAGTACATAAAGGTCAGTCCAAACGGAATTGGAAGGATTTGGCTCCTTTAATAAGGCTGAAAAGAGGAAGGAAAAGCCTGTTAATAGTGAATGTTTTTGTTTGTTTCCTTCTAAATGTGCCATCCATAAACAGCTCCATTCAGAAAAAAAGAAAAATAGAAAAAAAGACTTAATTAATGCAATTAATGCTTGTTATTCAGGGTCAAACTGTACTGAATAGATCCAGCATCTTGGTTTGCCTGTGTTTCTCTTTTCTTCTGCAGAAATGCCATTTTTCACCACTTACTGTCCTCAACCTTTGGTCAGCTTTGTTCTCCATACAGCTTTTACAGGCTTCTTTTGGACAAATTTCTTCACCAAGAGTGAAAACGAGGTCAGCACCTCTTTTGGAGGACACTTTTTAACACACTGAATAATGAATGCAAAGGGAAAGAGCACTGAACTTATGAAAAACTTGTAGATCTCATGGGGTTTAATTTTTTTTCTCATTACAATGCAACTGAATTAGTATCTATGACATTCCTTTTTTTTAACTTGTTTTCAAAAACAGGTGTTTGGATGAAATGACAAATGCATCTGGAATCTGCATAAATATAATAAAGAAAAGATGATTATCAACTCTCACGCCACTAAGATGTACTGGCACTTTTACTAAATTAGAAAGACTGACCTAACTCCTTAATAATTAGTAAGATTTCTGTAAGTTAGTTAAAATTGCATTTAACAATAGTAAAATTTTCATTTCCTTGGATTAAAATAGATTTTAGAAACACAGTCTCATGCCCCATGCATCCAGCTGCAGAGGAGCAATCATCACAGCAGCTAGAGGTATAAAAAGCTAGCTTACAACAGACAATTTATCATACAAAACAATAGTGGAAAATCATACTCTAACAATTTTAATCAGGGGCTAACATTTTAAGGACAAGAAGGCTGTAAGCCAACCAAGGAACAGAGCAATTGAATGGAAGGTGCAGCTCCTGAATGAAGAACAGCTGCTCGTTGCCTCATTCTTAAACAATTTAAAGCTATGGGCTGCTCTGGACCCCCTCCACTAAATGTTATTCTTTCTAATGCAGCTTCCAAGGTGTTTTTCAGATGGTCTCCAAACAGGAAAATGCTCATTGCTGCATGTGATGCTGTTGTTTACTACAGGAAAAGCCGTGCTGCAGAATTACATCTGGTTTTGCTGTACTGAGCATCCTCTCCATGCCCTGGGCTCCATCCTTCCCTGGCCATGGATGTGGAGCAGAATTTCACCCACCAACAAAGCAGCCCTGACACGCAGTGGAAATTCCTATTTTTCAGCACCTCTTTCGTTTAACCTCCAGCCCAAACCCACTCTCTACCAGATAAATTCAATTAGCTCTGAGGTGTGGGGTTGTGAAAACATGTGGATGTGGGGCACCATCACCAGGGGAAGTGTCAAAGGCCTGGGCCCCCACTGGGGTTGGAACTGGGGGCTCCAACCCCTGTCCTCTGCCCTGGGGCTTTTCTTCCTTTGGTTCGTCATGTTGGAAAGAATGCAGCAAGAGATCTTCTTCTGCTGTTTCAGAGTTGTTTATTTGTCTTATCAAAACCTCAGAGGCAGTGGCAGCATCCTCCAAGGACACCAGGGCAAAAAGGCAATGGCAGATAAAAAGCATCTGCCTTTTATATCTTACTAATAACCATTCAAGAAACAATATGTATTTTATTTTCTTTTCAACACCAGTAAACCCTCATCTTATTGATATGTCTTTTCAATGCTAACTTTTTTCCACCAACCAACACGCCACAGGAACTGGTGTCAGAGAAGGGAGGAAGAGAATGAGGAGAGAGGAGAAGAAGAAAGAAGGAAAAACCACACCCAAAAATCTCCATCTTATCCCTATGTAAATACACAGAGCAAGATCCCAAAATCTACAACCAAACTCTCTGTGGTTCATTAACAAAAATCTCTTCACCTCTCTGGTGCATTCAGGTTCTCCCAAAAGTGGAGGGAGCTTCTCCCAAAGCCTAGGTCGCTGGCTAGGCCACTTGTGAGGAGCTCTGGGGATACAAAGAAACCACCAGAGGAGCAGGAGAAGCTTTCAGGCTTCCCTGGACTCTGACAGGGAAGGAGCTGGTTTGAGCGAAGGTGCCCTCCAGCTCTGCCCGCGGGGCGGGAGGGAGGCCTGGCAGCATTGTTATCCAGCACACAGGTGCAGCATGGCTGAACAGAGCTTCCGGGCCCTTTAATCTGGTCTTTCATCATCTCTGAAATAGATCAAGGCAAAACCATTCCTTTCCTCTCTGACAAAAAAAGAACTTACTGAGTGCTCTGTGTTAAACATCCCCTCCTGCTCTGGAAATGGGGCGCAGGAACAGCACCTACTCACTCCATTCCTCTGTGCTCAGTATAAAGGCCTGACCTGGGAGAGCTGCGGGGTCAGTCCTGGAGTGCCTCACTGAGGAGCTGGAGCAACCAGGGCACATCCTTCCCGAGCAGGGCAGGTGGGATTGACCAAAGGATCCACACAGAATCCTGGAAGGAACTAGGGGAAAGCTTAGGGCTATGTTTGTAATTATAAATGTGTTCAAGGCCTGTGCTCACCAGTAGGCCCCACAGGAAAGGCACAGCTGTGGCTGGAGGGCTGGGAGTCCATGAGGGGAGAGAGGCAGGCGGAGCGAGGAGAGAGTCAGCTGGGTGATAGCTGGGAGTGAGACTGTGATTGGCTGGAGGGATGCGTGGAGAGCATGGGGACAGAAAGGTGATTGGATGGTGGGACACATGGACAGTGCGTGCAGAGAAAGGTGATTGGCTGGAAGGATGCGTGGACAGCGTGTGCACAGAAAGGTGATTGGCTGGAGGGACGCGTGGACAGCATGTGGACAGAAAGGTGATTGGATGGTGGAACACATGCAGCATGTGCAGAGAAAAGTGATTGGCTGGAGGGACGTGCAAAACATGTGGACAGAAAGGTGATTGGATGGTGGAACACGTGGACAGTGTGTGCAGAGAAAGGTGATTGGCTGGGGGGACGCGTGGAGCGCGGGGGCA
>VZTN01006706.1:401688-429709 GCA_013400515.1 Erpornis zantholeuca | reverse complement strand
AGAAAGGTGATTGGCTGGAGGGACGCGTGGACAGCCTGTGCACAGAAAGGTGATTGGCTGGAAGGACGCGTGGACAGTGTGTGCACAGAAAGGTGATTGGCTGGAGGGACGCGTGGACAGCAGCTGGGCTATCCCATGGGCCAGTGGGTGCATTCTTACTGTTAAGTTCTGTTCAGCCTGGGTTTGGTTTCTGTGAGAATGGGCAGAAATGAAAGGTGTATAAAGGTGTATAAAGGTGTATAAAGGTGTATAAATGTGTATAAATGTGTATAAAGTGTATAAATGTGTATAAAGGTGTATAAAGGTGTACAAAGGTGTATAAAGGTGTATAAAGGTGCATAAAGGTGTATAAAGTGTATAAAGGTGTATAAAGGTGTATAAAGGTATATAAAGGTGTATAAAGGTGTACAAAGGTGTACAAAGGTGTATAAAGGTGTATAAAGGTGTATAAATGTGTATAAAGGTGTATAAAGGTGTATAAAGGTGCATAAAGGCTGCAGTTTCTGCAATAAAGGCATCTCTGGATGCATAAGGGGGTCCGTGATGCTTTGCTCCCCATTGCTACGGGAAAGAACTGGGCTGTAGGTGCACCAACACAGACAGCCTTTAAAAACTAACCAGAGGAATTCAAACAAATGATGCCAGCAGTGAAAGTTGATGTCATAAGAATCAATAGATACCTGGTATGAAAAAACAGTGGTGGCTGGAGTGCATTCATCAAAGTCCGTGCACGCCCAAGAACAGACAGTGCCATGGTGTATATTAAAGATGGACTAGGGCATAAAAATAGAGTAGCACAAGAAAAGAATCGATTTGGATCAAAATCACTCTCGAAAAGAATGATAAATAGTCGTTGGGAGACTACAGGGATTCTTTCTGTGTAGTCCAAAAGGTTACCTTAACCCATGATTGATATCTTGATAGTATTTATTACACACAGGCACAAAACCCACCTGCAATTGTTTAATTTTCTCTCATTGGAGAGAAATGCTACGGGGAACAGACAGGCCCATACGTGCTGTGCTGTGAAAATTCACAGGGTTCTTCAGCAAAAAAGTCACCAAACCCACTCAGAGGGATGTTACTGGAGTCAAAGGTTTGGTAACCAGTGAGGATATCAAATGAGGGATAGGAAAATAACTTTGCTGATGATGGCATCCTGTTTGTTCATTTTAAATGTAATGAAGAGCTGAGAAAAGAGGGTCCACAGCAGCACCTGCAGCTCCAAAAGGCAAGAGAAAAGGTAAGGAAATGTTCTTTCAGTTGGTTGTGGGTCTCTCTCTCCCTGAATTCACAGGCTGAATCCCTAAACTGCTTGAAACGAAGCTTTTGGAGAATGCAAAGCACAGCATGACCTATAATGAGGGAGCAGAGCTGCTATCCTGATGCTTTCTCTGGTTCTTCCCTCCATTTTATGATGCCTGGCAGCGTTGAATATCCCTGCCATAAACATGCACAAGTATCCACTTTTGCACCTGAAAATAATTCCTACTGCAGCTATTGACTTGTGGATGCTAAACCCGAAACCCGAAATAGCTTAAAATTCATCAAGTTAAGAGAAGTAGCGTGGATACAGAGCATAAATCCATATTTTGACATCCTGAAGACACTGTTAAGCTTTTTGTTATCTTATTAAATTGTATCAGGCTTGCCTTGCAAAGAGTACAACCAGGATTGATAAATGCTTGGCTTCAGCTACGCTCTCCCATTTATTTTCACACTGTCAGACTTAATCCATAACTGCTGTTCAAAGGCAACGGGCAGGAGATGAGGGTGCAGCTTGCCTCAGCTGGTAGCTGGCTACTGGCAGCCAAAAGCTTCAATAATTTACTGTTATTATTCAGACTGCATCTTGACATCATTTATTTTCACTTTTTTGTAATCTATTCCCTGAGGATAAACAATTTATAATCACATTATTTAATTGGTTTTTATTCAGTGTCAATTTGCTTAATCTCATTGACCAGAAAGCATGGATTTTTATGGTAAGAGAAAAAAAAAACAACAAAAAAACAACCCTTAAACCTAACCCCAGCCACAGCATCTGAAAAGCTCATGGAAGACATAAATGGAAAATTTGGGTTGCTGGAGTTAATATAAAATTCATCTTTTACTCGAGCTGAACACTGTACAGATATCAGTACCCCATGGCCACAGACAAGCTTGATTTATCCTCAATATTTTAAGTGATGGAGGGGGTCTCACACTGGGTTCCACCTCAGACCAGTCTTTGACTGGAACCTTCTTTATTTTCTATCTGATATTTAATGCTAGGGACAAGAACAAGTAAAGAAAGCTAATTTTCTCATGACAGAGGCTATATATATATTCATCACCCCCAAAAAAAGTGCATTTTCCTCTGTCTATGGCTGAAAAATTACATCCAGAACCACTTCCTTCAGTGAGCTGCAAGAGAGATGTAAATAAAACAACCAAATATGGATTTTGAGTGTCAGTTCTTCCCAGAGAGCAGCAATATAAACTCCCTCTCACTGGAGAGGGATTTTTAGATTAGATTAGACCAGTCTCTTGATAAGCAGCTCAAAATCACTGGCAGCCACGGAGAATCCCCTTTGTAAGCACAGCTGTAGAGAAGAGAGGAGGAGAGTTGTGTGAGCCAGGAGCTTCCACTTTTTCAACAAAATTGCACCAAACGCTACCAAGTCATCTGAGCAGGAGGCAGAAAGAGAATCTTGCCTGCCTGAGAGAAAGTAAGGTGTGCTCTGAGAATATTCACTCAGTTGCTGAATGATTCATGGGCAGGAAAACAAAAGGAATCAAACCAGACAGAATTTGTCAGTTTACTTCCAAATTATTTCTGCCAGAGGATTGCTCTACTTCTAAGTCTGACTGTCAACACTGAATGTGGCACAAGTGCTGTATTTGAGCTTCAGGCTGAATATTTTAAAACCCTATTCAAAACAGAGAGATCACTGATTCTGTGACTTATCACTGATTTGGTGATGAGGGATGAGCTGGAGTGACTCCCTGTGCCTCTCCAAGAATCCACATGTGGTGGAAAGGACTTCAGGACTGCAGGGGACAGGAAGAAGAGGGAAAACAAAGGGTAAAGGGGAAAAACAATGGTTGGCACAGACTGCAGAAGGAAAGACTCTATTATTACTATTATTATTATTATTAATTATTGTTATCACTGAGTAGCATAGAAACAAAGTGTCCCTGCAGATCATGCTCAGGGTCTGTGTCATCCAGGCAGGGATGAGCAGCAGCGTCTGGAGTCCCCACAGATAATTGTGTGTGAACACATCTGCTCCAGAACCTCTGTATTAGGACTTTCAAACTGGGTAATAAAACTCCATGATGTCACCTGGCAGGGACACTTGTTGCTTGAAAGCGATTTTTTAAAATATTTGAGTGAAATTCATGTTTTCATGGAGAATGCACTCACAGTTGTCATCCAAGCTTTGCTTTTTTAGGGATTCTCACAGATTTTATGGTCCTGCTGGTTCTAAAGGTCACCTGTTCTCCCTCCCTCCCTGCCCATAATTTGGGCAAAGACCTGATCAGGCTGTTTTCCACTGAGTTTTGCATAGGCTGGGATAGCTTAGCACTTTTTCAGCTCTGACACCTGTATTCACTCGTTTTAGGCACCACAAGATCAATGGCCCTATAATAACATTTTATCTTATTCTTACTTTTAACGTGTCCTGCTTCAAAAGTGCTTCATGGGGGGGAACTGTGTCACTGTGGTTGTACCATAATTTTCCAGCTGCTACACTACAAAGGGAGGAACACTCTCAGTGCCACAGAGCCTATTTCACTGTTTTATCAGGTATATTTATTCATGGGGCTTGTTTATTACCAAGACATGTTAAAAGGGAAAATAAAACAAAATAAGTGTTTCTGGATGTTCCTATTCATCATTAGAACCCATCAGAATTGGAAAGATGCCACTGCATCAAGCAGTTATTTCCTTTATCCCTTGAGTTTTGGGGAAAATTTTATTAACAGGATCTCAATTGGTCCCTTGATTTGGGATGTAAAAAAACCCCCACATATGCTGATTCCATAGCAATTTGAATTAATCAAACACAGTGTACTGTGCATATGCACATGTACCTCCCTTCTCCCCTGCAAGCTGCCAAAATGTTGTCTCACAGTTTTTCATACAACCTGTGTTGATTTGCTCTAGACTCTAGACTTTACACAAGTCTCCACAGGTTTCTGAGTGTGCAAACTGAAACGAACTGAGCACTGCACCCCCTTGTCACCCCCTTGCCACCTGTGAGGGGCTGCTGGTGGCTGTCACTCACTCACCACAAAAACCTCTCCACAGGAACATGCTCCATCTGAGGGAGATATTTGTGCTTTCGCACAATCTTTGTTAAAATGCTCTCCTTGTGAGAACCAGCCAGGAGGGTTCCAGCATTAACAGGGCCAGCAAAGCCCACACCTCCTTCAGACTTCAGCAAAAACCCCTGTGTGTCCCTTATCTTCACTCAAATAAGGCACTCAGTTGTGTGGATTTACGAGCAGTTTTGCTCCTCTTACATTACCCTCTCTCTAACCAGTTGATTGCTAAGCTACCAATTACCCTGGGGGCAGAAGAGCAGTCTTGATCCCAAGAATGTGCTGTGCAAAAGGCTGAATGACCCACTTATGCAGACAGAAAAACTGGGAGAAAATTGAAGGAATTCTGTTGTATGTCAGGAATATCGACTCCCATAAAACACAAGATCTTTTCCCACCTCACGCTCGCTTTTTCATCAGCATAGCCACAGAAGGACTTTCCCGAGGACTGCACCAATTGATAGCCACTGTTGCAATCCCATCTGAAAAGCTGGTGGCACAGCAGAGAAATGGAGCAGGGGATAAAGGAGCAGGAGCTCTAAGCTGTAGAACAGTGTAGAAATGTGAAGATCTATTCCCTGCCTAGCCTCATTTGTTGAGATAGAGTGGTGAAAGGAGTCCAAAACTAAGTATTCACATTCATTACCAGGGAAAAGAAGGGGAAAAGGAATTTTCTCTTTACTTCTTTTGATTTCAGGAGTGATTAGGTTCACTTGCATCTCTTAAATTGCTCGGTAAGTGTTCTATCTCTCTCCTTACAATAAAAAGGATAATATATTTCATTGTAGCATTTTCACTCAAAAGAGATTGGAATCATAAAGAGGCAGGAAGAGGGGGGCAAGGTGGTATTCTGAGGGCATTAGGATGTTTTAAGAGTTGTTTCGCTTTCTGTCTAAAAGCAATCTATCACTCCTCTTCACATCCTGTAAATAAGAGAGCTGCTTCTCCTGAAAAACAGCATTAGTGGTCATTTTAGTTGGTTTTTTTTTTTTTTTCCCAGGATCTATTATCCTCTGCTGAACTACTGAACACAATTCATCAGGACATTGTTCAGTAGCACCAGCCTGAGTTAAATCTCACTGCAGACCCAAGTGTTCTGTCACAGATGGCAGCAGCTCCACTGACAGCCCCGTGCAGCCACCAGCAGCTGAAAAGTTTCCTGAGAGTGGAAATCACTTGGCCTCAGCGTGCCTCACACCCAGACCTGCAGGGGAGTTTGATGGAGCCTGCCACCCCTGGCAGGGCTGTTTTTACTTCTTTTTCAAGGTTCCATACCAGGAAAGAAAGAGTCACAAGTGCAGCTTCTGTTTCTTGTGTTGTTTATTAAGTTCTTATCTCAATTTCTCTGTGCTGCTCCTGCCTGAGCTCAGCACTGCCAGAATCACTGGATGGTCACAACAGCTTGAGCACAGAATGTTCTAAAGACCTTTTACCCAATTAACAGTTCCAACGTAAGATATTTTCAATAATGTACCAATAACTATTAATCCTAGTTAACACATTTCTTGTACCTCAGATCTATCCTACCAATCCCTCAGTGCCAGCACTACAGCAAGAAATGGAGGAGAAAAAGAAGAAAGAAGAACCCAGGGCCACTGCCCTAGATCCTCCATGTTTGCCTCCATTTACCTGTACACTACAAAACCTAAAACCATGATTTTTCACCTTGTAATAAACTAACTCCAATCTGTCTCACATTCTCCATGCTTGCAGTTCATCCAGGAGTGTTGGGAGCTTTTTCCAGGGCCCCAGATCAAAGGCTGTGTTCCCCTGGGGCGCCCAGGGTGGGTCTGGGACCCCTCAAAGCAACAGGAAAAGCTTTCCAGCTTTCCTGGACTCCAACAGGAATTTTTCTGCAGAGCTTCCCTGCTGGCCTCTGGAATGTTCTGCATGCCCAGGGTGGAGGCACAGCAGCAGCAGCAGAGCTTGGCTCACACCTCGCACCTGCAGCCTGGCCCTGGCTCTGCTCCATGGGAACATGGAAAAACAAGGAATTCCTGAGCTTTTCACTGCAATGGCACTAAGGAATAATAGACTGCAGGAAGAAAAGGTGGAAATTCATTGAGGAAATTGCTAATATTAGAAATACATAAAGGTTCAGATTTTGGCTTGCTCGTAAGACATATCTGCTGGATCTTAGCATCAGCTGGGGCTGCTCCCATCCCAGAGCTGGAATGGAAGAAAAATTGGGGCATGAAACTTTACATCCTGATTGCATATTCTTCTCTCTGTGACACCTGTACCAACTTATTTTTTTAAAGAATGTAAAAAATAGGGAAAACGAATTTAAATATGTTGTTTTGGAATGGAACATTTTTTGTAGGAGAGCATTTACAACAAATTCCCAGTGCAAGCTGAGAAGGAGACAACACACATTAAAATTGTTTTCTCTTATTCATGCATGACAATTTCAACTATTTCTTAACGTGCTCTGACCTCCCAGCAGAAATGTGAACAGGCCAAACATGAAATAATTATTCTCAGAGCCACCAGTACTTTGCAAGTCAGACTCCCAGACACAGAGAAGATGTCTTGGTATTTAATAACCTTTATCTGGTTTCCCCCTCACTCTCTGTTGGCTCTTCCCAACTTCTTCATTATATTACAAGTTTGGGTTTCTTTATTTTTCTGAAACCAGGAGGAGAGAAAAATAATACTGTGGCTCCAATATCTGCACTAAATATTTTTAGCTATATCGTGGGACAATAGACATGCTGTCTACTGTAGCTGTTAGTAAAAACATAAATGTATCTGGCACTATTTTACAGAATAATGAAATGAATTATCATGGCAACAATGATTTGGAAGACTCAATGTATAAATTTTACTTCCCAGGAGCCGTTTGATCCTGCCATCAATTCATCACCCATTCTCCAAGCCTAGAAAAGCACATGGAGTGTGCAATTTGGAATAGATCAACAGCCAGTGTCCTGATTACTCATTTCAGAAATTAGTGGGCTTAAGGGCAATCTTTGAGCCTTAAGGATGCCTCCACTCACCTGTCAGCATTGTCAATCAAGAGCTGCATCCAGAGTTCCAAACTATGTCAGGTGTAAGTGAAACCAGGATCAGGCCCCCACATTCCATGTTTTTTTAAAGTTATGCAACAGCACCAGTTTTGCAGTGTGTGGTAAAGGTCAACAGATAAAATATTTGGAACTTTTACTCATGAATATATTTAATTTGCTCCTGCGAGTGATTTCGATTACATTTCACAAAATACATAGCTGCTCCTTGTTTTGCAATTAAAGATTTCTAATAATACAGTCAAACCTTCTTAATCACTGCTCATTCTAGCATAAAGTAAAGCTTGCTGTGTTTAAAGAGAACCAAGTCATCTTAGCAGCATCCCTTTTCATTCATTTTTTATTTTATGAGATTAGAATACTTAATAACCTTTGCCATATCTGGCTGCAGAGCAAGTGTGAAGAAGAGTAAAACTTGCACAGTGGATAATATGGCTGGGAATAAACTCAGTTCTGTAATTGGCTCTGGTTCTTTGCATAGGTTTGCAGAAAAAGTAAAAATTAGTGGTTCTTTGCCTAGGATTTCCCCTCCAGAGTCACATATAATAATTAAGCATGCTTAGAGACAGGCATATCACATGAATATTTGCCAAAACCATTGATTTATTTTTTCCTTGCTAAAACCCCATCATTTTTGAGGAAAATAAATAGGAATATTCAGTGCCTAAGCAGTCATCATTTTAATTGCCAATAATTAAGACACTAAAATAGTCTTGGAACACTCACAGACCCTCACACTTGTTCTTATAAAAAAATTTAACTTGAGCTAGTCTCAGATCCTTACAGTCCAGCTCTGGTGTTGCAGCTCCTTCAGAGCTGTGCTGCAGAGCAGTCTTGGGACTGCTCAGTGAGATTTTACAGATTCCCCTCTAACCCCCAAACAGAGCATGGAGTTCTTTTTAACAGAAGCTTCATTTTCATTAAAAAGAAAAATGTGTTCGGGCAAGTTGATGGAGAAATGAACCAATTTGAATGTATTGAAGTTCTTCGCCGTGCTAGAGTGCTTTTTAAATGGTGTCTAAACATTTGGTCACAGATTTATTTATGTTTCCATGTAAAGAAAGAAAATATTGTCATTTTCTATACGGGAAACAGTTTCCCTAATTATTTGGCTCCTTCTTCTACAACATAAGCAGCAATTTGTACCCCTCTCCTTCAACTGGCTGCAATTAACAGCTACATTGCAATAAGCAGATTATGTTAATTAAAAACTCAAAACTATGTAAACAATGGGAAAGCTGACTAGCCATTTTCTATTTTTGCCAACTGGGAGGAACACAAGAGAAATTAGTACCAAGCTTAATTTTGCTGTTTATAATTCAACTTATTTGTAACAAATTACAGCATTTTAAAAGTATTTTTAAAGAATTAACTGCATTTCCCCACACTATTTGAACCACATCCCACTTGAAAAGTTTACATCCGTATGAACTGGGGGGGAAAAAGAATTTAAAAAAAAAAAATCTAAAAAGGTGCTAAGAGAACAGAGTTGCACACTTCATCACCAAAGTGGAATATTAAATACAAGTTCCCTACCATGCCTGAGTCACACTCTCAAAAAGTCATAGCTAAGGACAAAAGTGTAACTTAGTTCTGCTTCTTCGGCAAAAATGTGAGCAACCTGCAGTAACAAACCTTGCTCAGCTGATGCCTATAAATTGTGAAGTTTTCTCATGTTTCTGCCAGTTTCACAGAATTTTGGGTTTGTCCTTCCTTTTCCAGACCAGGATTGTTTAAGGAGGGTGGGAGGCCAAGGTGGAACTGTTAAATATTTGTGTTTCCAGTGCTCTTTTCTGACCATGGAATTCTATTCAATGGGCAACTCTTGGACTTTCTGTCCAGGAGTTGGACTTTGATGATCCTTGTAGATCCCATCCAACTCAGGAAGTCCTGGGATTCCTCTCATTCCCACACTCTCAGGATGCCCTGGGATACCTCTCCTTACCACACACCGAGGAGATGTCACCACCAAGGGAAGTAGAAGCACAGAGAGGCTGTGTATAGAGAGATTTATTGACTGGGAACTTGTCCTTGACCAGGTTTTGGGGATAAAGAAACAGAATAAAGGACTATAGCCCTTCCCTGATATTATCCAGGAAATACTCCAAGCACTTGAGGGAGACAGCAGATTTCCTGTGTGTGCACGGCTAGAGGTTGCTGATGGACCACAAAGAGGAGAACACCAGAGTGGGGAATGGCCACGGCTCCAGCTGAGGTGTTGGACTGATTCCAGGGCGTTTTTCAAAGACTGTGTAGAAAAATAAGATGGCACAACACGTGGGAGAGCTCGTTCAGCCTGGGAGCAGACTTTCAGAGCAGCCAATATAAAAGTACCAGCTCAGTGCATGGTTTCAATTACAGCCCTGGACCGAACTGCTTTAGAAAATGGGAATGGTCTCAGCAGATGGGAAAGTCACTGGGGGATGCATTATTCACAGCCCCTCAGGAGGCCACGCAACGCTCCATGCACAGCAGCAAACGGGAGCAGGGGACGCTCGCGGAGGGCAGGCATTTAGAAGCACTCTCCACATCGTTAGAATCTTCACCTCCTCTCCTTGAATCGTTTACAGAGAGGGAGAGTGCTGGGGAGCCTCATGTGCATGGCGTTAGAAAAGACATTTCCTGTGTTTTAAGGGCAGCAGTGATTTCCCATCTGGCGCTCCCCGCAGAGCCCGCGCCCGGCGGGAGGGCAGCTCGCAGTACAAGTACACTTGATCATTTCGCTCTTCCTATTTCCACTGTTTCCCTTTTGGAGACACGAACTTTAAACGAGCTGCCGTAAAAGCTTCTCGGGGTCAAAACAGAGGAAATCACATCCACCGCAGAGACGGGCACTGCAAAAAACCCTAATGTGGCCATTATGTTCAACTCAGCAGCCTTTTTCCTGTTGGTAGTGTTTCAATACAAGCTTAGCATCAAGCCAGGCTGTCAACACCAATGAAATCTATTTCTGTGACATTGAAAGAGCTCTTGACTCTAAAGTCAATCAGTTTAGGGAATATGTTTTGTTGTTTTGGGTTTGTTTGTTTTTTTTTTTTTTAATAGCACCTGGAAACAAGACAGGGGACGAGTTGGGTTTTAACAGAATTGCTGCTTTTTCTTAGTTCTAAAGTGGTGAGGAATATGTACTAAGTAAACCCATTTATTCTACAGGCAGCACTTGTAGTGTTTGATAGGAACAGCTACATTTCCACCTGACCATTTTCTCCCTCTTGTTTCCTATCAGAGTTAACCCTTTAGCCAGGTCTTTTATTCTGAAATTATTGGAAGGGTTTAGATCTTGTTCTGACTCTGTTTCTGGGTCAACAGAGAGCAGCCCTCATGCTCCTGGGTTAAACAGCTTTAGTTTTCATACCATAGAAGGGAGTGTAATCCAGATCCTGCTGCTGAGTCCAGAATTCAAGGTCACAGCTCTTTTCCAGCTCTGTAAGGATTCACTTTCTGAAGTCTCTTTACCTCAGAATAGGAGGATGATGATGAGGAGGATTATGATGATATTAATATTATTAAGAGTCTGTCTATAGAGCCAAATGTTTGACCATGGGAACATTGCAGTTTCAGACAATGGCTGTGATGGGGATTGTTTTTTTTCTTATTGAAACACAGGATAGGGAATTATACTGAAGCAACTTAAAAGGTGATTTCAGAGTGAGGCTTGTAAAAGTTAGTGAAAAAATAACACCATCCATACTTCATTGTCTCTTTCATGGGAGTTATTGCTGTATTAAATCATCATCCATTGCTTTTCCTTTTGGTCTCCTGACTCAGTGCCCAGAGTGAGAATCCTGCTCAGCACATCTGAAACCCAGTCAGCTGCTCCTGCTGCCCAGCCCACTGAGACACCCTCAGAGCAATGGCATCCCAGGAGTTCCTCAGGGAGTGCAACATTTTTCTGTTTGTGAGAAAGATTTTGTTGTTTTTGAGGTTTGGGATAAAGGAGGGTTGGCAGAGAATCACAACCATCTCTGTTTTCCTCCCATTCCCATTCCCTGCCCCACCAGGGGCGATGAAGAAATCCAGGGAGATGTGCAAAGCTCACCTTCACTGTGACAGCCCTGAGTGACCAGAATTTTGAGCTGACAAGGACATAAACTGCTGTAAGTGAAGTGTGTTATTGATTTGTATGCAGCTACAGTGCAGAGATCAGGGGAAGTTCAAGGCTATACACTGTCGTTAAATTCCTCTCAGATTAGGGAAAATAAAAATCTAATTACTTTCATTGAGGTACACAAAATGAAAAAACTATTTTAGCGTTTTGAATTTAAAATTGATCAATTCCTTTGTGCCATTTACCTCTTGAACTGATGGAGGTTTTGATACATTGTGTAAAGTACAATTATATTTTAGAATAAATTAAAAGCAAACTTGTTGTTTGTAAAACTGAACTGCAGATGTTCTCTTCTTGTGGGTATTTTAAAATAAATAAAATCAAGATCATGGCTCAAAAAGATGCACAAGGGAAAAAAAAAATTGTTTAAAGTGCTCTCATTACTGTTAACACAGATAACCCAGGAGGGGTTCACCCTCAGAAGAGTCATCCCTCATTTTATTTTTAGTAATTTTCAGGCTGAGTCCGAGGTTCTTTGCAGCCCCAGGAAGGTCTGAATGGTCTGATGGTTCATTTTTGCTCTCCTCATCGGTATCAGTATTTTACCCAACACTTGCCTTAAAATCAATGCTTTAAAAAAAAAAAAAATGCCTTCTAAGTACGTAGAAACGAATTAACTCCACTTGATTTTCAGAGTCTCAGGCCTGTTTTAAATAATCTCATCTGCTTGATACAAATAAGCCTCGTTTGGCCCTTCCCTTCCCCCAGCTTGATTCAGCCTTTGCCCATTGTTGTGGCAGACCTTTCAAGATGTGTTTGATCAGACATCCTTCCTGCCCCACGTCCTGTGATGGACAGGAGTCCTTTGTGAGCAAGCACTTAAGTAATGATGTACGGACTTGTTAGGGAGCTGCTGTGTCAAGAAGAGAAATGAACAATAAATTAGAATAAAATGGAATTGCATTTGAAACTTGGCTGGAGGATTTTGCATTTGCGAGGACAAAGGACATTTGACAATCTGAGTCATCTTGCAGCTTTGCCTGTAGCAACTGTCAAATTAGTTCTTAATGCTACAGGGAAAGGGATTGAGTCACAGCATTGCTTAAAGTTAAGAGGCTCATCAGTGAATCACTGGCAATATTAACAATTATGAGCTGCACATTAATATGGCAAAAACACTCTGAATATTATGCTTACAACAGAAAGCCAAGAGGTGAACATAATTTCGCTTCCAGATCCCTGTGCCTTCTCCCAGTAACTACAGCTCTAAATTGGGGTAGGCAGAGCAAAAAGAAGTGAATTGATTCAAG
This sequence comes from Erpornis zantholeuca, assembly GCA_013400515.1. Classification (NCBI taxonomy): domain Eukaryota; kingdom Metazoa; phylum Chordata; class Aves; order Passeriformes; family Timaliidae; genus Erpornis; species Erpornis zantholeuca. The sequence continues at coordinate 417,014 of VZTN01006706.1, read as the reverse complement.
ATTTTCTGAACTACATGTCCCCACAACGATGCAATAGGGAAGAAAATCAAGCGCTAAATCTGGATTTAGCAGAGTATAAAAGTGAGGTGTGGAAGAGAAATGCTTACCTGCATATAAATTCAAGATTCACATGCTTGTCTGTCATCCCTAAACTTGCACTTGGCAGGATCCTGCAGTGCCCCTCCTTCCTCCCAGGCACCTCTGGCTCCATCCCTCCCCTGCAGCAGCTGGAAGCTGTGCCCAGATGCCACAGTGGCTGCATTCCCACCATCCCATGGCCCAGGGAGATCGTGTGTCCATGCTGGAGATGGGGAAGGGCTGTGCCATGTACTCCAATTCCAGTCCCCTCTAAGAGAAAAACATCCATTTTCTGTTATTTGTATTAGAGAACTAAATTGTCTTTCCAATTTCCTCGCACACACAAGAAGCTCTTGGAGTGTTGCACTATTTCGACGCCAGAGACCTTTAAATTGTTTCACCAAGCACAGTCCCTTTGGAGGATTTGGGTCAGAGGGTGCTCTGCTCTTAGAAAGGCCCACAGAGGATCACTGGATTCGAGCTGTTTTGAAAAATACGGTGTGTTTCCAGGCCAGCACTTTCACAATCATTTCATGCATCATTTTATAGAGTGGCTTTCAAGGAAAAAAAAAAAAAAAAGAGTCCACCCATGTTTTATTTGTAAGATTGAAGATAAGACTTAACTGCCCTGTGTGACCATTGGCATAATTTCATCCCTTCCAGAATCCCTGTGGGTCTGGCTCTGTGTGCTCTGTGACATTGCCAGGAATCTGTTCTGCCAGGCTCTCCATCGCTTTTCAAAGGCACAACCACACAATTCCACCATTCTCTGGCACCAAAGGGTCAGAGGGGAGCAGAATTAGGTGTGTTGTGGGAATGGCCTGAGGTGCAATTGCAGTGAGAGCTCACAACGATGCCCCAGGATGCTTTCCCTCGCAGGCTCTGCCCTTTTCAGCTCCTGCACACCCTAATGAAGTCCTGTTGCACTGACCAAAGCAGGATGATGAGGATGATGAGGATGATGAGTACACTCACCACCTGAAGGGCCTCTTCAAAGTGACACCAGAGAAAGAGATTTCCTGAGCTCTGCAAACGCTGCACTAATGAAACTCTGAGTGGGACTGGTTGGGCAAAACTCATCAAAAAAACCCCCGAAAAACCCCAGAAGACAAACACATAAAACCTTACAAGCAAGCAAAGAAATTAATTATTATGTGGAACTCCACTGATGCATATTTTTAAAGGACTGTTTCGTGTACCCCAGCTCCTCCATTGAGCAGAGATGTCTTTCTACTCATCAAAATCTTTCCCTGGCACACAAAAATATGATCAAAGGGTTTTAGATAAGGTTTTTTTGTCTGATTTGGTTTAGTTTTTCTTGGGTGTTTTGTTTTTTATTTCTGTGAAAGTATTTATCTACTTCTAGGCAAAATCACTAGCAACATCTGAGAAAATAGCTCATTGCATGGAAAAATAATTTCCTCCTCTTCTTCAGAAAAAGTCAAATAGGTCTAAGATACTCATTTCTGGATGCCAACATCCATGCCTGAAAACACCTGCCACATACACCTCGTGCTGGCAAAGATCTCAAATAAAAGCCATAGCCAGGAATTTTAGATTTCTGGTTGTCTTTTCTGAAAGAATCCCAAAGAACTCTGGTGGTGCTGCTAACTCAAGGTGCAGGAGCTAAAAGGGATCTGAAACCCAAATTCTAGACATGAGTAAACTAAGTAATATAAGCAACAACACGGAGACAAATCCCTAGAGGAGGGGAAGCATGGATCTAATTTTCTCAACATCTTCCTTTTTTGTTTGCAAGTGGAACATTCCCTTTTTCTTGGACTTTTTATATGGATTAATAAGCCAGGACTCTTCTGCATCTAGAAACAGGTTAAGCACCCGAGAGGAACTCAGAAGAAAAACCAACAGAACAAACAAATAATAAAATAAATCAAAAGAGAAAAAGAGTAATTAAAATAATTTGTTTCTCTTGTACTAAGAGCCCTGAGGAAAGGAACCAAGCTTTATACACTAGCTTGATGTAGGGCCTTTTCTCTTTCCAGGGAAAATATCAATGAAAAACATCCCAAGGGACAAAAAAATGGATGATCTGAGTTTAATGAAGGTTGACAATGACTATTATTGATGTCCTTATCCCAAATGACAAGAGGTTTAGGAGACTTTTATAGCATATTGACACTGTACTGCTTCAAATGCTCTTTTTTTTTTTTTTAAGCTAATGTACTGTCTGCTCCAGGGGTAGTGTTGGAAAACTTGATGTGCAGAATGACATTTGTCACCCTTTGTTCCCCAGCTCAGAGCACTTTCTTCCTGTTAGATTTCTCTCAAACTGAATAACAGCTGCATTAACATGAATTATCCTCTGCCGATCAATTTGAATTTCAAGACTAAAAACAAAGGCAAATCTGAAGTGGAGGAAGATTGTTTCAAAATTAAGTTCTGCCCTTCCCTCCTCTTACCTGCTTACTTTTGCAAGAGTGTGAATTCAGATGCTAGAATTCAAAAAAAAAAGGAAGTAGGGTATTTCCACATCAATGTGATGCAGAGTGTAAAATGGAATGAAATATTCTTTGAAACACATCATCAATTTAGATTGCACAAATTCACTAAAAACTTATAAGGAAGGTAAGAAATTTGGGGAAAAAAAAACAAAAAACCCAAAACATTTTCATCTGCAGGCATTGAGTGTGTCCTCAAGAAATCATCTCACAAAAAGTTGACTCAGATAAAATCCCCTGCAACCCTCTCCAAAAAATATTCAAGTGTGTGTTCCTTATGAACAATACTTGCCATATGTAAAAGGTGGATTACAACTACAGTCACTGACCCCAAAACTTTGTCAGTCTTCCAGCACTGGATTTATTAAAAACCATTTTGAAATATTTCTAGCTTCTCCAGATGTCAAACCTCCAAAATAAACACTCAAAACACAATGTCAAGCTTTTTATCTGCCACTGGAGGCATTGCAAATGTTTTCTTAAAAAGGGAATAATCCCACGATTCCTGAAGCTTAAATAAAAGGCGAACCTGAAGTGTAATTCTACAACCAGGTAACACCACACTCGTGTGCAGTGTAACATTCATAAATCCTTAGGAGTATCTGAAAGCAGAAGCTCTCCTGCTCATTAGTATTAAAACCTGGAAAATGAGATTTTATTAAACAAATTTATCTTTGCATAAACCAAATTCTGCCTCTGCGCTGCCCGTGACAGGCAGCTTCAATCATCTCCAAGACACAAAGTTCTCCTTCATCTTATTTTTCATTTTAATGACAAAACTGTTGGTACAAAAGAAACTGTAATCAAGAAAAGAAATAAAAGAGTGCAGTAAAATGAATACAACAAAAATGTTTGGCATTGCTATATATTTTGGATCAATACCATGACCTGCACTTGCATGTATAGAAGACCAGAATATTACTGTTTGTTTTAAAGGGGAGGCTCATTAAGGTTAAAATGTGCAGATTAGAAACTCTGCATCATAAAACAATGACCAAGTTAAACATATGTGCACCTCATGTTGGATACCTTTCCAAAAGGATTCCTTTCCACGTAAAAAAATTCTTTAGATCTTTTCTTTGAAATAAGATAAGATTCAAAATATGTATGAGAATCTTGTGGTAGAGATGCAACTTGGGAAACAGCTGTAAAAACTCCACTGTATCCAAGCTGAAAACCACTTTTAAAAAGGAACCTCCAGTCATTTGTCCATATTGAAGAGTTCCTTGTGCTAAGGCTCCAGAGTCTCCTTGTCCTGGGGTGAGTTTTCCTAGCAACATCCTCTCCTTTTCCTGCTGGCTGGGCTGGCTGCAGAGATTCCTTTAGAAAACAGAGAGAGCAGGAAAAATGTGTGAAATGATTGCAGGGAGCAAAGATCTCTGTAGATCCTTTAGATAATCCAAACAAATTCCACCAGTTCAAAAACCATCGCCTGTAAAATGAATTTTCTTCACTCTCACAGACCACCATGACTAAACTTTCAAGAAAAGAAGTGTCCCTCAAATGAGGGAGAGAAGACAGGTGGAGCAAGGAAACAAAATTGGCCAGGCCATAAATCTGTCTGTTAATCTAGTGCTTAATGTATCCCATCTTGTCTTTAGGTTGTAAAAAGGTTTTCATTGATCTTTGTCTATTACACTTCACCTATATTTTAAAGAGTGGTGCTATACCTATTTACCAGCAAATTTGTGCCCTGTTATAGAGTGACTGTCCAGTTGAGCATCTTGATACCAAGTTTACATCATGCTTAGGCAAGTAATCCAAAAAAAACAATTGCCTGATGCAGTTCTTTATTTCCACTCCAGCTTTACAGAAATTGCAGTCAGCGTGGAAGTAGCCAAGAGTTATGAACTGTCAGCATGCTGATAGGAAAGTAAACAGTGTAAAAGTGGAGCCTGCATTTGAGTCTCACAGCATGGTTCAGTGCTGTAATGGTTTATATCGTAAGCCAAATGATTGTTATTACAGAGATAGTGAATGTCATGCTCACAGAAAAATCCTGCATGTTAAAAATGACTGCCATTAGAAAGATAAGTCACACAGGGGGAAGGGACCTCAAGCCAGTAAAAAGACAAAATGCATTACAGAGGGGAAAAAAAAAAGCAGGACAGAAAAGGGAAGTCTTGTCTAATTACCAGATTCAGCTATCATTTATAGTACTCTTTATTACCAGGAAAAGGCTGGAAGAGACAGATACAAGGGCAGTGGACTCAATTATTTATTTATTTTAAGGCAACAGAATCCCAGATAGATTTAAGAGCATAGCATCTAAAATATGCATATCTGAAAAGAGAGCCTGGGTCTTTGTGGGAAAGCCTTTGGCCTTGGTAAGAATTCTGATTGTGAACAACATTATATAAATGTCAAATCAAATAAAAGGGAAAGCTAAGGCTGACCCAGAGGAACCTGGAGAATCATTTCCCCCCACCATTAGCACAGAGATGTGTTCCTCATCACAAAAGAGAACTGCACAACCATCCTGCCTCTTACACCCAGAGTAAATCACCAGGAAGGAAAGCCTCTCTCAATCCATCAGTTAGCAAGGAATCATTTCAGTTTACCATCCAGAAGGCCACAAACTGGAGACTCCTTCCATGTGGCAAAATCCAAGCTTACTTTTCAGTGTTCTCCCAGCACATTTTAAACATCTGTTTTGTTTTGGGTTTTTTTCAGTTATTGCTGATGTGGAATCTACAATATCTTTTAGAATTTTTTTCCTGTAATGGCTTATTCAGCATGCAACATGAGATAAGAATGTTGTGAAAAATCTGCTTTGTACAGAGCATGGAATGTCTCACTGATCTTGTGATCACCATCTCCTTACAGCCACAAATATGAATCTAGTCCATAAGTTCTGATCTGGTTTTTAAACACACATTTATGCCTGTACTGTGCCATCAAATACTCTTGAGGACACTCTGCCCACTGTTGTAAGCTCTCTCAGAATGGAAATCTCAGTTTACACATTTCCTGATGAGAGCCAGCTTTGTTTCCAGCAGAGCTGAGGCTCAGACTGAATTTGTTGCCCTTACAGCCACACAGTGGCTTTTCTGAGAATCCAGGGCATCATTATAGCAATAAGTTGCACTGAGAGAGGCAAACACAGCTGGAACAGAAACCTGTGTGCCAGGAGAGCTCCTCCTTACCTGCACCTCCCCTTTGCCACTCAAAGCTCTTTGCACAGCCATCAATGCTCCCATTCCTGGGATCTCCTCAGGAAATGTTCAGACCTGCTCCTCCTGGGCTCTGACATCACCCTGAGTGTTGCTAGAGGACACGAAATGAGCACACACACACACACACACACACACACACACACACCCCCCCAGAAACACACGGTGGATGTGGGCAAAAGAAGAGAGGAGTTTAATTTTTCACCCTTTTATACAAATCTTTGAAACCCCGTGGATTGGATAGTGAGGTCTTCTCCTATCTAACACTATTGGTTCAGACAGAAGTCCATCAAAAGCTTCTTCTATCAGAAATGGAATGAAAACAAGAGAGACGGTTACAGGAACACAGCTTTTGTTTACAGAAGAATTTAGTGTGAACTCCATAGCAGATTTTCAAGACAATCAGAAAGCTGAAATCCAGGGCAACACCCCAAGCTCCTGTGCCTTCCTCCCATTTCCATGATTTCCTCAGAAAATGTTCAGACCTGCTCCTCCTGGGCTCTGACATCACCCCAAGCTCCTATGAGTGAGCTTCCTCCCATTCTCAGGATGTCCTCAGAAAACCTTCAGACCTTCTGAGCTCTGACATCACCCCAAGCTCCTGTGCCTTCCTCCCATTCCCAAGATCTCCTCAGGAAACCTTCAGACCTTCTGAGCTCTGACATCACCCCAAACTCCTGTGCCTTCCCAGCGGGCTGGGGAGAGCAGCAGAAAACACCCCTGAGTGTGCAGCACCAATTTCTGTTTCCTGATCAATACCCAGCCAGCAGAACCAGACATTTCACTGCTGTTATTGCCACAGCTATGTAAAATGAAAAAGAAACTGGAATTTTTCTATTTGATTCTCTCTTCTTCATCTAACGAAGGAGCACATCCTCCCCCTGGGGCATTCAGGCAGGCTCACGACTGATTGCCCATTCTAATTCGAGTGGGTTATCCACTGGAGCTGCAGCTCGCTTCCAGAACAAGGCTGCAGGGTGAAGGGGATTGTGTAAAAAAGTGCTCTTTATTCCTGGGAGAAGAAGTTTCTTGACTTCCAGGCATTTCAAAGACTCATTATTTACTGGCACCAAAATCCACTTGGAAAATAATATGTGAGAGAAATGCTCAGTACAGACCACGAGTTGAAGGGCAAAAATCATCTTTGTAAGTTGTTCTCAAGGCAATCACTTCGTATCTCATTTCATTATGCAGCATATTTTTCAGGTATTCATTTTGAGTGTATTTTTTAAAAGAAAACATCGAGCTCACTACATTTTAAGACTCCTAAAATACTGTTATGCATTTGAAGGATTTTACGCTCAAGGCCAGCAGTTCCTCATCTCTGTTACATGTGAAACTAGATGAGGAAATGAGATTATCACTCTCAAAGCCCTTTAGGAGAAAACTGAATTAACGTGACAATTCAAGTTCATGGAAGAAGATACTTGTGCAAAGTGTGCATGACTTGTAAATTCATTTAACATTGACTTTGCAATTAAGTTTGCTTCCTTCCTTGCAGATACTGCAGCAAGCTCAGGAATGCTGTGGGTAAATGAAGCAGCAATGAAGGAGGCTGAACATGAGCTACCCTTTAACTACCACTTGGATAACTCTGTTCTCCAAAAGTGTCCATATATTCCAGAAGCCCTCATCAAAAAGTTATGGCAAATATAAAAGAAAAAAAAAATACAGCTGGGATTTTAATGTTCAGAGGGAAAATGGCAACAGTGGAAGTAACAGTCTGGGTAGGGAGAGGTGCATATTCAGCTCAGTTTGTTGTTACTGTGTTCTGGAGAGAAATTCCCATAACACTGGTGGTATCTCAGGGCTGGTGTATTATGCATTTAACAATGCTAATGTTAATGCAATTTAATTTGCTCATTGCTTAAATGCCCTCTGAAAGGCTCGTGACAGAAGTACGAAGATGGATGTGGATGAAGTGTGAATAGAAATGTGGATGTGGAAGCACCAGAGAGCAGCAGAAAAGGCAAGAGAATAATGTCCTGTACTGGTAACAGAGGAAACTGAAGCCAGCAATAAAATGAGGAATGTGCTTCTTTTGTCAAACCCAGAAATCCTGCACTGTGAAACAACCACAGACCAGGAGACCTCAGAGACCTGATGGGATGGGAAACAAGATTCAAGAGTTGTTGTCTTTTGTCCTGAGCAATATCAGCTTCCTTACAGATTTTGTGAACAAATACCACCTTCAGCTGGTGCAACTCGTCACACAGGCTGAAGAAGCAGAGCCTTGAAATTTCAGTGGAAAAGAAAGGGTTGCTGAAGAAGAAAAGTGATTTATGTGTCATTACTTCTCCAGCAAACACCTATAGCTTTTGCTGAGAAGAACTGGCCTTCTCAAATGCTGTCATGAAACTACTTACACAGAATAAATAGATAAAATGAAGACATAGTGATAATTTTCATACAGTGTTAAGCCTAATTTCTCCTTCATGTGGTGCCCTTATGTTTATATACTTAGATTATAAATCATATTTAGGTGAGAAGAGACAGACACCTTTGTGCAAGGCCCTGCCACTTTTAGCTGAGGTGAAATCTCTACACTTTGAAAGAGCTTCCAGAAACAACTAGCCATAGAAAAGCAATAGGAAGAAAAAGAGTAATGAACCCTTGAAATCCAGCAGCAAAAATAGTGCTGTAAGTTTGGAGATCCTTGAGAGAAGAAGGTGCTGAGATGGCTGCAGGGTCCAAAACCACAGAGCCAAGAGAGCTGAGACAGAGTATGGGCAGGGCAGAGGCAGATTTACAGCCCAGCCTGCTGCCCTCACATCCCCACACACAGCAGGTGAGAGGTGGGAGCAGAGAGCATGGCCAGGGCTTGCCACTCTCCATTCCATGGCTCACCGAGCCACTGATGTGGCATTGAAAACCTGCTGTATTCTAATAATCTCCTGATTATTATAATAACTTTACATGTGTGGCTGGCTGATGAACTCAGCTCCGTGGCTTGATTTGTGTGGTTTTTTTAGGATGGAGTAAAGAGTGAGGAGGAAATATTTTTGATCTTTGCTTTGTTTACCAAATTCAGTTATAAAGTCCTTTCCCCCTGATTTTTTTTTACGTCACTGATTAAGGTATGATGTAAGCGATAAGAATGATTGGTGATGTAAAGATCTTGCAGCTCAATTAAAAAAGAGCGATGAATAATTAAAAAGAAGCAGAGAGAAAAGAACTTTCTGATGCTCATGGGATGCAGGCCTTCTCCAGAGCCTCAGTCAGCAAATCCCCAAGACAGTAAATTCTGCAATGACCACACTGAGGGACAAATGCTAACTGCAGCTAAAGAAACCCTTTTTACCACACTGCAAAGGTCTGAAAGTAAAGATGTTTTACAATACTGAGACTGCAAGGGCTCATCACAACCCTCTGGATCTTCAGCATTTAAACTCATTTTTTCTTCAAGTTTGGAAGCTTCCTACTCTTCAAAATGTAACTGCAGCTGAATTTCATGGAGCATCTCAGTTAAAGAATGTGCAAAAATGTAAAGCTTTGCAGTGCCATCTGCCCTCTACAACGCAGCTGCAGACAGACAATATCACCACAAGGCACCAAAGGTTTTGCCAGAATTCAGATGAATGGAAGATCAATAAACTTTCCTTTCTAGGGGTCACTTTATATCAAAATACTAAAGTTCTATTTTGTACTTAAAATGTGCCTTTGAGTCAGAGGAATACAAAAATAATACAATTATATAAAGAGGCGATTTCCTTCATCACTGAAATAAATCCTTCTTGGGGTAACGAGGGATGGAAGAGTGTACACCAAGTCAAGAACATTATTATGTTCAAACATAAATCTTTGCATGTCTAGCAAGATGCAGAGAGTTTGATTGCCAGAGACCCAAGCCAGGTCACTGAGAAGGAGAGAGCATGTTTGGGATTTTGGGTACCCAACCACCAAGAGCACAAGCAAAGTGCTTGCAGCAAGTTCTCTTCCAACCCCTGCTGGTGCAGCTGCAGCCAGAGCACTCCCTAAGGACAGGGGGGGCATTCTCCAAGGATGCAGCAGCTCTTAAGTCCTGCCTGTTGCACTCTTAGCACCATTTCTAGCTCTGGGGTTAACTCAGACTTAACACAGTGCAGATTAGTTTAAGTGTTCTGCACTAATGGGATCATAATGCTGGAAACTCTGACCTTGCCCTCCCTAACCCTTGAAGCATCCTCAGACTGTAACAGTCTTTGAAAGCCTTCAGTGAACAGTACTAATTATAACTCCCTTTTTCTAGGTTTAAAAGCAGTGGAACATCGCTTTTAGCCTGACTGAGGCAAGGATGGAAGTCTCAAGAAGAGATCTCTCTTTTCTCAAGCCACAGAACTTCTGATGGCTGTAGAACTAGGCTGTCTTGGAATGACACAAGAGAACCTCCCACTACTAGGTTACATATTCAAGTCTCACACAGAAAAGTATGAACTTCAGGTATAACTTTGTCTTCTAAAACTATTACAAAAAGCCCAGAAATAACAATTATTGGACATGTTCATTGCTGTCTCAATATGCAGTTTCTGAAAACTTAGGCTATCACCTCCACATATACAATTAAAAAATCGTCACCACAGAAATAATTTGCCAGGCACACCTTTCTGGTATATTTATATGTGGACACACACACAAAAATATATTCCTACCCAATATTAAAAGCAGAAAAAAATCTCCCTCAGAGCAGAACCCCTCCCCTGCCCCCTGAACTGTATAATATAATGGTTTTAGCAGCTGTACTGGTACAACTATTCAGGCTATTCAGTCACAAACATAACTGGCATTAACCAGAGAAGCCCTTTTCCATCTGTTGCCATGTCCCAAAATAATAAAGCAGCACCGAGACCTCACAGCAGAGACTGAGGGGCACTGACAAACTTGTGTTACAGCTTCCTGCCCAAATTAAACACTCCAGCCATACATCTGCCTCAACACATGCTAAACTTTCCCTTCAGAGGCACTAAGATCTCGCACATTAATCTGTGCCTGCTGCATGCCTTGCACTCCTCAGCAGCCTTGCTGAAAGGATTTATCTCCAAGTGCAACTACTCAGGGACACAAATGCATTTCTGGTCAGGGAAGGGGTCTGACCCTCCCTGCAGCAAAGAAGTGCTATCAGCATGTGCCACAGCAGACCCTCTGAGTCCCCCCAAATCTCCCAACATTTAGTTAAAAGCAAATTTAATTTGAATGAAGGCTACTTGGGATGGGGAGATGCATGTTCCCTCCTTCAACGACGATGTGGTGTGAAGTGGGGTTGTATTTACAGGAATGAGAATACAAATCTGAAGTTCTCACACATTTTGTTTAAAGGCCATGTCGGTGCACTCTCTCTCACCTTCCCTCCCCCACCCCCCTGCATTTCCCTTGCATCTTTACTCCAGCAAAGATTTAATTATTTAATGCCAAGTGCAATAACATCAGGAGCAACCAAGAGCATTCTTCCATAGAATACTTCATAGCACACTAATTAGGACTCTTCTGAGACATTTAACAATCCCTGTAGGCAGAGGAGGGAGCTGGATCTGTCTCTCCTAATCCTGATGACTGCCCTCATCTTTGAGCTGTTGCAAAGGGGAGCAGAGGGTTCCCAGTGACCTCCTCTTGTGACAGTGGTGCTGCTTCTGCCTCGCTCCAGCTGAGGGTGGGTGACTTGTTCAGGTCCAAGGAATTGGTGAGGACGGAGTGGAACCTCTGTGCCTCTTGCTATTGCCTGTGTAGGTTCCAGAGCCTTTGCTCCCAGTGTGTTACCAGCCCTTCCTCCCCGGAAAAAGAAACTTTTGTACCCAGTTCAGAACAGTGAATTCCTCCAGGTGCACCCTGGTGTGTGAGGCTCTCTGATGCTGGCCTTGCCTCCCTCCAGCTCAATGGAGCTGAAGAAATTTGCAATCAAAGGAGGAAGCTGTGTGGGGAGCATATTTTTATTATGGCAGAGCACAGAATCAGAGAATGGCCTGGGTTGGAAGTGACATTAAAGATCATCTCATTCCAAACCCTTGCCATGGGCAGGGACACACTCCACTAGCCCAGGTTGTTCCAAGCACTGTCCAACCTGGCCTTGGACACTTCCAGGGATCCAGGGGCAGCCACAGCTGCTCTGGGCACCCTGTGCCAGGGCCTGCCCTCCCTCACAGGGAAGGATTTCTTCCCACTATCCCATCTAACCCTGCCCTCTGGCACTGGGAAGCCATTCTTTGTCCTGTCTCTCCACACCTTTGTCCAAAGTCCCTCTCCAGCTCTCTTGGAGTCCCTTTAGGCTCCAAATGATGCTCTAATGATGCCTTAGGGTTTAACTTTTCTGTGTTCCCAGCCCTGCCCTGCCCAGTGTCACTCTGCAGTTCCCTGGAGCTCGTTCAGTGCTGTTCTCTCATGCTCACACACACACAACAAAGCCTCTCCAGCTCTCCAAGGACACCCAGACCCTCCTAGGCCCAACAACTGCAAACCACAATCTTGGGGACAGGGGAGCAAGCTTGGGCAAATTCCATCATTAGCTAAACTTTTAATTGGCGAATTGATGCTAATGTGCAAATGGACCAAACCTATAAAAGTGTGAAGAACTCATGATCTGGGGTCCATGTTGGGATGCACTGAGGCAGGAGCCTCTGGAGCCCAGAGTGTACCTCTGAAGGCCTTTCCAATCAATCCTTTCTTTATATTCCTTATTCCTGTGTAGTCTCTGTTTTCAAGAAGCCATTTAAGGCATCACTAAGGTCTCTCTGGAGCTCTCTCTCCTCCAGCTGACAGCACAATGTAAGCAGGTTCACACCATGGAAGCAGCAGCACAGGGACCAAAAAACTCTACTCACAATTTTGAGCTTCTGACCTCATCATGATGCCATCACCACACTTCAACCAGTCTGAAAGGGATTTTTCTGTGCTTGAGAGAAATGTAAGCAAACTAAAAGAGCAGCACTGCTCTGAAAATTGTGTCTGGTTGCAACGAAATTGGTTGTTTGAGCCATTAACTTTAAGTGACATAAACCAAAGGCATAAAAACATTTCTGAATTGCTAATAATGCTTAATTACCTCTCACCTTATTTCAGATCACTGAAGTTTGTAATATTTTTGTTCTTCCTTACATTCTTCAGTTTTGCCATTGAAAATTTGGCAGTAATTAGCTACCATGAAAACTAAGAGCAGTAAATAAGGACTGTTTATTATTAAAGCATGAAAGAGGTCCAAATTGCAATGCTTATTATTGAAATCAACCTAAATCTTCCACCCCAATTAAACTAATCCAAGAAGGCCTTTCCACTGACAAAGAAAGCTGCAATATGAGTATTAGCCATCTCACCCTATTCAGCTGATCTTTAAACCAGACCAAATGTGAAATTTTAAACGCATTTTAAAGTTGTTGCTCTTTATTTTTACCCACTAATGACTCATTTGAACTTCACCTCATGATACTTATTAGCCTTCTTAAATATACTGGAGGTGATACATCCTTCATTTGTGTCATTCATTAGTCCCTGTTCAATAAGTGCTGTCAGGAAGGCGCTGCCTTTGATGTCTCATTGTTCAGCGCATCCTTTCTTGTTGGGAGTTAATCAAACGCTTCCCTGCTGTGGTCAAAGCACAGCTTGATAGCAGTTCCAGAGGTGGTCCAGCATTAAAACATGGAGCTCATTGTAAAGGTCCAGTTGTTTTTTTTTAACACCACGTCAAAGTGAAAGCTTTCATTTTGCAGTCCTTGGCAAACGAGACATTGTTGTCCTGCCCTTACGACTGAGAAGCTCAGAAAAGAGCACTGAGTTCTGCCATCTGACTGGAGCTCGCTGTAATGACTGACTAATTAGCTGCAGTTATGAAATGAACTGCAAAGTTTCCACTGTCAATCACTGTGAAAGAATTTTTTTTTTTTTATTAAAGAGTGGAATTAAAATAAGTGTCAAAATGCCTCAAAACCATGGGAGGCAGGGTGGGGACGGGGACGTGTAAGCCAAATGTAAGCATCCAATAAAGAAAAATATCTGTTCTGAGATAAAATGAACATTTTCATTTCTGGAGTTTGTTCAAGCCAGATTTATACTGAAAATATTTAGAGAGAAATTCTGCAAAAGCAAGAGTGGGTAAACTGAAACAAGGGAAGGAGCAACTTAGGGGAGCATGAAAGACAAGAATGAAATGAGACCAGGGACAATGATTAAAAATGTAAAAAAAAAAAAAATTAAAAACTGTCTATTAGAAAATACTGCATGTTTTATAGTAGTTTGACACTGTCATGGTAATTTGTTTTAAAATAAATCCTCAGTGTTTGGAATCTTTGCAAAGATGCTAAAATCTTCCTGTTTCTCTTTTCAAAGATTTTATCCCTGATAACAGGACATGCCAAAAAAATTTCTGCTTTGCAGTTGAAGACATTGAGAGATCTATTAAATTAACATATAGTACCATCATCTCCCACTCGTGAGTGAATTTTGTAAGTTTATGTAAGATTAGTAGCACTGTAAATGTAAAGAAAATAAAGATGATGCACTTTTAGAAAGAAGGCTACTGCACTGCCTAACAATTTTATACACATAACCACTATAGTTAGCAAGTGGTACCTAAGAAGTTGAGGCATTTTTAGCCAGAGTCTTCTCTCCTGCTGTTCCCTGAATTCCTCTCCTGCATAAAATCTGGTGACAATCACTGATTATCAAAGCACTGAAATTTGTAAGACAAGAACTTGAGCGGGAAAGGGGATTGAAAGTAAATGATCTTTTAAGGTCCCTTCCAAAGCATTCTAGGATTTTATGATGTGTCATTTGAAATAAAACACTGTAAAAGCATCTTTGTAGTAGGCACCTTACAAGCCAGGCATGGCACAGATAATGACAAACCCCATCTGCACAGCTTTGGGATCCCTGTGCTGTCTCATTTTGTTCATGAGAACATAGACCTGTAATTAAAATAAGAACTTGGTGGACTGTTTAGAGTCTAACTTTCACTTTGTTACCTGCTATTTCCCATTTTTCTCTCATTTGAAACTGAACAGAAAAGATTATACTTTAGCCTGCAGGAACTTTCTTTAGATTTTTTTTTTAACTGACCACAGGAACAAAATATTTCCCTTTCTCTAGACACTGGCATTCCACCTGACTCAAATCCCTGTGACCTCAAGCACCACTTTTCCCCTGTTCAAGACTAGAAATAAAAGCGCTAAGTTAACACATAATCTGTTCATTCTGGTTACAATGGACCTCTTGGTGTACCTTGTCATCTTCAGGAGAGCAGGATAAAGCCTTTCAGAGAACCTGGAGGCTGTAAATCCCCGATGCACTAATGGCAGGCACTGACCTGTTGGGAAGGCAGAGGATAACTTGGCAGTGACACATCCCTGGAGCTGCAGGGATCCCTGAACACTCCCTGAACACTCCCTGGACACTCCCTGCCCAGCAGCATCTGAAGGTCACTGACCTCAGCAGCCTCACTCAGAGCTCACACTGCTCACTTTGTGTGTGTGTGACATCACTGCTCACTCTGAGTGTGACATCACTGCTTGGTTTGTGTGTGTGTGACATCACTGCTCACTCTGTGTGTGACATCACTGCTCACTCTGTGTGTGTGTGACATCACTGCTCAGTGTGTGTGTGATGTCACTGCCCAGCATCTCTGTGATGTCACTGCTCAGTGTGTGTGTGATGTCACTGC
>VZTN01006706.1:269860-400719 GCA_013400515.1 Erpornis zantholeuca | reverse complement strand
ATGTCTGTGTGATGTCACTGCTCCATGTCTGTGTGATGTCACTGCTCTGTGTGTGTGTGATGTCACTGCTCAGTGTCTGTGTGATGTCACTGCTCAGTGTCTGTGTGATGTCACTGCCCAGCATCTCTGTGATATCACTGCTGCCAGCTTACCCTGCTCCCCCCACTCAGGGGAAACTGGAGTGAATTCCAGTTCAAACCAGAAGGAATCAGGGAGATCCCGATCCTGATTCTCTGTCATGAACCTCTGAGGAGAGCTCATGGGCATTTGGAAAAGGGAGGGAACCAATAACAAATTTTCTAGTGAGATTTAAATTCAAGCAGCTGATTCTCTTTTCCTCTCCCAGGCACCAAACTTTTGGTGCTGTATCATTGCCTCCAGTGAAGTTCCCGAAAGTTTTGCAGGAATATGATAACAAATGACTGGGGCAGAATCTGTGCTGTTGTTTAATGCATCAACCCTCAGTGAAAGGCAAGCCAGTGGAACTGCAGCAGGATGAATCTGGACTCAGACTTTAGGGAGTACGAGGGACTTTGCTCCAGATGCAAAATGACAGACTGCTGATGCCTTTTTACATATATTTTGCAGACTGAGTTACTCATAAATAATTATGTCAAATAAAGTAAAGTCCCCATAGCTTTTCCAAGGAGGAAACTCTGAGAATATATAAAAAACCACCAGACAAGTAGGAGGGAGAGAAAGGAGCTAACTGAAAGGGGCTTTTTCTATTTTTTTTTTTTAGTTAATTTGTGAGAAAAAAATAATAAAGGCACAGCCAATGGGTTTTCACCAAGGTGTTTGAATTTTAAGATTTGTGCTTTCTGACCCAAAGGAAGGAAAAAAAAAAAATCTCTTCTCAATGCCCAAACTGCAGAATCAAGAGGATTCCTTTAATTTAATCGAGTACAGCACTGAGTCTATTCACATTAGGAATAATTTATTTTCTGTGTTCAGGAAGTATAACCCAACTGGGAGAAAGAATTTTACTCAGATTGCATTATTTCTCACCTAACAAATCTAGTAAAGTTCTCTATTCTCTCATAACATATTCTAATATATAATTATATGAAGATTGAAACCCCTTTTGTTTCCTAAATTTCAAACTGTAGGTGACAGCTGCTTTTCAGGACACAGGCTGACTTGGGATCTTGTCACAGTCTGTAAGATGTCTTCAGTATCTCCATCATCTCTCTTTTCTTAAGCTCTTTGTCTCACTGTGACTTTTTCTTCCCCTTTTCCTTATTCTCTTCTTCATTGTTCATTATTTTGCCATATTTCCCCACGGGCCTCCAGCTGACTCTCTCCTTGGATCCCATTCTCCTCTCTTTGTCTGCAGCCATTTTCATTTTTAAATGTAGCTCTCCTTATTAGCTGCTTTCCCTGCCCCAGACGGATTTTCCTGCGCTCTGCCTGTTTGACAATCCAGTCCCAGGCTGGGTGAAACTGAGCTGCAGCTCAGCCTGTTCCACACAGAGCCCTTCATCCCCCGGCACAACCTCCCTCTGATCCCCCTGCAGAGCAGCAGCTTCCTGCCTGGCACAACGTGGGCAGCAAATTTGACACAAACCCTGCTTATCCATGGCCCTATTTTATTAATTCTTCCTGCGTGCCAGCAGCTGTTTTGCCTTTTCATCCCCACAGCTGGAGCCTTCCCTGAGCTCTGCCCATCCTGGCACGGATCCAGTTCGGTTCTGTCCTGCCACAGTCCCAGGAATGGAGAATGTCTCTCTTTCCTTACTCAGTATTGAAAAATCAGTGCCTCAAAATATCCAAACCCACAGTTTTTTCACCAGTTTGGTCTATCTTACTCGTCCCACTCCTTCTCTGCATCATTACCTTCTTATATTTTATATTTTTTCCCCTGGTTGTCAGTACTTGCAGGTGCTTCTTCTTGATAGGAAGAGAGGAAAACTTCCCTCTGAGCTAGACATTCTCACTGGGCCCAAAATGGCAAAATTTTCCATTCACAGCCTCAAAAATCCCCCTTTGCAGTAAATATTTGCTGCTTGTTACAAACAGAAATGATCACATCACCAAGAAGAAATAAAATTAAATGGAAAAGGCACTCTTAGCCTCAATGGTACCTGGAAAACACCTGAGTTAGAAATACAGGCTCCTGAAATTCTCAGTGGAGGGTGAATGCTTCCAGAGGGAAACCTGGATCAGCTATATGAGGAATCTGCCTTCTCCCAAGCAGACCAGCTGGATCATGCTCGTTGTGGGAATTTTTGTGGTTCTGAGGGCAGGTTTAGTGTCTGTGTTTTGGGTTTTTTTCTATATAAACATCTTCCCAGTGACTCTGCAGGAAGGTTTGGAAGTTGGCCTAAATCTGGGAAGGTTAAATATGGTCCAGCAGCAGTTGAACTCAATGGGCTTGGAGGTCTTTTCCAACCTTAATGATTCTAGGATTCTGTATTGGGATACCCCAATTAAGTGATTTTTCTGTTTCTTGAGGGAAGGCTCTGGCAAAGCCAAGTCCTGATGGTTACTTGTTAAAAAACTTCCTCTCAGTATTTCCTTTACTATATAAGTGGGAAGAAAGTGCTTAGAGTGACTACAAAACTGACCTTAGATGTGATCATGTAACAAGACATAGTTTCATCGAGGCACACATATAATATTAGACTCAAAAACAGTATAACAAGAGTCATGGTACATAACCTACATCAGAAAAAACACAATTTATAAAAATAAACATTGCCTGCGGGCCTCTCTTCATATAAATCTAGCAGGTGCGTGTACACTTACATTAAATAAAATCTATTGACAAATATAAAATCTGACTCCAGCAGAAGACCTGTGTGCTGCAAAAGGCAGTATTTCAGCAGCATGAGAGATTTTTACCCATTCTTCTTTATCAGCTATGTTTCTAACTTGAACAAAAAGTGTTATCCATCATCTTGACTCGAACTCAAAAGCACAGTTTTCACAATATTTCCAATGAGAGGAGATGTACCCAATTTTATCCTGGAACTGGCACAGAGTTACTGATCTAAATCTGTACTGGAAGCTGGGAGCTGAACTGAAAATGGGGGTAAATAATTCAGATATTAATGCTGTGCTTTTTCCATGAGGTGATTGCTCTTACCATGGTAGGGAACACCAGTAACCTGAGCAAGATCTGAGTTTATTTCATCCAAGGGTGCTGGTACATCCTGTCCCAAAGGAAAAACACTTCTAACTGGAAAGTTTCTAACAAGTCCCACTTAAACAGGGCTAGCTTTAGAAAAACCCTTGTATTTCCATGCAAAACAGCATCATTGATCTTTCAAAAATTCCTTACTCTTCAAACATGACCAGACTTAGACCAGGCTTGAAATTCCTTGCAAGGAGAAAAATGTTTATTGAGTGAACCAAGACCATTTCTGAAGCATCCTCTATAATTGAATCGTTAGACTTTGGGGTTTAATTAATGGCAAAACTCATCTGGATGAGGAAAAAAATCAAGATAAATTATAAAACACTCCTTTTTCATTATATTTTTCCTGGTTTTGCTCAACTAACTATCACATTAAGATGTGATGTATAATGTTTAAGTTAACACAACAGTTTAGATCTCATCAACTGTTAACACAATTATTTTATGTGAGGGAAAAAGATGGTTTTAATGCAACAAAGAGACAGCTCTTCATCCCTTCCATGCTAACCTAACACTTGTTTTGAGACTTCCTCTCTGAGTGATTTTCTGTGAAAGGGGAGATGCTTTCAGTCATACCTTCATGGGAAACACCACAATTTCCCTTCATCCTCTTTGCCATGCCAGGCTTTCCCCACAGGTGTGCAGTAAGATACCTAAAGCCCTGCAAGGGTACAAGTAGAGGTTGCTGAACTGCATTCCAGATTTGTGGGTTTTGAAATGCAAATTGGTAGCAACTGTTGTCCAAGGCTGTCACACAATCAAGAACTCCTCTGTTCCTGAAATACAGCGAGATGCAAGCAAGGACTAGCCAAGCCTAATCAAGAAGAATGTTTCTGTAATTAGATGGGATTGTTTGTTAGCCCAAGAAATTAGAGGCAGCTCTTACAGCACAAACAATAACAGAGTTTATTGCCTCTGTGGTAATTTTTTCTCTTCACAGTCTCATGATTTGCAATAACGTTCTGATTTTCATTTTAAGTTGTTTGGATTTCGCTGTTCCTGCTGCCTTACTTTTGGGATGCAATGAATGAAGATAATGAAATTATCTTAATAATTTACTGTCACAATTATGCTGGAGGAGTTTTGGGGGGTTCTGTTCCTTTGTTTGTTTGGGTTTTTTTCATAGGAAAGCCAAGAGAATCTGGGTTTTTATGATGTCACCTTCCCCTGTTTTTGTCTGTTCCCTGTTCATCAAGTACAGCAATTTCACTGTAGCTGAAGAAGGAACTGCAGTTAAAAAAAAACCAAAAAAACTTTAAAAAATGGATATTTCCAGATATTTGAGTATTTCATCTTCCTAAAAGACTGGAACAAAGCAAGTGGAGCTGCAGAGCAGAATGGCAGGTGCAATGCCATTAGCAGCTCTGCTACCACACAGTCAGGATTGAGGAGGGTCAGTACACAGCTTTCATTGCTAATGAGCACAGGAAGGAGTAAATCAGGATCCCACTCCTTGTTGCTCCACACAAGGCAGGCACAGATCCCTTCCAACCCTTCCCTCCATGGATGCTGTCCCAGACCAGACGAGGCAGAAATAAATGCATTTATCATTAAAAATGCATAAAGCAAGGCCCCTTGGGCTGCCAGTGGGTGCTTCTATTGTCCCTCCCTGTGAGATCTGAACAGGTTTGCAGCTCATACTCTGACACAACATCCATGACAACCTCTGTGGTGCTTCATGAGCGCTGCCCAAAGATCAGAGAGGGGTGGGGTGGCTTCATCACCCTCATGGCCACAGGCAGCCCTGGGCTCTGCCCACAGGTGGCTGGAATTGTGGCACAGTTGTTGGAATGGATGCCACAGGGATTCCTACATTTACACACAGCTTGATTTTGTACAGGGTAAGAGCTGTGGGGTTGAATTCCCTGCACAATTCAGAGCAGAGGCTCACCACAACCAGCACACCAAGCTCTTTAAAGACTTGAACTACAACAAAACATAATGCTGTAGGTAATAAAACTCCCAAATTACTCGTAAATTGGAAATTATATCTAACAAAATTTAAGTGGTCAGGATAATTCACAGAATGGTTTGAGTTAGGAGGGACATTAATGCTCAACTCATTCCAATCCCTCTGCCAGGGCAGGGACACCTTCCACTGTCCCAGGCTGCTCCAAGACCCATCCAGCCTGGGCTGGGACACTTCCAGGGATGGAGCATCCACAGCTTCTCTGGGAGAAGCCAGGGCCTCCCCACCCTCACAATAAAGAATTTCTTCTTAACGTGCAATTGAAATCTACTCTTGGTCAGTTTAAAGCCATTTCCCCTTGTCCTGTCACTCTGGGTCCATGTCCAAAGTCCCCCTCCAGCCCCACTGAAGCCCTTGTGAGCACTGAGAGGTGTTTTAAGATCTCTGCAGAGCCTTTTCCCAGGGTGACCACCCCCAATGCCCTGATCCACCCACACTTGGCCTTGCTGGACTCCACGAGGTTCCCACACCAGTTAAAAAAAGGTCAGATCACTAAACTAGAAATGTTTTTATGCTGGAATCCCTCCCTGCACGCAGCTGGCTGTCCCTGGGATGCTGTCCCTGCAGCCTCTGCAGTGCCTTTAGCTGCAGGAAAGGATTCCCTGGGTTTGCACTGTGGGTTTGCAGTGCCCTGAGCAGCAGCCAGGAATCCTCACTCACACTTGGCAGCGCTCAATCCTCGGGGCTCAGGAGCACTCTGCACCTTTATCCAAGATAAATCCATAGCCCTTACTTACACTCTGAGAATTGCTTCTGAACACTCACTTTGAAGAGGCACAAAGGGTGTTCAATAAACTGAAAGCACGGGGGAGAGGTGGGAGCCCTCTGAGTGTGGGAAGCAGCCTTGCAGCAGCCTACCCAGGACAGAATGCAGGAAGAATTCAGCTTCTCTGGGAAGTCAATCACATGCAAACTTCAATAGTTCCAGCTCAGATAGGTGGTTCTAAAAAAACCCATCTAATTTGGTTTTTTTTTTTCCAGTTTCCCATTTTTTTCCCTTTTACAACTAAATTAAAAAAAAAAAAAAGACAAAAAAAACCCCAACAAATGCCCACTGTGTTAATTTTATTTTTAGTATCGTTATATATTTAATGAAATAAGGAAGCTTTTGGAATTTTATCAGCTGGTGTTTGTAGGATCTCTGCACCATTCATGTGTGATGTTTTTATTCCTGGATACAAAGGAAAGTGAAGAGGAGAAAAATCTGCATTTCTCCCAAGTGCACTGGATATGACAATGCCCAGGCAGAGCAGCCAAAGCAGCACTTTCTGGATAATTCCACTTTACTCCTATTTTCCAGGAGTTTCTATCAGCTACAAAGGGGCACATCTTAGAAAGAAATTCTGTCCTTGTGTGACAGTGACAATCCCAGGCCTCTCTGTATCCTCTGCTCACCAACTGCTGCAAAGCCCCAGAGCTGCTGGACCACAAAGAACTCAAGAAGCAACCAAATTTTCTATGTGCTGACCACAATTTAGGATGAATTATGTCAGAAGTCTGCTGATCACCTTTACCCCTCTTCTGCCTCCCTGCAGGAGGCAAACTCAACTCTTGTGCCAAAATGGCTCTGGCATCCTTTAGGAAATGTTTTCTTTCATTGTAAAAATTCCAATTACTTGTGCTACAGTGCTGATGTAGTGAAAGATAAATATGTATGTAAAGGAAGGAAGATGTAGGAAAGAAATTACTTCATTAGGTTGTTTTTTTGTTGTTTTTTTTTTTTCCTGTGGAAACCTAAGATTCACAAAGTTTGGGACACTATACTATGCAATTATTAACTTTTCATAATGAGGGAATTTGTTGAAAACCACAACAGGAAAGAAAGTTATTTTGGAGCACACAAAGAGTGCTCATTCAACTCTCTCATATCAAGCAGTTAGCCCTAGATTAGAGTTGGGGGAGAGCTGCCTAGAGAAACCCCCTCACTCCCAATATTCTGAACAAGCATTTTGCCTATCTGCTGCTTGCACCTTTGTCACACTCAGCCTGTGGCCAAGAATTCAGAGTGCTGAGCTTTCTAAAGAGGTTTTAAAACAATTTCGTTTCTTCTAACACAGGAAATACTAAAGGTAGGAATAAAAAAATAAAAGAAGCATTAGGCCCCAAGACAGAAGGAGAAAAAAACTAAGAATTTGGAAGAAAATAATAGAAAGCATTTCACACTGTAACTAATCACATATGTGAGCCTAGTCACTCTGAGTTTCATTTGGAAAGCTCTGTTTTCTTCTGAAGGGCTCAGATTAAAGCTTCTGAGCGTTTGGAAAGTAGCAGAAAAAATAAGTCCCTCAAGATCCTTATTAAAGACAATGAAGAAATTAACAACTGAAAACTAGCAAATGAAAAGAGCACATGAAAGAAAATAAGAACAAAAGTCGTGATTGTCACCGTTTTTGGGGTTTTAACTTTTGTATTTTCTGTGTGAGTCACCCAACCCACAGTTCCAGCCCCCAGAAATGCATGTATTTTTAAATACAATACATCAGGCAATTCTGAGTGCATATTTCCCCATCCATAGCTGAGAGTAGATGTTACACAGAAAACAATTCAGCTGAATTCCTGCAGCAACACCCTCAGAGCCAGTTTGAGGGAAATCCCAAGGAATTCTTTAGGGGACTTTCTCTGTGAGCCAGTTTGGCACCTTCTGCAGGATCCAGTTCTGTGACAGCTATCATGATGCCTTGAATGGCTCCCTAGAAACAGAGAGCAGGCAGGAATAAAGGAATCAAGGAGGGATTGATTGGAAAGGCCTTCAGAGGTACACTCTGGGCTCCAGAGGCTCCTGCCTCAGTGCATCCCAACATGGACAAGGACAGCTCCCGAGTTCTTCCCACTTGGATCTCAGCATCAATTCCCCAAGCAGAAGCCAGGCAAGGATGGAATTTGCCCAAGCTTGCCCCCCTGTCCCCAAGATTGTGGTTTGCAGTTGTTGGGCCTAGGAGGGTCTGGGTGTCCTTGGAGAGCTGGAGAGGCTTTGTTGTGTGTGTGTGAGCATGAGAGAACAGCACTGAACGAGCTCCAGGGAACTGCAGAGTGACACTGGGCAGGGCAGGGCTGGGAACATAGAAAAGTTCAAACCTAAGGCATCAATCACAATGGTCTTGTAACATTAAAACAGGCAACTGACTCCTTTCTTGCAGTGGTTTCAGCATCCTTCCCAAAAGGACACCGAGACATCACCCACGGTGGAGGAGAAAGGATTTGTGAGCTGCCTGAACTCCTGCTCTGCACAGGGATAGATCATCCTGGAAACTGGGACACCTGCAGAGAAAACCTGTCAGGAACAGGCAACACAAATCTAGTTTGGGTTTGTCTCACAGCATTTTATTTTGATGTAGTCCAGGAGGGATAATCTCTAAAAGATTAACTGGCTTTGGGAGAGCAGTGGGTGTGAAAGCTGGACCTCAGTGGGGAAAATCAGTTCTGATGGCAACTCTGAAATGATTCACCTGGATGAGGACGAATGGCAGCCTGACTCGAGGTCACACATGTGACCAGGACTTCATAAGTTATTTCCTCTCCTTCTGTGGCTGCTGGAAGTTTGATGGTGCTGCATGTGAGACTCCATAAATATGTCTAGAGGGATTTTAGAAAAAATGGCTTCTTGCAGCTGTCTCGTTCTTTTCTAGCTGGAATTTGTTTTGAGTACCTTATGTTTCGAATTTTTTTCTCCGAAAACATGCTTTAGTGGGAATTGTCCTTTAAATATCACCAAATTTTTCCAGTAAAAACTAATTCTAACCAGCTCACACGATTTCAGTGCTCACATACATTGTAAAAAGCTCACTGTGAGATTGGTGCCTCTCCAGCTCTAGGCACTTACACCCTGCAAAATGATGCATTTCAATCATGTACTCTGACAAAAAGAATAATTTAATTTCAGTCGCCCTTGCAAAAATACGAAAAACAATAGCCAAAAGGGAAGCTGACACAGGAGTCAAAACTCTGTGTGGAAACTCTCTAAGGAGCCTTGGTGTGATGTAAATCTGTGTGTGGGACTGAGAGCCCCACATTGATCCCTCCAGCACTGGAAGCTTGGTGGCCTCATCCTCTCCTGGTGTCCAAGCACTGTGCTGGGACAGGCTCTGGGTGAGGTTCCCATCCAGGCTTGTGTATCTGAAACTGGAATTATGGAAATGGCACAAGGCTGGCATTAAATGGTGCCAGGATGATTTTTGCTTTTTCTTTCACACCCCTCTCACACACTCTTTTATAGTTTGATGTGTTCTCAGTGCTTTTAGCCCCACACTTGTACCTCCCCAAGGCTGAGAACTCAGCTCAGCCCCACGGCACCGTTAAACCAGGAGAGCAAACATCCTGGGAGCCCCAGACACCAAGGGCCTCTCCAGAACACATTTGGGAACCTCAGCCAGGCCCAGCCAGGGGGAAGGTTCCTCACAACGAGGGCTTCACTCCAGCCTCTCCCTGGGGGATCTCTGATAAATATGTTAATTTTACAACATCTATAATTGTGTGTATTTCAGTGTGAGGTGTGCATGCATTTTTGGGGCATTCCACCTGGACCAAGTGCTGCACCCCAGGATCCTGAAATAAACACTGAGGTAAAAACCCCTTTTCCCCATAAACTGTGTTTTGGTTTTAATTATAAGTGCAGAGAAAGGCAACAAATGAATAATGAGAATAACACAGTAGTGATGAATGGGTGAACTTCACAGTGAAAATATCCCCTGCCAGTCCAGACCTTGGTCTTTGTGGCCTTAGTGA
This sequence comes from Erpornis zantholeuca, assembly GCA_013400515.1. Taxonomy (NCBI): domain Eukaryota; kingdom Metazoa; phylum Chordata; class Aves; order Passeriformes; family Timaliidae; genus Erpornis; species Erpornis zantholeuca. The sequence goes on along the minus strand of VZTN01006706.1, from coordinate 390,889 downwards.
CAAGTTTAGCTGTTGAATTTCTGCTGTGGGAACAATTTGCAGGAGGATTCTGAAATATGTTATTGAATAACAACTGCTCTTTGTGTTGCTTGGGTTTTGTGGGCATATCCCAGCAGCTCCAGGGCAGTCAGCTACGCCATAAAACTGAAAATATGATCAGTACATAAGTGGCCAGCTAAGGATAAAACAGAGTCATACCTGTTCTAAACTAAAACCCACGAGCTAAATCTCCAAGTTAGCACTATCTACAGGAGAGTCTGAGAGCAGGGAATTTCAGCAGTCACCCAGAGACAGGCTGGGCATCAAACTGATCAATAAAATATCTATTTGGGTATTATTTCTCCATAACTCATGTATGTATGGCATCTTAAGGAAAATCTGCCCTGACAGATGGCCCTTGGTCTTGTGTCTCATAAAGATGGTGGGGCCATATCTCAATTTTAAGTGTACAAAGCACTACCTTCCTTGCTCCTTTCTACCACTCAAAATGAAATAAAGAATTAAAAATCTCCTTCTCTTGCATCTCAATGTACAGTAAGTATAGTTACTATAAAAAAAAAAAAAGCCCACAAAAAGTATGGCAATTTTCTTTTCAGCAAGAGGTCAAAAAAAAAATTAAAAATAACAGCTTCATTACAAAATCCTGTGAAATTACACACTTCAAACCAAACCTTTCTAATAGCAAAGGAAACTCAGACTTCTCTGCAAATAGAACTAAAATTGTTCCTCAACTAATTTAATATTATCCAACGCTTTATTAACAATTTATCTCTTTCTAAAAATCAACAGAGAGGTACATCATTGTCCTTCTGCAAGGTGACAGAAAATCTTCAAAGTCTTGCAAGGACTTCACCAAGTGGGGAAGAAACCAAATAAATAGAATCTGAATATACATTAAGCAGGGCTTGATTTAAATTCAGACAAAAGCTCTACCTCAAGCATGAGAGGACTACAGGTGATAGCATTTAAAATAACCTCATAGAGCAAACCAGTTTTTGAGCCCTGACTCTGCTTCAGGTACTCAAGCATTCTGGTAGGAACAAATTCCCTTGCACCACTCAGAACATTACACAAGGAAAAGTGACAGCAGCACTTTGCATATCTTCCAGAAACACACCATTTATTTACAGGCTTAAAGAGAGCCTGGAACATTCATCTGGGCAGCTTGTTAGGCAATTTATATGCTACAATTTGCTTCTGAAATAAAAGAAGAGTACAGACTGCCTTTTATGTCTTTATATAATGTGCCATGCAGGAACTATAGGCATTACACAGATTTGGGGCTGGAATCTATACTTATTTCCAATATAGTTAAGTGGAGTCATTAAATCCCAAGCCTGTGTGTCCTTTCCTAATGTTGTTTCATCTAGAAACACCCTCCAAAGAAAACAGCACAGCTATTTCAAGTTGGGGTGGATTTTTTTTGCTAAATTTTATCCTCCTGCAGCTGATTATGACAGGCACAAAGAACACACGAAAGGGACTAATAAACTCTAAAAGGCAGAGTCAATGCAGATGCAAATTTTCCCTCTTCTCAGGCAGAGCAAATGTGATTGTTCCTCTCCATGAATTACAAGAGGAACACAGATTAGGTTCGCTATAAATCTCCGTGAAATAATTTAAATGGTTACATTATTGCATATCAGGGTGATAATTCATGTGACAGTTGTAGAAATCACATGAACACCCAGCACCAAACCGATTTTTGCCAAACTTTCTTTATTTAGCTATAACATCAATTTGCATATTTCCATTTAGTCAGCATAATTTTGAAACTGTTAAGCTAATGATAAATGAGGCTGTTTATTGCCAAATGAGGAGATTATTGCACAACTGTTGATCCAGTGGCCATCCTTGTAATAACAAAGGCAATTATTTATGGGTTAGGATTGCTCCCTCTGCATTAGCTTTGCAGTGTCAAAAGCAGTGTTTGCTGCTTGATAACAAGGACAGCACAAAGGGCCTTGCAAAGGAGACAGATTTTCCTACTGTGCACATTTGTTGGAGTCCAGGGAAGCCTGGAAGCTTCTCCTGCTCCTCTGAGGGTTTCTTTTTATCCCCAGAGCTCCTCAAAAATAGCTTAGCCTGCAACCTAAGCTTTTGGAGAAGCTCCCTTCACTTTTGGGAGAGCCTGAATGCACCAGAGAGGTGAAGAGATTTTTGTTTAGTNGAACAAAACAAAGTATGCAGAGTTTTCTTAATGGTCAATATTAGATATCAAAGGTAGCTGCTGTGAGCTGCCATTGCCTTTTCTGCCTTTTCTGCACTTGTGTTCCTGGAGGTCACAGCTCTGGCTGTGCCTCCAAGCTTTTGATAAGAGCAAAATAAACAACCTTGAAAAAGCAGAGAGAAGCCTCATTTCATCTTTTTGGGACATGGGACACTGAAGAAGCAAGAAAGCTGAGCCAGAGGCTGTAGGGGAACAAACAGACCCAGACACACATCCAGCACAGAGGTTTGGTTTTACAAACTGGTTTGAACATTACCTCCCACTTTTCTATTTAAAATGCTCAAATAAGCAAAAGAGATGATCAAGAGAAATGCATCTTGTTGCACAAACAATGCACTGGAGCTCAGTGACTCAGACACGGTGATAAATGTTTTGCCATTTCATTCTGAGCTGTTTCTGGAGGTGCTTCCATGTTTTAACACATCCCTCGTTGCTCTGTGCAGTTTGTTCAGTGTATTTACTGACTAAAAGAAAAGCACTAGGCCACCAGGCACTGTCATTAAAACATAAAGTTACTGGAGTCATGGACATCAGCAGAAGGGATGAAAAGCAGCCCATCACCCCAGCAATCACACTGACTGCAATAAAAACCAGCCCCTGGCATTGATTCATCCTGCTGAGATATTGTTATTGTGGAGGTTCACATGTCATATTTCATGCAAAATACTCTGTGCAGCAACAACACAGAGCGTGGCTGGATTGGGGCTAGTGAGAAAGCCAGGAAATATTATTTAGATGCTGGAATTGGAAAAGATTGGGGATGCTAAGAAGTTACTGTGCTACTTTAAATTGTTCTGAACAGTCCAGAAAGCAAACCCCACCCTGGGCTGCATCTCCAGCAGCATTGTCAGCAGCTTGAGGGGAAGGTTCTTCAAGACAAATAAAACATTATTAACTGAAAAATTTTCTGAATTATATTTCCCCCAGAATACTGATTTGTGGATCTTACTGAGGGGAGGAAAAACAATCCTTGGATCCATGTGCAGTGGAACTGGGCCTGGGAAATTCTATGGATGCAGTGCAGAAAGGGGGTCAGATAACAAATATTCATTACAGCCAGCGACCATTTCTTTTGCTGCTGAGTCTTTGTGAGTACTAATCCAAGTTCCTAGAAGGCCAATATACAACAGAGAGTATGAAATTGTGGTTATGATGTTTCAGAGGCATTCTGATGACTTGGGAAGTGCATCATATGATGTACAAGCTATGGTCTATTTGTCACCTGCACAGATTATGGATGAAAAATGTAATGCCATTAAGTCCATGGAAAAGTTCCACTGCCCTTAGTAGAAACAGGATTTACTGGGAAAAATTCATATGCTGTTTCAGACACAAGATCAAATTCAGAGTCTCTCTGGCATTTTAGGCTTATATTAAAAAGCACAACCATTAAAACTCTTCAAAGGACACCACAACTGAAGTACCAGCAGCATTGGATTAAGTCATTATATAAACAAAAAGAGAAACTTCAGAAAGCTTTAATACATAGAATATCTACTTGAATAAACATTACTGCAGGTAACCCTTTTGCCTGCCCAATTCTCATAAGTGTCACATGGTCCCAGTGGCATTTCCTGAATGGTGACTAAATCTGTAAGCAGCAAATGATTTGATTTAAATGTCAGCAGAGCTCTGGCAGAGGAACCAGACTGAGCTGCAGTGCAGAATCATCACTCTGGATCTCGTTCTGGTTTCTGTGTTTTCAAAGAGCTGTGATTCAACCACCAGAACAACATTCACCTTTTTAAACATCTCTCCCTCTGTGCTCTCCGTTTCCCCAGTGCTTCCCTTTGCTAAGTGTTTTTTGACAAATAAATGGTATTTATGTTCAACACACAATAGAGTTTCTTGTGCAGTGCTCAAGGTGTTGTCTTTGCTTGTCACCTTCCCAGACCTGTGGTGACACCACTGGCAATTTTAAAATACAAAGGCACAGCAGTAGAGAAGTTGAATTCACAGCTGGGATAAAGAAGAATAGGAACCTGACACAGATAAATTGTTTGGAAAAGGAAAAAAATTACAAAAATCCAGGAATTAAATAAGAAACAAAATTTACTAACTACTTTTTACCATGACAAGAAATTTAGCACAAAGACACGTTGCCTAACTCACAGCCCATAATCTAGACTAGGAAAATTCCAAGAGAGATGACTTTGTAAAGAGCCTGCCTTGAAGCAAAATCCAGTGCATGAAAATTCAAACAAATCAGTAAAATTATGCCAACAGCCCTCTAATCAAAAGCAATCCAATCAGAGAGGGAGGTAAAATCACGCATATTAACCAGAAAACACCAAGCATGCAGGATCCCATTGAGGATTCCTGCTTTGGATGCTGAGTTCTGGAGCTGTTCCTGTCAGCACCTCTGGAGTTTTTTTGTTGTCAGGAGCAGCAGGACTGCAGTGCTGCACAAACCACCTCAGACACAGAAGAACTGAGAGGAGAGGCATCAGGACACATCTCTCCAAAGCACATCCACGTTAGCAGTGCCCAAAGCCAGCACATTTCACTCATTTGCAGCAGATGGAAACAACCAGAGGCTGGAAATGTAACAATAAATAAATATATTCTGTCACTGATGCACGTTCTGCTTCTCACTTAGAACTGCACAGAGTTCACAACAGCCCTGCTGAAACATTTCAGAACATCCTCCCAGCTCAAACACTTGGTTTCATGTCACTGCAGCCCTACTGTACCTGGAGAGGTTTCCTTGGATCCTGGGGCCAGGGGGAATAGCAAAAACTGCAGCCAACCTCATCCCACACCAACAACCTCCCTGCCCTCCTTCCTTAAACACCTGGAGCCAGTGCCAGCTGTGGCTGCATTGAACAGCAACAATTTCCTGGGAGTGATTCACTGTTTCACACATTCAGTGTTTCTTCAAATCAAACAGCCCCTCCTCGGTTTGGTAAAAAAGCTGTCAATTTTCCCCAAAAAAAAAATAAAAGAAAAAGCAAAAAAAGTCCCCAAACGCAAAGGAAAAGCAAATCCATGTTCAAACACAGAAAGAAGAGAGGTATAAATCATCTTGTTGTTCCTCACCTCATGTGTGCACTCATGCTACAAACTGAGTTTAAAATACTGCAGCATTAAATAGGTAAATATGTAGGGTCTGACCACAGGGTTAAAATGCTTTTATCTATCAAGAATGGATACATGATTCCTTGATACACAGGTCACAGTGTCCATGTGCCAGATAATGGAAAATTCTTTTCTAAAAAAAAAGTATTTCTACCTTTTTTATCCATCCTTTCCATTTCTTCAATATTTCAGGTGAAGGACTGTGACACTCCTGAGAGTTTTCTTCTCCAAAGTTCTAACTAGTGAAGTCCATGCCTTTCTCCAGGCAGCTTGGGGAGCTTGACCTCCTTCTGCCTTCACCTCTGTGAGAAGGTCTGCAGATAAAGGAGGAAGCAGCAGAGCCCTGGCCTCCCAATTCATTTTTACCTGCCTATCCACCAGAATTACCTTTATTGGAAGAAAGTTTAGTGAGTTCGTACCTTCCCTCACAGTTTGCTCAAAATTAAATAAAGGAGAAAAAAATCCCAAGGTTTATATAAGTGTCTATTACTATTGATCTGTAAAGAAGCTAAAAATGTTAATGAGATTATAACTGTAGCTTTACCTCATTTAAAATCTCTTTTTCCTGGCTTAGGTGGCAACAGCAGAGTAAGATCTCACATATGCTGGATCTTCCCAGCTCCTACCAGGCGTGTGTTTTAATCTAGATGTGAGTAAGGCTGGATAAAAAAAGGGTTTAAAATTCTAGCCAGCCTCTGCCTCAGGTTTTGTGTAATCTAGAAATCCATCTTCATCCTTTTTTTTTTTTTTTTTTTTTTTGGTGCCAGTTGAAACCAGACTGGGACAAATTACTTTTAGCATGGAGCAGATTGGGTGGAAGGAGTTTAGTTCAGGTACTAGCAGAATACAGGTTAATGTAACCTTGGGAAACTAATCTAAACAGATATTTAATAGTAAAAAAAGCAGAAAAGTCTCAAAAAATAAAATTAAAATAAAAAAAAAGAAAAAGGATCATTATTTTCATATTGATTTTAGTTCAAATTTAGTTTATTTCAAGTTTCCAGTTCAGCAGGACTTTTGGATATAGTTATCAACACATTTGGAAAATTACTGTATAATCTTTTCACTACTTTAACTAAAATGCTTTAACACATTCAACAGACACGACAGGAAATTCTTCATGGTCTCCTTTTCATTTTACTAGGTTACTTATTTAGTATAAGCAAGCATAGAGTTATGTTTTTAAAATAAATTAGAGGGGATTTTTTAGCTCTGAGCAGCAGTAATTATATTTCTCAACCTATTAAAGTGACTTGGAACAAATATATACCTCCACCTTCATGAAGAAACAAATTATTATTTAGTGTAATTACAGAGAGAACACCTGAGAACCATGACTGTCTGAGGCAAAGATTTTTTTTAAGTCCTTTTGTTCCATCCCTTGCAAATAACTTTCCATGATTCATCACATAACTTGTTATTCAAGCCTTTTCCAGAGGAACAATCAGACTTATAAATTATTTAATGGTAACTCTGTGTTGAACATGTTTCTCCCTCCTTCCTACTACGGTATAATCCCATTCTGTCTCGAAATAATAACTCAAACCTTCCTTGACAATCAGAGTGAATCACTCTGAGTTATTTTAATCAACTGGAAGATGGGTGAAGCTAGAGAGAGAACTCCATCCAGGACCTGTAAAAGTGGGGAATCACAGCAGTATTTCTGTCCTTTGTGTTTCCCTTTGTACACATCTATCATGGATTCAAATTAAAAAGGAGGAGAATTTGAAATAACAAAGTTAACAGGTAAGTCCAAGCAACTGCACCATTCTTTTAACTATTTACCAGATTTGTCTGGAATTGGGCTGCATTTACAGCTCAGACGTGGAGGGAAAAATACAATTCCTAGGGGGCACAGGGAACCCAATAACTTTCCTCCTCATGCTTAATAATCTTGTATGTGAGGGACCAATCTAATTTGTGGAAACGAATTGTACCTTAGGGATATGATATTTCAACCCAAACTGAATATATTAGTAATTCTAAAAAGCAGCAATAAAGATTATATAAGATGTAATTCATTATTTTTTCTAAATGTTCCACGATTCCACGGGGAGATGAGACTTAAATAGCTTACAGGAAGCCTACCTTAATTAGGTTGCTTTTCAAATCAAATATGATATAATTTTACCATAAAAAAAAATGTCACTCAGGGGAAGCATTCCATTTACAAGGATGATTAATGAAACCTAAGGGGGGAGAAAACCCACATGGATGCACGGGTAATGAAACACGTGGGGCGATGTGGGAGAGGGGAGGACGCACACGGAGATGGACATGTGCAAATATGCAACTTGCTGTGAGCTGTGTGCAGATATCCCTCTCATATTCATGCATTCCTGCACACACTCTCGCAGAGAGAGGCAATTTGTTACCAGAGCAACCACGGTCAGTTGGCTTTTTTGTCCTCCATCAGAGCTGGTTTGCATTTCTGTTCACTCATTTCGGCCGTGGAAGCTCAGAGACATTGATCTCACAAGCAGATTTATTTAAAGGTTTGTACTCACGTTGTGCATTCGTAAAAAATGGCTTTTCCATTTCCATAAAACAAAAAAGAAAAGAAAAAGAAAATTTGGATGTTTTTTCCAGAGGTTTACAAACAGTTCACTGTAGGTATAATTGAGGTACATTGCCTCAGTGGGCCTATTAAAATATTGATGTGCCTGCCATAGAGAGAGTCATTGCTTTTCTGTGCACTGAGAAATGCTTCAGTTTCTCAGATCCCAGAATGCATTAATTTCCATAAATATTGACTTTTAATGAGGGTTGTGGTCAATGATTTAATTTGGGGACTCCAATTCCACTGTCATTTAAGTAGCAACAATAAAAGCTGAAATTCAGGTTCTTTAATTCCCTGTGTATCCATTTCCAAAGACACTTAGAGCTAAGTTTTATAAACCTTCAAACAGCCTTTAAATGAAGGACTTGAGTTAGGCAGCAAAGTCTGAAACTCCTGGCCTTGCCCTTTTTGCATCCCAGTTAAGACAGGAGGAAGCACTCCAGGAAAATTTAGGCATCAAGGATTTATACATTGTAGGAAGCCATGGTCCTGGGCTGGAAAATGATGAATATAATCCACTTCCAATTCTTTTTATTTTTTCCTCTCAGGCAAGAAACTCATTGAAATGAAGAATGTTTTGATTAGACAGTGAGAGAGGGAAGAAGAAGAAGCCATGAATTTATTGCTTTTTTCCAGTCTCTTTGTTTCTTTGTTTCATTTTTGTTTTGGTTTGGGTTTTCTGGTTTGGTTTTTTTGTTTGTTTTGTTTTGTTTTCTTTTGTTTTACAGTAATCTGGGCAAGGACCACTCACATCTTCTCTGTTAGAAACAGATCCACCCTGTAAGTCTGGTCTATACTTTAAACAAAACAGACTAATGTATTTAATTAATTACAGTCTGTTCATCAGAGACACTTTTCCAGTAAATAAAAATCATATTTCCTCCAGAGAAACGACATATATGAAGTGGTTAGGGGATGCAAACAGTAATTCTCCTCATAAATGGCAACAGGGATTTTGTAATACAATTTCACATACAGCTCAGATATTTTAGTTTATAATGTTAAGATGTACTTCACCAGATCTGTGAAAAAAAAATATTATTAGTTTTTGGCTTGGTGAGAGACTACAATTTTTAATCAATTCTGGGTCAATCAATTTCTAGTTTGCTTAGAACAAACAACAGATGTTGTTTTGAGTCAAATGAACCTTTGTTTTTGGCTATATACTTTAACCTTAAAATCTGCTACTTAGTTTTAGCCAGCTTTAGAGGAGATGTTATTTCAAAATAAATATTTTTTGTTTAAAAAAGCCTCGATTGTGTGTTTCTTTTCAAATTTTGAAATGTATTTCTGGAATTTTAGTTGATATTTTCATATGGATAATCCAATCTACTTGCCAAAAAAAAAAAAATATATATATATAAATAAACTACTCATAAATCTGTGTCAATCTAGACAAAAATGAAGTCAGCCTAGACAGTTCAGCCCAGAGACCTCCTGAAGTCCTGGAAGTGGCTTCTCCTCGACCTGGAATATTCCCAGAGGTCTGTGGCCTCTGTTCCAGCTCCAAGCTCCTGTCAGGGTCACAGCAGGCACGAGGTTACAGCTCAGCAGCAACACAAAGACCTGAAATTCAATAGGGAGCTTTCCATTTTCCACATTCTGATGAATTATTTGGGATTCAGCTATGGTCACTGCAGTTTGGGTAAGTGGGGGTGGCCAAGGGAAAAAAGAAAGGAAAATAAAAGAGAATTTTTGGAAGAAATATTTCTCAAAGGAAAGGAAGGATTTCAGTTGTCGGGTTTTATTTCCTATGATTTTACAGCCTGCTCTTTGATTTTCTGTGCAAGAAACACTCTGCCTGCCTTATCTGTGAAAAAAGATAAGGGCACATCACATCATAGTATTTTGGGCCAACTCTTAGCCTTAGACTCTGCTCTAAGGTCTCATTATTCCCAGAGGATATAGATAGAAATGTCTGTCTCAGGTATAATTTTTTTTCTCCCCTTCAAATTATATGACAAGTCTTTAAGAGAAGTTATTTGTCCATTATGCTACAATATGTCTAGAAATGGTATCCATCATGAGTGAGGAAAAATCGTTCATTTTCAGCCCTGTCAGTCTGAGCAGACAAAATAGGGAGGCATCTCAGCATGGAAAAATAGAGGCAGCTCATCCTCCATTAAAGTTTAGCACTGTCAAGGCACCTCTGACACCCAGAATTCGTTCTTCCTTCCCAGCAGTTCCTTTTACTTTTTTAACAGGAAGCTCACTTGGAGTGCAGCTATTTCAACTCTGATAGCAGCAGAGTGCTGACAAGGGATGGGAGAGCTCGAGTATAATCAACCTGCACTTCTGCTGGGCAGGAAAACAAGCAGGGAGTGGCACACTCCCACTTTATCCCACTCTGTGAGATCCCAGGGAGGATGAGGCAGTGAGGGGGCAGCACAGAAATTCAGAGTTGAGCAGGTGCAGTGAAATCCTGGTGTTTTGGGAAGCACAGAGGCTGGCCCTGTAATGTAATGATGGTGCTAAATGCTCCTCACAGAGGTCCTGAAACAGACTGCAAGAGCTCACAGAAATAACAGCACTGGCTCACAGAAATAACAATAGGAAGCAAGCTATGATCATAAAAGCTCTGTTAATCCCTTCTGTAATAGGGATTTCTACACTCATCCTGAGATCAGATTACACAGCAAAAAGGAACAACAACAAAACTACAAACCAACCAAAAAAGCCTAGAAAATTCTCCAGGTTTTAATGAGGAATCCAGTGGCATGGGTTGTTTAGGAATGGAAATTGTGATACCATCAGTTAATGGGCAATCATGGTACTTTAAGTGATCATTTTCAGATTGTTCCATGCATAATGGCAAGACAGGAAACAATTGTCCAAATCCTTAATCCTAACCCTTCATAAATTAGGATTCTCTCTCTGCTACAATTTCTCACCCCATACCACAAGACCACAGTTGTGGCAGAAAAATTCCCTATTAATGATGGGTTGATTCCAGAGTATGAATATCTCAAAATATGACACCAAGAAAGGAAAAGAATTAGCCAAACCTGAGTGTTAGATCTTCCAACTGATAGCAGCAGAAACATCAGACTCCATGCTTCACTTATTATGGGGATGGAATAATTCCCTCTGAAAGGTGGACTCCAATTCATAAATACATCTTAATTTAGCTTATCCTTAAAGTAGTGGACATTAAAATAGTCAAGAAAACAAAGCAAAAAGAAAGAAAGCCTGGATTAAATCTCTTTTGTCACACAAAACCATGTACAACAAAACAAATTACATGTGTAATTGTATTTTGACCGTGTTCTTATTATCTACCATAAATCTTGTGTCTGAGTATAGATATTGTACAATTACTTTCAACATTTGGCATAATTGTTTTGATCTTAACTGTTATTCATTCTAAGAGAAAAGTACAGTGGATAATAGCAGCTAAGGAAGGGAACATTTATGAGTAATGATGCTGCTCAACAAACCCATTGTCATTCTCCCATTTAATAACTACAGAGCTGCAGTAATGGTTATGTTCTGTGTGTGGCCCAAATTATCTGGCAATTCCTAATACAATGATACAGCTGTGGTAACTCTGCAATCTCTGAAAAGCAAAGCAGAGAGTCTAAAGGAAAAAAAATAAAGCTGTGTGCAACCTTTCTGTATCCAAATGTTACATCAGTAATATTTCAAATAGAAAAAAAATCACTATTAAGCTTTTATATCACAGCAGGTGACATCCACTGCACCTAATTTCAGCCACCAGAAAGTGGAGTCTAATTCTAAAATATCAATTTATTGTACCATCAATTACCAGAAGATAATTAATTCCTTCTTAAAATGTAGAGGCTGGATTGTTCTCTGAACACCTTCACTGACTACAGATCACTTCCAGACAAGTTTTGCAGGCTTGGCACCAAAGAGGAACAGAAATATTACTGTGGTTCTCTGTGTCATTTGACTTCCTTCTATTGCTCAGAGATTTCAATTGCTCAAAGAATTTGTGCAAAACTCTCTGGAAACCTCCAATGGAAGAGAAAAAAGCCTACAGACCACTGCCATCCAGTGCAGCACTGATTGCAGGAAGTTTTTCTTTCTTAGGTTGTTCATTCCTGGGGTCTATTTCTCCAGTTAACTCTGAAGTGAATTTAAAATATTGATATATATTCGTAATGAGAACTAAAACCCTTCCTAACTTACTGCATTCCTACACAAGAGCTCTGAGGGCAGTGTGTGGCCCTCATTTGGGAATGTGCATCACTGTGCATATCACTGTTCATTTGTGAACACTTAATTAAGTGCCCCAGGTCATTCTCCAGACCAGATGCAGCAGAAGAAAGGAGGAAGATTGATGGAGTTGTAACTTGTGCCCCGAGGAAGGATGGGCTGGCACAGGAACCATCTCCCCTCCCATTTCTGCTGTGGAGCAGCCTCTCCTCTCAGGTCACCATCCCAGCCCTGCTCTGTGCTAATATCTCATCATTCTCATCATTCCTCACCACAAAAATATTGTATCACTTGCAACTTTGCATATTGTCCCCAGCAAATATTAGCTACTCACTAACAGCCCAGGACTTTCTTCTCTACCCATCAGCAAGTGAAAGTTGTTTTCTAAGAGGGACTTTTGTTGCCCTGATTTTTAGCCTTCTGGTGTTTTCATTTTTTGAGTCTGTCTTTGTCACACATTTCATATAAACAAAGCAATGTTTCTGTAACTGTTTCTCTTGTTTCGCATTCCTTTCTTAATAGAAGAAAATTTGATAAACTTTTAGTTTAACCAGTGTGATTCAAAAAGGAGAGACCTCACCCTCCAATCCATGGTTGTTTTAGAAAATCTATAAATATCAGTTTAAAAAATAAAACTGAGCTTTTCTTACCTAAACCACACACTATGTGTGTGTGTGTGTTCATTTTGTGTCCTCTAATGACAGAATCACTTCTAAACTTAATCTGCAAATCACCCTTTAATGAGAGTTATTCCCTTCAATGAGAGTTTGCAGTCACAAAGGAGCTGGAGAAATCCAGACAGCAAAACCCTGACTCTGTCCTGACCAGGTGAGCAAGTTTGTCAGAATGGAACAGCACAGAAAGTCTGAAATGACAAATGCCACAAAACCAGACATGCAATATAAGAATCAGCATTATAATAATTAGATGTCACAAAGTCCCAGGTTAATTGGTCCTTTATTTTGCTTAGAGTCAATATCAATCCAGCTGATCCATAACTCCCAAGTCATGATTTGTACCTTATCCAGTACTGGGGCAATGTTATAACCTCAGCTTTTTGTGCAACCCTTCTTTCCTTTCCAATGTTGATGCCAAATGTGGTCCAGGACACCACAGTCACTTCTTCTGTGCCTCCACATCTCATGTCCCCAGACTCGAGGATTACATCCTGCACTTTTAGTAAATGTAACTTTCTCATGCTCCCCAGTTAGAGCTGACAGCATTTTTATTTCTCCAGGTCTTGATTTCAAGTGCTGGCATAACTATTATTTCTTACACCAATTTTACAAAGCTATTTTTAACCCAAACACTATTTATTTTGAAAAACCTTCCTTTTACTTACTCTGTTCACTATTGATATCGCTATTATATTTTTCCTTCCCCTTAGTAATTTTATGAACCTTTTAAATAGTAACTTGTGTTTACTACCTGTTTCCTGGTTTTATATCCCTTTTCCTGTTTTATTGCTGCTCTCCTGTGTCCTTTTTCACCCAGGTGACTGCCTTGCACGCTGGAGCTTTATTTAGAGAACAATACAGGGGATAAAGCATCTGTTAAACTTAATTATTTCCAATCCATATCATTTACAATGTAGTAAGTATTATATACCTTTATATCTATGAGACCAAACATTCCAACTGCCTTTAAAAAATCAGGATTCCTGCTCCTTTTGTTGATTAAGATACATCAGCCCTCAGGGGCTTGGCAGGCACGAAATCAATACAACTTTGCCCAGTTTGGGGGCAGACTGAGGCTCTTCCACCTGGGTGAAATGTTGGGATACCACACACAGCTCCATAGCTGCAGGACTTGCTTTGTAGCATCCATGGATTTGCTTTATCCTGCTGTAGCTACTTGCTTAAGTATGGGTCTGCAAATAATTCTTGACTTTAGTTTTTTTAATTTAATTCTTTAATTGCTTAATAAAGCAGCAGAGATTAAACACATTGGAAAGAGTGTTTTTTATGGGAAAAATAAATGCCTCTCATATAAGTGACAAGCCAGTGGGCTGCAAAAAATAAATAAGACTGAGGATAAAAATACTAAGGGGGAAAAGAGGATGCTTTGCTAGTGGTGAAGGATAAAAATACTAAGGGGGAAAAGAGGATGTTTTGCTAGTGGTGAACCAGTCTCTTAAAAAGCAAAATAACTGGAGGAGGATCTGTACATGAATCTGCTTTCCCTTCCCATCTGTGTAAGACCTGAGTGGAAGGGAGGGCTGCGAGAGCAGTCCAGCACTCTGAGCTCCTGAACTCCCCTCCCTCTTTTATTTTATTCCTCTTTTTCAGCCTCAGTTTCTAGCAGAGGTTGGAGCTCTCAGCACATGCTGCTGCCTGGTTCATGCTCACCTGGGTCTGAGTGGTGCTGGAGAGAAGGAAGGGGTGGCAGAGCAGCAGCTGGGGCAGGGCTGGAGCGAGCAGGAGAGATCCTGGAGGGGAGAGAAGCTTCACAGCCCTGAAATTGTTTTTTCTCCGCACAACAGGAGAGATAAGGCCTGGCTTTATCTGAATGCTCTCTGGACCAATTGTCTTTCCTCTCGCTGTCCTCACAACACCTCTGCTCAGCTCTGAATCAGGTACTTAAAGTCTTAGCAACTTTCTGCAGTTAAACACACAAATGGCTTTGGGGAGGCTACAGCAGAAAACCGAGGGCAGAATTTAACCTTCATGGTTTTGCTGTACCGTGAGCTGCATGGTGCATTGACCTTCCTATAAATCCAAGGTTTAATCATATACAGTCACAAGCCACTTGCTAACCAGGTTTGCATGTTCTGCATGGCACAGAAAAACTCCTCCCCCTGATGCTTTATGTTTTAACTTCATATTTTTCAAATCCTGTACTGCTAGTGTGACTCTGAAGTTTTCTGTAGCTCGTTCAGTGCTGTTCTCTATGCTATGATAGACATAACAAAACCTCTGACTTGCTCTTCAAGGACACCCAGAACAAGAACTGCAAACCACAATCCTGGGGACAGGGGGGCAAGCTTGGGCAAATTCCATCCTTGCCTGGCTTCTGCTTGGGGAATTTATGTTGATACAAAAGTGTGAAGAACTCATGAGCTGTCATTGTCCATGCTGGGATTCCACTGAGGCAGAGCCTCGCGAGCCCAGAGTGGGCACCTGAAGGCCTTTCAAAAAAATAGCACCTTTATTCCTTTATTCCTGTGTGCTCTCTGTTTCTAGGGAGCCATTTAAGGCATCACCCCGAGCTGAAAAAATCCCCAAGCAGGACACACACATAAATAGACTCGAATTTCTTTAATGCAGGCATCATGGTTTAGTTGATATTTCACTGCAAAACTTTGTGCCAGATATGAAGACATCTTCATCCATAATGATGAACCCCCAAATAAAGGAAGGTAAATTGTGTTTGAGGACATTAAGCTTGCACACATCTCTCCCCTCCTTCACTTGGTTTAAAAGAGATTCTTTGCACAAGCCTAGCAATTCATTTTTCTTGGGAAGAGAGTAGAAGAGATGCAGTAAGGAAGTCATTATATAGAATATCTAGTGTGGGATTCCCATATGTAAAAGCACTCTGAAATTCAGTTCTTTATAAATCAGAGTACCAGACATTTCTAATTCTTGTTTGGATTTTACCCGAATACATTTTCTGTCCTGCCAGCACTTAATGTGGTATAAGCTTTATTAAAGTCCCTTTTGGAAGCATTTGAATTTGAACACAAAGTCTCTTAATAATAATTATCTGATACAACATACGAATATTGAATATGAATATGATGCCACTCGATATTTTAGTTGCCTCTTTACTTTAGAAGCCATTTAAGTATGATGTAAGTCTTGAAATGAATTAATCATACAGTCATGCTTAGGTAACAACATCTTACATATAAGAAGGCAAGAAAAATCTGCTCTACAAAGATTACAGGGCTGAGAGTTAATTGTGCTCCAGTGACTGCTGTGCAACACAGCAATATCCAAACTCGTTTTAACCCTTCCTCTTACTGCCAAAACTGTGCAGAGCAGCTTAAACTCAGAAAGGGCTCTTCTGCTCTGAGAAATGAGAAATGTTAGAGCCTTGATCTAATGTTTCTGGGTTTGGTTTGCTTTTTGGGGGTTTGTGTGTGTGTAGAGATTTACAAAACACAGAGAGACCCTGAATAATATTATTTTTATACTTTAACAGGAGGAATGGGGCAGTGCATCACTCTGTCCAGTTAGAGCTTAGCTTAGAGGCTGCAGGGTTTGAGGGCTCTTTCTTTCCTAGGCTTTTGAAACACATGAAAAAATGGAAGCAAAAAAAGGGTTTTAGGGCATATTTTTGCTGTCAGCTGGAGGACAGGCTGGATGAGAATATCTGTTGGGTATTTGTCATTTTCTCCTGAATATAAAGTCCCACAAGTCTATGAGATCCTTGTGTACTCACAATGAGTTTATTTCATAGACTCAAAGGATGGTTTGGGTTGGAAGGGACCTTAAAAATCATCTAATTCCAATTTTTTTTTTCCAGATTTCTCCCCTCCTTGCTTGTGCAGTCAGTATATGAAAGGTCTGAAAGCTGCCTTGTTTCTCCAGAGTTTTTGACAGAGCTGCTCTCTGTAAAGGTTTTCAGAGATGGATGGAGGCTTGTGTAAAAGCCAAAAGGCATTTGGAAGGAAATGGCCTATGGAAAGAAAGTGCCCAGGCCTGGGATAATGGAAAGAATAAGGAGGTTTTGACAACCACGAGGCAAGCAAAGGGGAGAAAAATCAAAAAGAGGTGAAGTGAGTCTTTAGGCAGCAGCTTTTTGTTGTTGTTTTCCATTTTTCCTGAAAAACTGGACTGGCAGACAGCAGTCAGAGGGCCCTGCTAGACCGAAAGTTAAGAAATGAACCTCTGATTTTTGCTCAGAGTTTCTCTCCTTCCCAGTGCACCGACTCCAGGCACTCAAAACCTTAATCAAACTCATTTGAGCCTTCTCTCAAGGTCTTTCCCTGCATGCTCTGCATCTGCCAACTCCCCAATTTCAGTGTATCTCAAAACAAATGGTGCTTTACATTAAAAGCAGATCAGTCAAACCAAATGGCTTTCAGGGTTATATGAAACTACCCATTGACATGAAGACTGACAAAAATTAAATAATACATCATGTGGAATTCAGCATCTCTGTACCTGAACAAACCTGTATCACTCAGGGCATCTCACAAAACTGTTTCAAATATTTGCTAAAACAAGTGACAGAAGCACTTAATGAAACAAAATTATGTCTCTGTTTGTCATTGCTGCATTTCTTTCCTGCAAATATTTATTCTTTGCAATTTTATAGACTATTCAATCCATATTTTCTACAAATATAGTGAAAATGAAATTAGATACACTAATTATAAAAAGCACAACCACCACTCACCAGCAAATTGTACTTTCCTACACCCATTCTAGGTGCAGAATTATTTTTTTTTTTAACACTGCCAATACCCACAAACTATTTCAAGACAGGAAAATTGTGTTTGACAGAGAAATCATTATTTAGCAAGAAAATGTTTGTCTCGATTGAGATACAGGATCTCATTCCCTTGGCTAAAGTGCCCAAGTTGGAAGCTGCTCACACTTCACACCCAAAGGCAGAAGCTGGGTTTTCTCTGGAGGGTCCAATGCAAAGCACCTAAGTTAAATTCTTGCTCTGAATCTCCCTCTGGAGAAATCTCCCTCTCTCTTGTCATGAATTTCATTGGGGGCTGAAGAAGATTAGTTTCTGGTTCAGGCACCAAAAGCACTTGAAGTATAGGTGGTGCAACTCTCTCTTTATGTGCCAAAGAGGCTGAACTAAACACATTGAACCACACTTCCTTTTCATCTACAAATGTGGACTTAACAAGCTGTAATGAATTTCCAGTATTCAAATTAAATTAAGTCACTATTACTTTTTTTTTTTTTCCCCCCATAAAATGATACTTCATGTTCGGATTAAAAGGAAAAGAGAAGCAAAAGTGGCATTTCCCATCTTTTTTAACTGTTATCTTCATTGCTGGGGCTGGCAAGAGTGTAGAAAGCATTTGGGCTATTGAAATCCTTGCTATTTGCCCACAGGGATTGCCAGCAGCAGTTGCAGCACCCCCAATTCCATTTTACCAAACCCCCTTTTAAACAGAATCAGGACATTTGCCCTCTGGAAGGAATATGAAAAGGAGCAAGCAAGCACATAAATAAAGAAAACACAGAGGAAGCAGATCTCCCTGCACTCTGCCCTGGACAGAGAGCAAACACTGAGCTGCACCAGGAAGGGGCTGAGGGATTTTTGGTGAGCCCAGTACCAGGAGCAAGCAGCTGTGTTTTCCTCACCCCCTGCCTGTCAGCCCCGTGTGAAATTCGCTGTATTTCAGGTGCTGTCTCTGCCTGCCTCGACAGAAGTCAATGATTTGTGTCCCATTCAATTTAGCTCATGTGAAAACGCTCGCCATGTGTCAGGGGCTGATAATTGCATTGATCCCCTCGGCCAGGGCACTCTGCTGAGCACAGGGTGACCAGAGCATGGGGCTTGTTAGAATTACTGAATTTGATTCTTTGGCTGGTTTGATTCCAATCGGCCTTGGCAGAGTGAGGCATAAAACAGGGAGTGCTAAATGTGCCAATAAGTGAATTACTTTTCAGATTATGTTGCTTGTAGAGATATTGATGAGTGGAATTCGTGAGCTGAAGATAGCAGCTGGTTACATTCTATTTCCTATTGAGCAGGTGAATGTATTCTGATAAAATGAAGAAAAAAAATTGTTCATCTGTGGACTTTTTAGAAAACAAGTTTGTTTTTAAAGAGCACCGTAGTTATTTCTAACAATAATTTTCACTCTTAAATGTTCTCATCAGGAAAGAGCTCTGAGTGAGAAGATCTTTCCTCATGACAAGGGACATTCAAAAGCAAAGTTTATAAAATAGAATAAAGACAAAGCTGCTGGAAATACAGCCAGACTCTCATCATTTTGGGGTACAAGTTCACTGCCAGCTGATCCTGCATCAGAACCCAGTTACTAACTTCAAAAAAAAAAAAAATCAGTTTTTGAGCTATTCCAGCTATCAATCTCCCTGGCTAATTCCCTGAAAATCTTTATTAAAAAACCCCAAACATCCAAACATTGAGATGCCAGCAGGTGATTAAACTGTCAGTGCTCAGTTCCTCATTTGTCATGTAAGGATGCTCACACTTAAGGCTCTCGATTTGAACAGTGACAGCGACAACTTTTCACCATTCTCGTGTCTCTCTCATTTCTTTTCTGATTTTCCTCTTAAGCAGAGCCCTTCTAAGTCTGGGAGAATCTAGGTGCAAAGAGATTCCCAGCTCCATTTTACAGCTGTCTCTGAGCACCCACGGCTCCAAAGAACTTCCTAAAAGGTGCAGATGTTCAGCACCTGTTGGAGGAATGCTGCCAGGAGTGTTCACAGCGTGCCAAGAGGCCATGAGCATTAATAGTAATGCCTTAAATGTTCCCTGGGAACAGAGACTAGACAGGAATAAAGGAATAAAGGTGGGATTTATTTGAGAGGCTTTCAGGTGCACACTTTGGGCTCCAGAGGTTTTGCTTCAGTGGATCCCAAAATGGACAATGACAGCTCACGAGTGCTTCACACTTTTATAACAACATAAATTCACCAACTAGAACTCATCCAAGGATGTGATTTCCCCCATGCTTGCCCCCCTCTCCCCAAGATGAAGGTTCACAGTTCTTCTTCGGGGTGTCCTTGAAGAGCAAGTTAGAGGTTTTGTTATCTCTATCTTAGCATAAAGAACAGAATTTAAAAAGCTACAGGAAACTTCAGAGTTTCACTAGCAGTACAGGATTTGAAAAATATAGAAGTTAAAACCTAAGGCATCAGTAGGACTTATGGAGCTGTTTCAGTCCCTCGTGCTTTACTTCCTCCAGCTTTGGCCAAAACCTGGTGTTCTGCATAATCAACATTGCAAGGATCAAATTTTAGCCTCAATCTCACTGCTTAGCCAAATTTTGCCAGCCTGTTTGCTCTGCTGAGCCCAGATACAAGGAAATTTGCATCAATGGCTTTAATGAGGTGGCTTTGAAAGAAAAATGTTATTTAAAGTCAGCAGATGTACAGGTTTGAAAGAGAGGCCATCCGTAATCACCTAAACTTGTAAATCACAATTGAAAGCCAAACACAGGACACCATTCCCCACCCACTTATAAATTTATTTTAAAAGAACTAATGTTTTATATCTAATTTTTTACTGCAGCAAAAATGCCCCTCATAATTACGCTGTAGGCAGAAAAGGAAATTAAAAACAGCTTCAAAATCACTTATGGACATTTTAACTGCTTTAGTGAAGTTTTTGTTTGATACAATTATTTAATTTTTAAAGCTCAGTCGTGGTGACTGGGGGGAAAAAATGTGTTCTTATATTCTGCTGTTCAGAGGTAAATGTGCCTTACACTCTCATGTTCTCTACACTCAAATAAGTGAGATTCCAGGACTGCAAGAATATCAGAAGTATTAATTTGTTGAATTTGCCATTAGACAGGTATTTTCAATAAAAATTGCATATATGAAAGTAATAAAGAACTAGATACAGATCCCAACTGTTGAAAAACATGGCCATTAATTAATATGTTAAGGGCTGTTATCCCTTTCTTTGGAAAAAAACCAGTGGGTGTATCAGCATGGATTCATTGGCAGGAAATTAAATTTCTAGGAGGAGAAAATTAGGATAACCATAAATCCTATGGTTTGTTAATTCATCAGCACAGCAGGATTAGCTTAAATAGCAACTAGTGAGCACATGTTGAATCAATGGAACTGGGAAAAGAGTTTCAGTGTTTGCTCACCCCCAGGTGATGTGTGGAGGTTTCAGCTAAAAAACCAAGGCAGATTTCAGGTGGAGTCTGATGGAACACTTACAGAAATGAGAAGAAAAAATTCAGTTTAAAGTTCCTCCAATACAGAGTCATGAATTACAAATCTCACACGATTAATTGTGGTGAATCAGGCACCCACTGTCCCCACAGATTTTATATTACACGTGGAGATATTGACAATTCTGATGGTAAAGCACAAGATACTGATTTATTCACTGCTTTGGATCACTTTTTAAGTGTCAGGCATGCATGCTTTATTGAAGGATTGATTACTGGGCTGGAATTCAGCAATTAAAACAACACACAAAGGTTACATTGAAATTAAGGTACTTAAGACTCATTGAATTCAGCACTTTGCTCCTCTCACAAAGTTATTGCTGGGCAGTGAGCAAACCTGGGGGAATTCTAACCAGGCTGTGCTTGGGGTGAGGTTTGGACTATTTGCCCTTTTTGGGTGGTCTCAGCCATGCCATGGATGCTCAGGATGGATATTTGGGTTCCCCATCGACTCCCAAGCCTCTGTGTGATTCCAGTGCTGCAGGAATCGTGCACAGGCATCCAGGGAGGGCTTGCTCTGCTTGCTGAGTGAGTGCTTGGCACAAAGCAGCATCCTGCCCAAACCTCCCATGCAGAGCACTCAGTCAACAGCTTTGGAGCACAGCTCCCAAAATAGCCAGCATAATCACATCCCAGCACAAAAGGCAGCCTTCTCTTGCATCAAGTGGATGAGACAAAGAGATCCTTAATCTATCAGGCAAAGAGGAGGAATAGGATGGAGAAATTCTTATGTTCCGTCTCTACTGATTTTTTCCTTGCACCTCTATCCACGTCAATTGACCTTGGTGAATTAATTTTCCCAAATGTATTCCCTCTATTACTGGTCTATTCATCAGGCACAATTTATGGCTTCAGCTGCTCCCAATTAAAAAAAAGAAACAACTAAAAAAAACAACTTTTAACAGCCTAAACTTCTAATATGAGAGGAAAGGGAGAAAATGCAGTGTGGGATGCTGAGCAGCTGATAAAAATGCAGGCTGTGACATGCAGGACCTCGCAGATCTTGTCCTACAACAACCACTTCTGCTTCCACAAAGAGCAAATCATTCCCAGGAGGCAAGCACACATGAACAGCAGCTTGGCTCCATTAGGCTGTCTGTCTAAATAAAAATAGTTTCTGCCTTTAAATGCTTAAAAAGAAGTTTGGTAGTGTATGTAAGCAGAAAACCTGTGATTTTTGCACAGGAATGATGGTAGCTACTATTGTATAGCATTTTTTATATATGGAATTTGGAATGTTCCAGCTTTAGAATCTAAAATATAAAATATAAAATATGTATTTTTTCTCCACAGAAGAGAGTTATCCATGGGTAATCTCAAGCATCAAGACTCTTCATGTTCTAATAACAAGGCTGGTCTAGAATTTTTGGCTGACCACTAAAAATGTGCATCAATGTCAGTCTTGAATATTAAAGACCTCTTATTTACTGCATATTACTAAATGTCTCCCCTGTTAGTTCATGAGGAAGATCTGTACACTGATACACAGAACAGCTTCAAGACACTGACCTGAATACATCCACGTGCAGAAATTTATGAAGGAAAGCATTATCTGCAAAAAAAACCCTCATGCAAAAAGAAAAAAAAAGTCCCAGAAGCTCAAAAAGAGTGTCCAAAGACAACAAGAATCTGTGAAAACCCCATAAATTTAGAAAAAAATATCTGATACTAGCAATTAAATGTGCTACCCATGCTGAAACACCACAGACTGCAAAGCCTTGCAGGCCATGCCCTTGTGCTGGGCCTGCATCACCTTCTCTGATGTTCTTGATCACCAATAAAGAAAATATTTCCATTTTCACAGTTCCCTGCCCAGATCTTTCTGCACTGCAAACTCCACCCTCCTGCAGACTGGTTGCCCTCTCTAAATAAGGTTTAGAATGTCAGTTTTAAGTGCAATATTCAGGTCTCTCACCATGCTGCAGCTGGGAGAGCACACAGCAAATTGTGGTATTCTGTGGAGATGCACCATATATAATAAATAAGTCAGATATCACCAGGGTTTTCTTCATGCTGCTCTCAGCTCTCTCTGCTTTGGTGGAAAGGAGAACAGTGGGAATTGCTCATCTCTGCACTGGACCAAGAATGACACCAAAAAGTTGTTTTTATTTTTTTTTCTGTGACCGCTCTTGAGTTTTGGCTGTGTTCTTACAACTGTATTTAATTTCTGTTAGTCATATATTTTTTTTTAGGTAGTGAGAAAAATATGCTGTTTTTAAAAAGTCTTCATTCCTAGGGAGGAACTGCTCTTATAAGAATTCCAGCTGAACATCTACCAGTCTTTGTTCCTGCTTCACTCAGAGAGAAATTTGGATTCCGAGTTAGAAGAAGACATGAATTACCACGACCTTGTGGTTCATATTATTTTTTGAGGATCGAGCTGTGATGAGCTGGGGACCTCGTCCATAATTTATGAGCTCCAGCTTCAATATGAGCTCCAGATTTAATAACCATCTCCAGCCTGATGCATGTCCTGCACCCTTGCTTACCCCAGCGGCTGTGGGGTGGGGCAGGGACACAGCAGCCTCTCCACTTATTAAAGTCACTCAGCCAGAGCACAATTGCTCCTCCCAGGGAACTGAAATCATTTTCAAGTGTAGAATCCTTACTGAGACTTCTCCTGTGAGTTCTGCCTCTCTGGGTTTCTTTTCATCCTGTGTGATGCTCTCCAGTTCTCACAGCCCTCTCTGAACGGGAGGGGATGGGAATGATCCCACACACCAGGCTCTGTTGTCAGGAAGAGCTTCAGAGTGGGGAAGACATAGAATCCACTGTGCTTAAGTTCCCAAGGGCAAGATTTAAGAGCACAGCCTTGGGATAAGGCAGCTCCCTGATTTCTACGTAGGAGTCACTGAGCTTGGGAATCTTTCCACACATGGGCAGAAGCTCAGCTGGGTTTGGATTCCACTCTGGAAACCAAGGGACAAAAAAAAAGAGGAGCTCCAAGTCTGGGCAGGACTCCTGTTGGTCTCAGTAAGCCTGAAGAATAAAAATTTGAACATATTTCCATCCAGAGTCAAGGGATAGCAAGGACAGCAGAGAGCAATGAATTGTTGGGGTGTTGGGATTTTGTTTGGTTGGTTTAGAGCACTTCATTTTTCATGCAATCTAAAATGGTTAATTTAGTATGCTAAATAGTAACTCTCTCTATATATATATATATTTTTTTTTTTTTCAGCCATCAGCTATTGCTGAAGAAGTTAATTATAAACAGGACAGGAAAAGGGTGAGTTTACCATTTGGATAAGCTAAAATGCTGACATTGGTCACTGCATAGGGGCAACTTCTCTTTAGAGAGGGTGTCCCCTGGAACAATTACCCAAAATAAGCTTAAAAATAAGACCCAGCATCTGGAGAACCTAATTTATGTTAAAGCACAGGCATCAAAGAAATCAGATGAAAGTCCACTAAGGGAAACATAACCAGCAGTCTGAGAAAAAAATTGGACAACAATAAGTAAATGTGGATTTTTTCTTTGTGTTTATGTCTCTTTGAGCTTTCTTTCACTCATCTAAGCACACATTGATCCTTGAATCACAATTAAGTTATAACTAAATCTTTTTACTTTAAGATATTTTCTTAAGCTGTAGGAGAAGCTCTTCAGTTTTAGTTAGTTTCCATTGAGTCCTGATTACTTGGGGCATTTTTGAATGGAAGAAATCTCAATATTTTAAGCTGGTTCATTGATAATTTCACTCAGATTAGAGCACAGGAAATTCTGAAATGAAAAATAGGAAGCTAATCAGAAAAATTGTAAGAGAAGGGGAACCAGATTGTCCTTTATCTTACACCAATCTAGGCTGTTGAAGGCAGAGAAATCTGAGCAGTGAAATGAAACGATGAATCAGACCTAGTGCCTTTCTCCATTGCAAATTTAATGTTACGGAAAATGATATTAAAGTATAATACCCCTACTTTAGGGCTTACCAGAAAATGACTCATGATAAACAGAGTGCGTTTTCAGAAATGGCATTAAAAAATAAATTTAGCTTCTCTCTCAGGCTCATTCAATATTTCAGGGTATAATTTAAGTACACATCCTTCACTGTGTTCAATAATTCTTCCTCGGGAGTGGGAATTCAGAACTTTAATGGTAACTTTCACATTCATGCATAAAGTTATCAGCAAAACTTGGAGTTAAACTGAACATTTCTGAATACAGAAGTAAGGTAACACAAGGAAAGGCATGTTGCTCTTTCCCAAATTGCCTTTGAGTGAGGCAATTCAAGAGACATGAAAGATAGTTTAGCTTTTAAAAACTGCATTTAAGTGCCCATTCTCCTTGATATCCAAAGGATTTTTATTGACTTGAACCTGTGCAAGTTCTTTCAGATAAATCAGCAAATAAAATAAATAAATAAGTATTTGAGTTGCAAAGAATGTAACCAGACAGAAGCTTGCCTTGAACAAACCAAGTGGCAATGAGGAGAAACCCATTTTTCTCAAGAAAACACCAAAATTCTCCCAAAAACAAGACAAAAAAACCCCCAAACCCTTTCTGGCTGAAGGCTGCAAGGTTCAGTTGTTCTTCCTGAGTGTTTGAGGATGACATGTCCTGTTTTATGGTGAGATTACTCTTTTATGGAACTCAGCTAAATGAAGTAATAAAAACTTCTGTTTTCCCAAACTATCATATTGAGGCTATTACTTTGTACTTGCAGCCCTAAGAAGATGAATCTCCAAGATTTAGAGAGTTCTGTGCTTTTGTTAAGCCTCTGTCATGATCTCAAAGGAAAAGACTTAGGTAAAATTATCTGGGATACCTCAACAGAAAAAAAAAATGCCCTGAAATCAATAGGCCTTTAATTAATGTCAACCAAACAATAGAACTATTTTCTTTCTGAAATATTTTAAGGGTTTTTTTCCTTTCCTTTTTTTTTTTTTCTTTTTAAAGGCCAAGTTTATTAACTTGGAGAACAAAATGCTCTTCATTCAGCACTGTACAGCCACAGATCAAATGATGCAGTCAGGTGCCATGCTGGAACAGCAGGAAGGAAAATCAATCCATGCAAAAAGCTGCAGAGGTCACTCCATCACTCCACTTTCAGAATCTCTGCCCCTTGCATTGTGCTGAGGAAGCATCTGCAGCTGGAGGGAATTTCTCTGGAGGGTCAGAGCCCACCCCAGAGCAGTGATGTCCCCACTGAGAGCCACAAGAGCTGGGAGCTGCCAGAAGTCCACAACTGTTGCCTTTCCCTGGTCTTAAAATTGAAACCAAAACGTGGTTTATGGGGAAAAGAGGGTTTTATTTTGGTATTTATTTGAGGATTTTTGGGTGCAGCACTTCGTCTAGGTGGAATGTTTGAAAATGCACACACCACTCCCTGGCACACTGAAATACACACAATTATAGGCCCTGCTAATTAGCATATCTAGCAAAGATTTTCCAATGAGAGGCTCGAGTGAACTTTTTGTTCTGGGGAACTTTTCCCTTTGATGAGGTTATCTTAGTTTACAATAATAATGTTTGGAGAAGACTTTGGTGTCTGGGACTTCCAGGATGTTTGGTCTCCTGGTTTAAAGGGACAGTGGGTTCCAGTTAAGTTATCAGACTTGGAAAGTTACAAGTGTGTGGGCTAAAAGTACTGAGGATACATAAAACTATATAAAAGGGTATGTAAGAGGGGTATAAAAGAAATAGCAAAAAAATCATCCTGGCATCACAACCACAACCCCAGGCAGCCCCAGGAACAAAGCCTGAATGGTGCTTTCAGCCCTGGTGTTGGAACAGTTCCCCCACATAAACTGCACAGATTTTATAAAACAAGCCCACAGCAAGACATTTCCATGACAACAACGCTGCAGCAGCTAAACTCATGCTTGGAACAGTTCTCATTTTAGTTCTTAAAATCTAAAAGTGTCTCTAGACTGTGCTGGTCTAACCACGATCATCAGTGGTCCAAGGTGCATTGTTAGAAGTGTGTGAATTGAGCAGAGGGAGCTACCCCCGAGGGCAACAGCTCCAGTACCTTGCCATTATCCTTACTTTGATGTTAATTTTCATCCCTTTTGCTGGAGACCCAGTGCTGACTGATCCAGCAAGCAATACCACCTGCAGCTGAGCTCTGTGCTGTGGCACTGGCAGAGCCCTTATTTCTGTTTTTTTTTCCTCAGTCTATACACAATTCTTTATATTTCTGTAATTCCACATGGCCTCTGTAAGGAGAGAACACATCTCTCCTGGAGTCAGGTGCAAGGCAATAAAGCATAACTCAGCCCTTTGCAGTATTACACAGATTCCTCTTGTGTTTCTCTCTCTTGCCAATACCTGGTTGGCTCAGGGCCACAAGGAGAGAGACACAAGGAGTGAGAGTTGTCACATCTCTCAGAACAAGAGCTGGGTGATTGCAGCCCTTCTGTAGGATGGGAATGAAGCAACCACGTTTCCACCACACACTCTCACAGAAAGACTTCTTTGGCTGGTATTAAACTGCTGCCTGATTAGAAAAAGAGCTGAAATAACATTTTTTTTTAACATTTGAAGCTGCATTTCAAATTTTATAGAAAACCTGTGGTGCTGTTTTGTGCAAACTCACCATTCTCTGGGGTGGCAGAGTGAATTTGATGTGACAATAAAAGTGTAAAAGGCAGCTTTAGCAATCCATGTTCCACATCAAGAAGTCCTAGAAACATCCTGAGCTCGAGGGTACCCACAAGGATCATGGAGTGCCACTCCTGGCCCTGCACAGACACCCCAACCACCCCACCCTGTGCCTCAGAGTGCTGTTCCACACTCCTGGAGCTCCAGCAGCCTTGGGGCAGAGCCCAGCACCCTCTGAGTCCATGACAGCTCCTTCCATTCCTTCAGCAACAGAGGAAATGCAATCAGAACAGTTTGATTTTGCACCCTTTTTCAGGTTTGCTATCTCTGCAAATCTGTCCATTCACCCTTAAAAAAGAAGGTGTTGTTTCTTAGTTTCTACCACCAAAATAATCTGAATCCTGTCCTTACTCTGAATCCTATCACAGACACTTCAAGGGATTTGTGGTTTGGGTTTTTTTTAAAGAGGACTTTAATTAGCTGGGAAAAACTTTTCTAAGTGCTCAGAACTCCCTGGACAGAAGAAGATGTCCCACAGCACTCAGATAT
Organism: Erpornis zantholeuca; assembly: GCA_013400515.1. NCBI lineage: Eukaryota > Metazoa > Chordata > Aves > Passeriformes > Timaliidae > Erpornis > Erpornis zantholeuca. The sequence continues at coordinate 362,898 of VZTN01006706.1, read as the reverse complement.
GGAATATACTGACTAACATATTTAATAGATAGATTTATTTGACTGCAGATACCAATCAGGGCACACAAAGCTTTGAATTCTGACTAAATTGTTGGATTGCTTTTTGAAAAGTAAACTGTGACTTTAAGGGCTTAGTACATTTCTTATAAGAACTCTCCCTTTTTAGTTAATTCATACACTGATCAAACAATTATTTTGTTTCAGTATAAAAATCACAGAAGTGTTAATCAAAGGTATTTAGTTAATAATAAAAGTGAAGACAAAATCCACTGGAAGGATATCTTAAAGAATTTTGTGCAAATTCTAATATGATTTTAAAAGAAGTCAAATGTTTGATGTATTTTTTAAAAAACACCTTTCTTGATTTGAGTCAATATTAATCTCTAATTGATGAAATAAATGCTGCTGCTGTTTCTCTTTGAAATGAATGGACACGAAAATGTTCAAAAGGAATCCTTTATAGACATCACATGTGGCCACATCAGAAACCCTAGGAAGTTAAACTACATCAGAGTAAGAGCATTAATAGTGGCCTGAAATAGAGGCATTGATCTGTTGAAACTGAATGTAGACCAAGCCTCAAAAGCAAATCATGCCAAAAATTATTTCCCTTTTGAAATATACAATCAATTAATAAAAGGAGACTATTCTCTAAAAAAAAGAAAATTAAAAATTTGAAACACTTTTTAGTCATATTTCTTTAAATTTTCAATTCTCTAAGCACTAAAATTCTGCTGTAAGAATATCCTGAGTTCTGTTAGAAAATACCACATAAGTCCTTATTCTAGGTGGCAGCAACAACTTATATTAACAGAAATCGAGATTATAGTCAAAATTTCTGAGCTTTAAAGTGACTGTTTATTTTAAATCTCTCAGCATGACATGGGTTGTATAACCTCAGTATTTCAAAGTTCTGGAAACGAAAAGATTTCTCTAGTCAAGCATATTCCCTATTCAGCCTCTGAAAATGCATCCGAAGAGTTTTGCTAACATTCACTAACAGACTTGGTCAAGGAGTTGTGAAATCCCATTTCACAGCACAGTCAGGTCTCGCTGAACTCGTGCCCAAAAAAAGCCACACTGAAGATGTTCTGGGCTCCTCGGGGAGCTGTGCTCAGAGGCTGCTGCTGCTGCAAGGCAGAAAGGCAGAGCCCAGGAGCACTGCAAGCCTTTGCCAGCATGGGTGTCTCCATTTCATCGACATTCCCAGGAGCAAAATCACAGAAGTGCAGTTTGCTGTGCAGAAATGAGGTTTTGAGGTGGTAGCAGTAGGATGTTTTGGAGGTGTGGAACTGGACAGGACTGAGTTTCATCCGTTTTTAGTCACCATTAATCTGAACCAGCACAAATCAGGTGCTGCTGCAGCAACGGGAATGATCAAACAGCCACCCAAAATTTAATCTTGATCTCTCAGCTCCTAATTTTTGATTTTACCTCATCCCACACAAAACCCTGAAGCCCACTTGCCATTTATGCTAGAACCTCCATACAGGAGGGGATGATGCTCCTAACACAGTGCTCAGGATACTCCTTCTGTAATGTCCTCCTACTGCTATGCCTGGCAGTTTTATAATATTATAAACTATTCAGTATTTTAAATGCTTTTCTTCAGTGCTACCTCTTTCACAAAGACATAAAGAGTATGTCATCAGATAAAACCCTCAGATAAATCATCCCAGTTGCATGCAGAATGCTTTTTTTCTTGCTTTTCCTTTTACAAAGACGTCAGGAAAAGTGAGGCAAAGCTTCAGATTTCCAAAAATTCTGAAGGAATTTGACAGTAAATTTTTTTCTACGCCTATTCTGAGGTTGCCAGTTTTATCTGTCAATTTTATCTGTGCAATTGTTTCGCAGGCACTCCAGCAGCTCAGGCTCTTCTCTCACTGTTGGGGCACAGACTGTTCTCCTCTCCAGCAGGCAAGTCCTTCTGGAACTTTCAGGATCCTCGGATGCAGCTCCTTCCCCATTCTCTTGACACCAACACATTTCACACTTTTAGAAAGTCTTCATTATGCTCTGCAAGTGCTTCCTTACACAGACAGCAAAAGGAGGACAATAATACCAGACAGTCTTTAAAAAACCATTTCAGTGTTTCAGGGTGGGAAGGGATTTATGGAAAACAGTTTTTGCTTCCTTTGCTGCCCCATGTAGAGAAGAGGAATAAACACTGAGGCTCTGCAGAAGTGTGAATTCTTTGGGAGAATCAAACCCTTTAACAACACCCACCCATAAAACAACAACAAAATGAGTTACTTGGGATTGAAGTTGGTTTAGACCCAGAGTGAAAAGGTTCAGCCTAGATGGGCCAGAGGACTCAGATTAGAAACCCAGAGTAAACACGAGGGACTATTAGGCTGAATGGTTTTTAACAACAAACACCTTTAAGGTAACCTTAGACTTTATGCTTTCCTGAGGATAATGAGTCAGTCCAAACCAGTTTTCTTTTCTGGTGCACAAGTCTATTGAGTGGAATACAGAATATTCTCCCGTGGAGCAACTGGTTTCCGTGGATACAGCTAAGATTACACTTCAGCATACTTTTTTTCTTTCAATTCAAAGTCTAGAGCAGCTCAATTTGCCTTAATAAGGAAAAAAAAAAAATCTTTAGTAGTCTGTCCAAAATGCAGACAAAGGAAAGAAAATGTAACATTCTAAAGCAAGAAGTCTTCTGGGGACTGCTGCCCTTTTAGTTAGAGATCATTAAAAAAGGTTACATACTTACAGTAATAACTGTAAAGGAAACATATAATTTAAACATTGGGAGTATATGTGCCATTCTATTAATTATTTTGAGCATATAATATGCATTTAAATGTTTTCCCTCAAATATTTAAAATATTTTTATGGATATTTTGCCAGAATCCAGAATAATATGCTACGTGGTAGATCTAATTTGCTGTAACCAATAGACTGTAGAATACCAGAATAGAAAATCTGTACTTGTGAGACTTTTAATATAATGCAGGATCAAAAAAAAAAAAATTACTTGGAGATAAATTTTTATTTTTTGTTAATATTCTGAATACAAGAAACCACTTATTTTTCATATTTTCTTTAAACCATTTGGTGACCCAGACAAATTTTTGCCCTTTCTGTTGGCTTCACAGACTCCCACGTATTTCTGTGTCTCATTATTCCTCTAGAATAGAAATATTTCTTCAGCTACAAATATAGCTGATGTTAAACCATTCTGTTACTACAGCTTCAATTAGTGAGTTGCCTCCTCCACTTACAGCCTTTCAGCAACCTCTGTTTTTATCAGGATTGTTAAACTGTAGGTCTTGGCCCTATACAGCAGCCACATGCATTCTAATGATATCTTAGGGCAATTTCCTGTAGATTCTTGAATCTAAACACCACATTCTAGAATTTCACACGGGTCACAAAAAATCCACTGTTTTTAGCTGGGAGTCAGTGGAAGTCAGACTTCACCACAATGTGAAGGAATTCTTATCCCAAAGACACAGCAAAAGCCTTGAAGAGAAAAACTTAAGGCCTCTCATAAGTTTACATCCTCTTAATATGGCTTTTATTGGGATCAATGATATTGATTTACATCAAACAGTCACTGCTTTGCTGTTACCTCCCTTGGCTGTTTTCAGAACACACATTGTATTTCTGCCCAGCGAGTCTGCAGTGCTGAGTACCTTTGTGTTTTTCTCCACTGAAGGATATTTCCTGAGTTTCCTGCTTTTCCCAAGCTGAATCCCTGCAAAGACACTCCCAAACTTCCATCCAATTTACCAGACCTGGCCCAGCTGCTATGGCACAATTCTTTTCTGCCTCTTTGCAGGGTATTGTTTGCTGATTAATCCAGGAGACAGCTCTGTGAGGCTCCCCAGCTTCTGAGAGGCTGGCAGAGTTTTTGATCCACATTCCTTCCTCCAGACAATGTCATGATAAAATTCAGTAGTGCTCAAATTTCTGTTCTTTCATTAGGGCTCCCTTATCTATATAAACATTTCATGTTCTTTCTTTCACAATGCCTAGAGGTTTAGAATAGTTTTATGCATTTTTTGCCACTTCTATCTTTAATCTTGATCCCAGTTAGTTCTTTATAGTTGCCAGAGGCTTGGATTTTTTTTGTTTTGTTTCGTTTTTGTTTTGTTTTTCTTTCGTTTTAACTTCAAACACAACTTTCTGTTACACTTCCTGCTCTGAATACTGACAAGTTGAAAGGAAGGAATACAGGAAACACAAGGCAAGACTGCATTAATCTGCAAAACCTATTGCAGATAAGGAAGCTGCTGCTTAATTCATATTCTGCCAGGGTGAGGCCAAACTATGAATTCCAATAAATATCTAAAACACAAAAAAAACCCCCAAAAAAACCAAAAAAACCAACAACAACATAAGGGACAACTGCTTGTAAGGCTTCTTAGATATTTTGTTCATATACCTTCAAATTGCATTTAAAAAAAAATTATCTTCCATGAACACATTTGGGTGAATACTTTGGAGGAGCTACTTATATTTTAAGGGAAGTTTTGTTTGTTTCAATGGACTCTGTAACTTTGTGTAGTTTTAAGTGCCTACCTCATGAATATATATGCATATATATCATTACTATACTTCTCTTTCTGGGAGAAAAAAACAGTCAAGAAACATATGGTGTCTATAATTGAATACCAAAGGAGACATGTAAAAGAACAAAATTATAACATTCTATAATACCTTACACTTTTTTACCTGAGAGGAATTTTAAAAATCCATTGCTTTTAAATTAGGCTTTCTAGAATTAAAATAATTCTTCACTTACCGTTCCCTGACTTGTAATCACCCATTCCATTTCTCAGAGATCTGAGAAAAATTTATTCCACTGCTTCTGGTAAAAGTGAAACATATACCTGGATTATTAATTTATTCATGTTGATGCATTTAATTTAAATTTCTACATTTGTGAGTTATTAATCATACTGCAAGTTAATTTTGTCCCAAATAGCACTCCCATTAAAAATATTGAGATTTCTTCTAACTCTAAAGATTTTGGCAAAATTGTTGGCAATTCATACAGGGAGGGAGATTCTACTTTAATCTCATATTTAGGCTACAGAATGTTAAAAAAGCCCCTTATTTTTTCCTAAATGAAAATAATAAGGATACACATTGGTGAAATATCCTATCCAATTCCAACAAATATTTGAAGACTTTTTGCCTCCTGTTATTCTTCACCTCAGATATGAAGTTTTATCATCATTACTGTGAAATTACATCCAATCTGCTGCCGAGTCCTGCCTTCCCAAAAATAGCAAGGTTTCTATTTTCTTACACCCACCAACTCCAATTTTCTGCAGATTGTTAACAAATCTCAAGTCTCTGGGAGAATTAATGCATCTCACTTTGTAGATTCTATTTTCCCCCCGACCTCACACGACCTGAGTTACTCTCCATGCCCACAGCAAAGCAGTTATTGCTGGTGATTTTAACTATTCATATTTTGCCCTTCTCTTTGGGTCCAGCTCTGTCTCTAGCCCGGGGACCCTGATTTTATTTGCAGCACCTCCTGCAGTTGTTGTGAGAGGAGCACCCAGGGGATGAGCCAGAACCTGTCTGCTGCTCCTCAGCAGAGCTTTCACCTGAGTTCTTCCCCATCCCCTGGACACCACTCCTCACTGAACTCGTAGGAACTTAATTATCTTTGAGACTTCTGTCCCTTTGTCGAACGGGGTTGAAATTGGCCAAGAAATTCAGTGTTTACCAAAGGGAGCGAGGGAGAGCAGGCAGAGGATGCTCTCACACCAACACCCTTTCCTCAGGGCACAAGGCTAAAATAACTGTGCAACAAATGGTTTGAAGGAAACTGGCTCATGAATGCACCAATTAAATCACAGAAAAGTGATTTCTTTTTGCATCTATTATCATAAATTCTCTGCTTTACCCTTTGCTGAATCTCATTTAACCGCATTCATTTTAAAAGAACAATTTCAGCCTGAGTTTTGTTTTTTTGTGGAGCACTGAGGGGAAAGTGTTCTCTTATCTTCAAATGTTATTAACTGGAAATAAGTGTAACCTACGCTTTGAGGTCCTTATTGCAATTTAGATAGACAATTAGATATCTGACACCAAAAAGAAAGAGAAAACTTTGTAGCAGAGATTTTTCTCGTGGTGCCCCAGGTGACTACAGCAGACTTCCTTCTGTGTTCAAATGATTAAAAACTACAATATCCTTCAAGCCATTTTTAGAAAGCTATTTGTAATTGCACTATCAAGTGATATAACTTTTTCAAAATTAGCTTATGAGATTTGCATAGGATTGAGCTTTTAACAGGAAGGTGAGTTGTATCCTCATTTGCAATAGTTCTGCTCTTTCTTCGAGGCTGGAAACTTGCAATAGAGGAAACCAAATCCTTCCTTCTCTTAACTGGATACACAAAGAAAAATTTCAACCTTGGAGACTTTCAGTAGCTTCCCCAACAGATCCACATCATTTTAACTAATAAAAATACATGTGTCTGCTCTGTGACAAATCTATCCTTCAGGACAGTGCTGAAAATGAATTTCTTTATGCTGTAAATTTATTTTTTGTTTAAAGAAAGCCTTTCTGGTTAGGTCTTTTAAGGGGACAAAAGAATAGTATCTCTTTACTTGTATCCAGATGTTGTCAGCAACTACACTCATAAAGACTTTACAGATGGAAGGAGTTTTAATGATTTAATCACAGGGGACCCATGAGAAAGTTTGTGATTTAGCCACTGAATGTTTTTGTGGTAGTTTGCATGTTGTAAATGGGAAACAGCACATAGCTTGAACAAAGACTTCTTTACAGGATAAATGATCTCCAAAATTAAAGGCAAACAGTTTAGTTCAAAAGAATCTGCAGAATCATTCACTTAGCAGGCTTAGATTTAAATGTTGTTTTGTCTAGGAAATGTTGCTGAGAAGAAGCCAGAGTGGAGCAAAGAATAGGATAAAGAACACTTTTGCTACTCCTTTGCCAAAAATTAAGACAGGAAAAGGAAAAAACCACAAATGTAAATTGTTTTGCTTTCTCCCAATTTGTAACTGTAATGTTCACTTATGCATTTTATCAACTGAAATTTACAGGAACCACTCAGAACATTCCCTAATTTCTCAGTCACATATTTGCATCAGCTTCAGATCTTGGGGATCTGAGCATATGAAGTTGGTAAAATTATATTTTCATAAGCACTGGAAATCTGCATAATTTCCTTTTGTTAAATGACTACTTCAGCACTGAGTGGGCTGTAGGCAACTCATCGCTCACATTTGATAATTAGCTTTTGTTTAACATCACTGTTGAGTGGCATTGTAGGAGTTCTATCCTGGCAGAAGACCCTGAAAAGTGTGGGGATGACCCTGCAGAATGTCCTTGCTTAACTGGAGCCCCAGAGTCCTGGTGTTAATTGGCTGCAGAGAGTAATAGAAATGGATAAATGGGAGCAGTTTCCTCTGCGAACTGAGAAATTTATGTGGCAATTAAACTCAATTAAAAAGAATAAACATCAGTGGTTTTACTGAAATAGCATTGCAAAAATCTAAGCACATAAAGAAATACCTGAAGGTCAGCTTAAATAAGAATAGGGTGTTATCTTCACAAGGTCCACTCTGAATCTCTTCTCTTCTTCTTCTTTCTTTTATGAAACAAAAGTATCTGGGATAGTTCACAATCACCTCTTGAAAGGTAAAGATGAAAAACCACCAGACAAAATGAAAAGAAGGAAATGTGCATCTTTTCAGAAATCCAAGATTTCCTGAAACAGAGAGAGGATGTGAGATGTTAAAATCAGAAAATCAATGGCAATCAGAAAAATCAGGCTGCTTTACTCTGTTGGGGTACATGCTTTACCCCAGTGCTTTCTGGTTGAGAGCACTGACTTCCTTTTTACCTGCATAACTGATTTATCCATCAGCTTAATTTAAAGCTTTCCTAGCAGGTTCCACATTCAAACCTAGAGAACTCATTAAAATACATGGGTGTTTTATATATTATAAAAATGCTGCCCTTATCTCACGGATCTCAGCCATTCAGAGCCACCATTTTGTCCCACAGGATCTCAGTTTGTCTACACAATACCTTATTTTCTTTAATTGGAAATTCATGAAACAGTAAATTGAAGAGAGCAATAAGTAAATATTTTTAAATTAAAATTTTCTGTGTAAGTTATGTGACTGCTCACTAGGAATCTCAGCCCCAGGTATGGATAAACATTACTATCTTTCCAAAGACTTTTAAACTATCTAACCCAGCCTGTTATGTAGATGCTGCTTCAAGTTTGTGAACAGCCACTTTTAACCCTTTTTTTTAAAAAAAAAAACATTATTTGACTGACAGCTGAAAGACAAAGAGAGTCATTAATGACACTGTTCAAAGTGTTAAGAGCACAAACATATAGAAAGTGTAAAACAAACCAGAGCTTACTGACTTGACATGAGCCAAAGACCCATCTAGATGTCAGAGGAGCTGCTGGCAGATGTCAAACCAACCCTCTGATCAACTTCAAAAAGCTTCACAGAAGGGTCCTTGACTTCCTCTTTTTTGGTTTGACATTTGAAATCACTTATTTCCCTGATTCCTCACTTCATCTTTCTTTCCTGGTGGAAACAATGAAAGAGAAAATGCCTTCCCTGTGGGCAGGGACAAGGGCTGGGATCTCCTCGGGTTTCACTGGAGCCAGCCCTGGAAGAGGATGAGAGACTTGGGCAAGAGGGAGATGTTCTTGAGGACTATCGAGCTGGTCCAGGAGGCACATTAAAGGACTCCTCCTCCCCACTGGACTCTGCTAATCCTCCCAGCCATTGTGGGGTTTGTGTGCAATCCTCACACCACGACAGCCTTGAAATTGTTCATGTGAACTCGAGAAATCAATCCAGCTTTTAATGACAAAACAGTTCCCTGCCACACATCAAAGAGCTCCTGTCAGACCTTGTGGCAGCTGCCATTTTCCTACCAGATCATAAGCAAATGTTAGTGACAGTACTTTGATTTTAAGTTGTATCATCCTGAACTTTAGACAACTTGGAAAACTGTTTTCTCACCTAACAGAAATGCATCAGTGTCTGAAACTACTCGGAATTTGATTACACAGTTTAATTCTTAATTTGTCCCAATACTTTATTGTGTTTGCAGGAAAAGCAGAAAAAAAAATTCCACGGAGCTTGTATTTTTCATCCATTTACTCCAATATCCTTACATTGTCATAAATGTAAATTGCAATCTCTTTTTTCTTTTTTTTAATTCCTTTAAAAAATTAATGAAGAGGGTAAATGGTTCATAATGTCAGGTTTTATGTATTTCAAAATCAAAACAAAATACCCAGAATACTGATAAAGTAATAAAATAGTGACCAACTTCCATTTAGCAATAATAGATCTTCAAAAAGAAGACCATGAATTTTCGAAATGGAAGCACACACCTGTGAATAAGGACACTTTTTATCATGGTATTTTCTAACTCCAACCCTTCTTTTGTGCAGCACTTCAGAGCCACAGAGTCTCACCCATTAAAAATTCAAAAATCAGAAAACATGATGTTTCCTGATCCTGACACATTAACTTGTGTTTGCAGTTTACTGATAGAATTCCTTTATTTCCAGCTAAAGTAAATGCTGGCAAAATTAAATGTCTCGGAGGAAGACACGGAGCGGTTGAAATGTATATCCTCAGTTTAATGGAGTTGTAAATGCTTTCATGCTACATAGTGGAAGGTCAAGTTCTTTAACATTTCCCTACACACATAATAGAAATAAATTGCATTCTAGTTAAATCTAGCTAGGCTGAGTTCCTAGAAACTCTTGTATCTAATTTTAGGATCTTTTATTGTCTAATACTGAAATTTTATGAACTACAAAAGCATTACCTTTAATCATTGTGCCAGATACACTTTAGAGGTGTTCCTTGTGAGATTGTAAATCTGCACATTTTTGTTCTTCCATAAGATTTTTCCTAGTGTGATTCTTTACAGCTGAGAACATGTAATTTAACTTTAAAGAGAGACAGCAGTGAACACAGAACCATTAAACTGTATACATAATTATATTAGAAAGCAACCTCTGATGGAATTTATTATGAAGGTATTTAACATTCTTGTATTTCTCACACAATAAGTTTTGCACTAATAGATTAAACTATCTAAAAAACTCCTCAGCAGACCAATAGAGATAAATATGGTAAATATTCAACAGCTTAGCTTCAATTTAGTTTGCTCTAAATGACAATCACAATATATTTAAAATAGAATACTGTTTTTATATTATTTATTATTAAAATCATAATTAAAATTATTTTATTCTTAAAATTATTATTAAAACAGAATACTGTTATTGCTGTTATTATATTATTTTTTCTATTGTTATTGCTACAGTTCTGGAGTAATCCTGAGCAGTCCCACATAACTTCTTCCTACTACCAAAAAAATCCCCATTGTGCAGGAGCAGATGGGTCAAAAAGTGCAGAAATTGATGAATTCTTTCAACTACTTTTGCCTTTTCAGGTATTCCACTCATTGCTTAGCAAACTATTACAGCAGCATCATAAATATTGACCAAAGGATGGCAGGTACAGAGCTAGCATCCCTTAAACTGGGTGGATTTTAAAACTGAAAATGAGAAAAAAGCTGAAACAGGAACAGGACTTCACTTACCAGGGGATATGCATTTTTTGTTTAATTGAAGAGAGCTCTTAAAACCAAAACCAAGTCTGGTGCTGTAGAAAGCCTTCCCTAACCTCTGGGGACTGTTCTGTGGGGGTCTGCAGCCTGGGGTCAGGCAGACCCAAAGGAAAACAAGGTGCTGCTATCAGAGGTATGAAAGATTGTTTTTTTCTCAAGGAAGTTGAAGAGAAGGGCAGCATTTTGGGTTGATGGGCTCAGGATCATGGCCAGCAGCTGACCCAGAGCTTCGTGCCCATGGCACAGCCAGCGTGCTTTCCAGAGCAGGGCTCAGCACCTGCTCCTCCCATAGGCAAAGTCAGTCTTCCATAAATGCATTCAAATCACTGAGTTATCCACATATTCTCTTTAGTTATTCAGCATGTGCATTCCAGATACAAAAAATACAGTTCAAAAGACAAAGGTTTAGACTTTCCAGCTTTGGAGGAGCAAGCAAGAGAAAGCAGTTCAAACCCATGGAAATGTCTCATGTTAGATGACATGCAACAACCTCCAGACATTTGAGGGCTTATTCTATGCTTCTTCTCTCTATAATTAATATATAATCACAAGTATGCTTCATAATGTAAACAAGTTATAAAAGAGTTTTATCATATTCACAGAAGATAAAAGCTACTCAGCAACAGCTGGAAAGAGAATGGCTGTACCTTGGTCAAACATTTCTAATAAATGGTTTAGCCTTATTTAGCAGTTATTTTTAAGGAAAGGCCTAATCCTTTAAGATATTTATAATGTTTAGGGACAAGGCATAACAGTCAGATAAAACATTAGACATACAGTAAATAGAGCCTTCTATCTACTGATTAAGGAATGATCATACCTGCATACATGGTACTGGTCTTGACAAAAAAACCTTTAAATTAATCAAGAATAGGGAATTCAGCTTTTAAATGCAATGTCAAGAAGACCACAGGGGTCAGCTGCTTCAAACATATAAACAAAGTATTCTAGTTTATTTCTTAAAGTGTTAAGAAGAAGATGTGATTAAAGTGTAGCAGCATGGAGGTTATGTGTAAGGTGGAAGTTAAGATCACACTGCAGTTTAGCTTTTTTGATTGACTATGGGTGGATATAAATGTTCATTGTGGAACAGAGTCCTCATGAAAAACTTGTGCTCCTGTGATACACAGCCAAATGATATCTGAGATGTGAACTTCTGAAAACCATGCCTTCTGAAATTGTGTGTAAGAAACAAAGAGACAAAACACTGTTAAGAGAAGAGATATGGGGATGGCACTTGGGCCATTCTATGGAGGACATCAGCATTGTACTAAAAGAAAGAAAGAAAGAAGAAAATACTGAATTTTCCTGAGAAGACTTGCACCATTTCATAAAAGCAAGTGGAAATGATCATTGTGCAAGCATAAAGAGGTCCATTTGGGAAAAGCAATCCCGTTTGGAAAAAGCAGAGAGGCTGAAGAAAAAAGGAAGAGGAGATGGGGTGTGAAATCCAACCCTCTTTGAAGTCAGTGGGGATTTTGCCATTGATTTCACTGGGTCAGGATTTCACTCAAGGTGGGTGCAGACTGTGCCCTGTGATATCCATATTGAGTTGGGGTTTCTGATTTCAAAAGCTGCATTAGAGTCACCCCCACAGAAAACTAATATAGCAGAATACAGAATAACCTCCATTATGTTTTAATGGGGGGAAATGAAAAGATTGCTGTTAAAACCTTGCTGTTAATGCAATTAAAGGCTGGCAGAAGGAAGGAATACATATTTCAAAATTTGCCTCCTGTGTCTATTTTGTTTCTCCTCCTTTAGTTTTCCTCACTGAACATTCTTATGCCTCCCTGCTTCACTCTTTATGGTCTCTTCAGTACTTAATTGCAAATTCCAGTGGGGAACATAAACTGACAAGAACCTACTCCCATTTTTGTACAATCCAGCCACTTAAACTGCACTGTTCAAGTTCTGGGTAAAGTTTGTTGCATACTGTTTTAAATATATTTTGTATACATTTTTCAATAAGAAAAACCCACCTCTCAGATGCTTCTTTAAACCAAATTCAGATTTACAAGCAGCACATGAAAATACCAACTTTAAGTGATGTGATATTTGATGTAAACAAATAATATTACAGTGCTATTTTCCACTATTGTGAAAAAACAATAATAAGTATAATTTATTAATAACACCACAAATAATACTCTTTATAAAGGGGCTCTTTCTCATGAAGAGCATTCAAAAGTTACAATAAGCCTCGTGCTTTTAGCTAGGTTATCTTTACTCAGGGGGAGATAGATTTTCCTTTTCCAAAATCGTACATATCATAACAGCTAATAATTTTCACAGAAACCAGGTCCAATTAAAAGTGACAACAAAAGAAAGAAAAATAAGATTTTCTGTGCTATACAAAAAAGTGCCTTCTTTCTAATTAAAATTCCTTCTGTATCCTAATGTTAAAAATGTGTGTTCATTCCACGTATTTAATGGAATCCAGGGTGGTATTTAACCAAATGCTGATTTAAGTCGGAAATATGAATATCAGGCTGGGAAAGTACTCAAATATTCTTTACCTGCTCCTTTCCTACGGTTTGGTAAATGTACTTTTAATGCAAATACATCAGTGTGCTTTCATCTCTCTGCTGTCCTTTGTGAAGGGAAACCCACAAATGTGCAGCCCTGGCCTCCCTGCTCCTCCCCTGCTGTGCTAAAACCACAATTAACTCACGACCAGCATCGTTGGAATGATCCCTGCCTAAAGCTGGCAGATCTGTGTCTGACTTATTTGGGTTTCATTTTAAAGTAGCCTTGTTTATAGAATGCAGCAGTTCAGAAAGCTATTGCACACATAGCTGGACGGTTCAGAATTTAACATTTTCGGGGCTCTGTAGAAATATTCCTTCTAAACTTTTTCTAACCTTCAGAGGGAGACTGGATTCCTAAACTGGAAAACTCATACTTTTGATTTTAATGTTAATAGTGTCAAACATCTACTAAGTCTCATTGAAAATAAAGGGAAATCTAGTTAATTTTGAATTTAGGGGATGGAAAAATTTGATTTTTTTTTTGACAGAGTTTCCCTTGTTTTAGATGAATCTATAAGAGCTCACTATCCTGATGAAGAAACACATCCCTTTGAGCATTTGATCCTTTTACTAAATGAGAATTTTTCTGTATAAAGCATACTCCATTTTCTTTCACTGAAAAGAGAATGTTCTAAAGTTTATCTATTTCTGTTCAAAGCTGTTTTCTTTCCAGTGTCCTTGTGAAAGAGGTGGCTCTCTTCAAACATTTCCAGAGGCATTTGTCACTCATTCAGCCTTCAACCATGTTCAGCTCAATGCTGCACATCACAACATTCCAATCCTTTTCCAAAATTCACAAAACACTGCATGCCACAGCAGCTAAGGCAAGGTGCTTTCTACTAAAGGTTACACTCAACTTTAGGATTGAAAATATTTTTTCAGAGAGCTCTTTAACACCAAAATCATGTATAACAGGCCATTGTCTTCGTTGGTGAAGGCATTCACAAATTAAAATTCATTGTTCCTAGATCTGTGAATTTTAGGATTTAGCATGTTAATCAGAATTGAGTTATTAAATTCTTTTGAAATGCTTGTTCGCATCAATTCAACAGAAAAATAATAACTTTTGTTCATGTGTTTCGAGTTTCCTCTCCAAACCAGGTTCTCAACCTTTGTCCAATGAGAGCGCTTTGTTTTTGAAGGATAATAAATGCAGATAATAAGAAACTGTAATTATGTATCAATAGTGAGAGCACTGATGGTCACATTTATTGTGTTCTAGTCATAGGAATCACAGTTCTTCATAGGCAGTTCCTTGAAACTTTTTTTTATATGCTTTAGTCCTCTGTCTTGACTCTGGAGTCTTAGATTTTTCCTAAAGGATGAATATAGTCCTGGGATGGAGAAGCAGGGAGGGGAAGAAGAAATGGTGGTGCTCTATTCAGGATCTCTAACAAGCAGTTTATCTCCCTCCCCCTGTCTCAAGGGAATGTGCCTGCACATGAGTCTCCAAGCACACTCTTATTTTCACCAGAGCTTCAGGACTCAACCTCATTTGTTGCTGAGAAATCAAGGCAAAATTTGTTGGCATTCTGGGTTCCAGAATTACTTTAAACATAAGCTTAAATACACAATAAAGTTAATTTATTGACCTAACAACTGTAATTTACAAATACTTTAGTGATAACAACCACTGGGGAGAAAAAAAATAAAAGCTGTTAAAGCTTCAGATAGTGTTGTCACATCAGCATTAAAGCAAAGAAGAAATTTAGGCTACAAACAAGAAACTGGTTTATAACTCCCAAAGGGGTGAGATGCTGAAGCAGCCTTCTTGTGGGGTAGGGGGAGAGGGAGAGGAGGAGCACAGGAGAAAACACAGAATAACATTCACTCCAAAATAAACTTGGCAAATTCAAAGAAGCAGCCTCAGCAGAGGAAGGCCTTTCCAGGCCTGGGTTACCAAAATGCTTACAGGGATTGTTGAAACAACTCCAAGCCTACTGAGGCTTCCAGTGAGAGCTGAAAGGGCTGAGCAGAATTCGGGAAAGGCACACGATTGTTGGCAGGACTCTGCAGATGAGGTCAGGTTTACCTGTGTGTGAGTTAACAAGAAAACTTCTCAGTTGGGTAGAAAATGAAACAACCCCCAGGTTGTACAGCAAACTCAATGAAACACACAGGAATGCTCTGTCTCTGCAGCAGAGGCTGGAAGGGCACAGACTGGAAAGAAAAATGAGTATCATGAAGGTAAGCCCTGTACCAATTCATCAGGTGGTTTGGTTGCCTGCTGGATTTTATATTTGGTACTACTCTAGCTCTAAGCATTAAGCCTTTCTACAAACACTGCTCCTCTTAAGCAGCAAGGTGTGAATGATGTAGCATTTGTGCTTTAACAACAATGCTGTGGTTTTAACCATTCCAGAGCCTTTTGTGTGATACTGGACTACAAATGCAGTCTGCTCAGCCTGCCTCAAATATGCAAAAATTAAATTGTTAGTGAAATTAAGGAAAACTGATTTGTTATTGGTGTGTAAGTCTAAGGTAAACTTAAAAAAAAAAAAAAAGAAAAGAAAAAAAGACTGATAGGCTAACTAATGCAAAAGATATGCAAGGAATATAATGGAGAAATTAATGTAATCACAATCTATTCCTCACTAGGAACAAACAAAATCTATTAAGAGTTATCTCGTTACAAAACACCAAAGGTCAGAGTTAATTGTTGCAAATTATCATTCGCCTTAGTTTCAACGTAAAAGAAAACAACCCTTGGAAAAGAGGAATGGTGTGGGTGGTGTTTTCCAGGGCAGGACGAGTGCAGTGTGGGTTTCACTAAAGATGAAATGCCAGGGCCTCTAAATGCAGGGGCTGAGAACAGAGCAACAGACGATGTCAACCAGTTTGGTTTATCAGGAGTTGTCTGCTTTATTATCTCAAAATGTTGGGTTATATAGAGGTCAGATAGTTTACAAATTCAGGTGCTTTTTAATTGGTGCACAAAGTGAAAAAGAATTCAAAACAATTCAGTCTTAAAACGGCTACTATGATTTACAATATAACTACGTTATCTAAAACCAGCACACTTTAACCAAAATTCTTACTGCGCCACAGGTCTTGATACTTCAACACAGGCTCAAAATCTGAGGCCTAACTAGAATAATTCAAAGCTCATCCATCAGACAATCAGGCTCACGCTCCCTCAAAAATTCTGCTACATTTCACCTGGTGGAGGAGGAGCGCTGGCGGATGGCACACGGAGCAGGATGTCCCCAGCCTGCCTGGCTCTGCCTCCCTGGGATCAAAGCAGATCCCCAGCACCGCGGGGTTCGACATCAGACATCGCGGGGCTGGCAAGGATGGCTGCTTTAGGCAGCGGGTTGCCATGGCAACCCCCCCAATTTACATAGTGAATAGCTGCAGAAGTTAATGTGACTCAATGCCAGCATTCGCTGCCAGGGGAAGGTTTCGGCTTATTAGCAAAGACTGAATTCCTGTGTGGAAGTCAGAAGTCTGAAATGCTCAGGCAAAGCCCTTTGGGTCGCCCAACGCCTCTTCCCCACCCGAGGGTCCTCTCCGTGCAGTTTGTCCCTGGTGTGTGCTCCCTGCTCGCTTGGCCACCCAAAACCCAGATTTGGAGTTTTGAGCAGCCCCATGGCACACATGGAATTGGATTTTCTAACATGAACCTAACCTGCTGCACAATTAAACACAGACTTTGAATTGTACAACGGTTTGGGCTGAGGGTTTGAAGATCACCTTGTTCCAATCCCTTGCTATGGCAGGGACACCTTCCACTGTCCCAGGTTGCTCCAAGCCCTGTCCAACCTGGCTTTGGACACTACCAGGGATCCAGGGGCAGCCACAGCTTCTCTGGGCACCCTGTGTCAGGGCCTGCCCACCCTCCCAGGGAACAGTTCCTTCCCAATATCTAATTAAACTTGCCTTTTGTCAGTTTGTCTTTGGCCAAAGTTCCTCCCCAGCTCTCTCGTGGACCCTTTAGGCCCTAGAAGGGGGTTTAAATTCTCCCTGGAGCCCTCTCTCCTCCAGGCTGAACCAACTCAGTCTTCCTCCCATGCCAACCAAAACCCAACAATTTCTTGCATGGAGCTTGAAACCAAAATTAAGTTTCTTGTGCAGGAGCCTTAGGTCTGCTTCTGTCCTTAATTACTTAATTCAGCCTGGCATTGCAACTTCACAGTCTGACTTCTGGGAGCATTTCAGACATTTAACTGAGCTAAGGGCAAGACACAAAAAACTCACAAACTCCCCAACAATATTTATTAGCATTGTGACAAGTCTTAATCTAGAGCTACTGCTAATATGCATTAATTCCACCTCCATACATTTGTATTGCACCTACACACACACATTTCTAAAAGCAAATTTCCGTGTGTGAAGGAAGCACTGAAGCAGGGCTAATCAGTTTTGCAAATACACAATAAAGGATCAAAGATCAGACAGAAGTTCTTCAGGAAAGCATCTAGGCAATGTTTGAGTCTGGGCAAAGCACGAGCCAATGTCACGACATCGGTGAAGGCAAATATCACACTGGGATCTACAAACAGGGGTTCATAGTTGGAGATGTAGGAAGTGATCCCTATTTACACAGCACACAGAGAATTTCTGCTAAAATAGGAGTTTCTGACTTTGTGTTCCAAGACATCCATGGAGGAAAGCAATGGGAGGGATGAGAGGTCACGAGAAATATGTGCTAGGAAAGGCAGAGTTAAGTACTGTTTGGTTGGCAGGAAATTCTGAGTTCTTTACAAGCTTAAGAGGCCCTTGTAAAGAGGAAGGATATCATCTGTTTTTCATGGTTCCTTCTGAAAAGAAAGGGGTTATTTTAGGAGTAATTTCTACCTGAGACTAAAGGAGAATATTGCAGCTATCTCTACTTTTCAGTTGAAAGAAATAAAAGTCAGAAATAGTTTGGTGAAATAAAGTGTAAGAAGAAGAATCTGGGTTTCTGAAAAAATAGCCAGAGGCTTTTTACATAGGACAAGTTTATTTTCTAATTCCAGGTAAACAATTTCTAAAATTTAATTATCTAATTTCCAAGTCTAAAAGTTCTAAAACCTTCTGGAAAAATAACAGCTTTTATATATATATATATAGTATTGAAACAATTATACTTCACTTAGACTTTCTTATACCTATTGATTCCGATTGTTAAAAAACATTATTGAATGGGGCTGCATGTCAACACACATAAATTACAGGGTTTCTTTTAAAGAAAAAAGGCATCTTTTCAAGAGACTCTGCAAGAGTATTGTTATGCACAAATTGTCTTGTTATCCACAGATAACAGATTAAGTTCTACAGTAGACCTCTGGAAAAAAAACCTGGTCTTCTCTTCTCAACCTTCTCCTAATAAATACTTTATGTGTAGCTGGAAGGTGCTTGGGCAGGAACCTGTCCACTCTTTGGTCTCCTGAAAGTCTGATTCAGTAACCAACTCAACCAAAAAACCCTAAAGGATACTGAAAATATATGCAATATATAGTGGAAAGTGTGATACTTAATGGAACCGAGCTCTCTTTTCAGTTCTGCTGAAACAAATGTGCTGAGATTTAGTGCTGGGAAGCAGACATGACAAAAAGCATTCTGTCTTTGAGAAGCTTTAGTGTGAGAAGAAAAGGCTGAAATAGCTGTGGCTTATTACCAACTTAATAAGATTCAGATTGTTACATGTCTTGGAAAGAAAAAAGATTTCCAAATTGCACTTTTTTTTTTTTTTTTTCCAGAATACAGGTACAGTTCCTGGTATATCAATAGCCCAAGGGCGCAACATATTGAATGACTTATTAAAGATTCATGATACAAATTTATTTCCCAACAACACTGTAGGAATGTGTTGTTTTCCATTACAGGAAGCAATGCTTCTCAAAAGTGTTTACAAGTCTCAAATTGCAAAATTTAATTTTCAAATCAAATGAAGCATAATGAGCTTTGTGAGCTCCTCATTCTTCACACCAGGTTTAGCTACAAACACAAAGCAGCAAAACAAATTAGAACGAGCAAAGCAGGTGTAACAAAGAGTTCTGATGGAGTGAAGAAGCATCTTTTTCTTGACCAATGGCAAACCAAGAGTTTTTTAAAGAACAGAGCATGGCCAAGCCCACAACCCATCTATCTTCACCTCTGAGATGACAAAAAAAATGACATTAGATGTTCTTTGTTGAACATGGGTGAGCAAACAGGCATCAGATTGAAATTTGTTTATATCATCTCGTATAAAAGCAGCTCGTTGTGAGATGTGTATCTACATGTAACCTGCATGTAAAATCTTTGCAAAAAGCTATTACTCTACTATAAACATGTTCTTCTTGTGTGACAGTACCTGCTGGCGAGGGGAAACTGAAGGGAAATATTTAGCATGACGAGAATAAGAACGAATTACAGGTAGATAAACTGGATAATTACTAAATCTAATCTTTTGTGCCCAATTGTACAAGAAGTGAGACTGATATTGTTGATCAACTAAACTTCTGTGTGGGTATCACTATAAGTGTCTTGCCTGTGACACAGCAATGCACAATTGAAGAGAAGCCCAGGAGAGGCAAGAGTTTAGTTTTCCCACGACACTCATTTCCTTCTGGTTATGCCACGACAGCTGGGGAGTGAGTTTTAATATTTTTTCAGGAGTGAATTTAATTGCTTTAGAGAGTCAGTTTAGCATATCACTTCAGAAACACCCCAAAGCTACAAGCAAGCCCATTGTTAGCCAAAGAGCTTCTTAATTGTAAGATTCTTAGTTTACGACTGGAGTTACCAAATTGTGTTTTCAATACCTTTCTGGGTGTTCCACAGGTGGCCTCCAAATCTTATCCCTGTTGGAACATTTTCAATTAAAAGGTTTATGATAAGAATCCATGATAGTCTGAGAACCGTTGATGGTAGATAATGGGCTATAATCCAGTGAGTTTGGGAATTGGGGGCTTAAAGGTTAATAATAATATTGGCAACAATAATAATCCACTGGGCCTAAGCAGTTCTAAGGAATTAATTGTTTAAAATATGATAATTTGGGAAGGAGTGGTAAAGTTCCTTTTCTGAAAATGTTAATGGTTCTCAGCTTGAAAGTAGCTTATATCAAATGAAACAAATATACTTTATAGTTAACAATCATTTACCTCTGCTGAGAATACAAAAAAAAAATTAGAATTTCTGATTTAATTGTAGAAAATTCTCTAACCATTCAAATATCTCGACTATATGTTTTCAACTATATGCAGTTCTGGCATAAATGTTTGATAGATAAATTGTATTAGCAGATTAGAGATCTCAACAGACAGCTTTGTCATCTGGAGACATTGATTTCCAAAAACACACTTAAGAAAATCATCACTGTATATTTAAGGAAAATGCTGTAAGGTGACATAAAGTAGTAACATGTTTTTGTGCTGTAATTTTTCTCTGGATATATAATTCTTAAATTTAATTATCACCTTGTATCCGTGATTAAAGTCATACTGATGTTTCTGACAGTGACAAGAAATTTCTTGTTATCAGTCTTAGCATTTCTCCTCCTTTCTGTCCTTCAAATTTTAGAAAAATTTTACAACATGGAGCAGTTTTGTTCAGTAATAATAAACAAAAAGACAAGAAAGCTCTCCCAGTGTTATTCTAAACCTATAGATTGTGGTGACTGAAATTTTCACAGTTTTTTTACTTCCAGACAAAGTGTGCTTAAAGGACACATGAACAATTCTTCTGTGTGCAATGTGATATTTAGGTCCATTTATTAATTTGTATTTTTCATGAGGGAGTTTAGTAACTAGCTGTGAAATATAACTGCATTGAAATGTTACATTTGTTGGGTACAGGCAGTCTCTTTACAGCTATTTATAGAGTACATAATTCTAATAATCTCATTTGTCTTTAACTCAGCATAGAGTGCCCTTATGTCTTTTAGACAGGGGAAGGATATTCAGATTCCATTTGCTTGAATTTGGACCCTGATGTTTCTGGGTTCTGGGTGAGCTGGGCAGAATTTTCAGGCTGGGAGGGCTCAGGGTGCAAACACCATTTGCTGTGATCATCAGAACTCAGTCAAAAGAGGCACCAGAACCTCACACCTCGCAAACCAAGGTCACCTCATTACAGCTCCAGCGGTGGAAAACACCTGGTAAATGCAGCATGCAAGGAAAATGATTCCATGATACTTTCATTTTCTTACAGGCATGAAGGGCTTTCTGCACTACATTTAACTGTCATTCTCCCAAATTTCAAGTGCTGAAAGCAGCTTAGTGATCACAATTGCTTCAATACTTTTCTATCTACTCTAGAGCATTCTGGCACTCCTTGTTTCTACAGCATGGGCGAGGAAAAATTACTATTTCACCTCAGAGAAATGGTCTAAATTTGCTATCCAAACATTACAGAAAATGTACAAAGCCATCTTACAGGACAGTTGATGAACACTTCATTTCTAGTAGCAGTTTTATTTCTTTGCAGATTTGAGCACATGGCTGATCTCTAAAGCTTAGCTCTTCTAAGAGAATTTAGGGCAGTTCCAGCCACATAAGTAGGAATTAAAGAATGAAAGTCTACTAATTCATAAACATACATTTAGTGTAGTATCCAGAAATGATCATCCTGTCTCTGCTATTTCCTTGCTAATCTTACTCTTATATTTTCTTTGACCTATTCTTTTTAGTCCCCCCTCCAACCAAAGGTGTTTTCCACAGCCATAACTGTTCCTGCCTCCATGATTAGGCTCTGTCTGATAAACAGATTGTGCCTACTCTTGTGTCATCTCTCTCTTTGATGATCTGGATTAATAGCTCAGCAGTAAAACTATTTCTAGCCATAAATGTGCAAGAGCCCCATCATTTGTCATGCCTTATTGGCACTTCGATAGTTGACATTAAAAGAAAAAAAAACCCACAAAGCCCAGGCAATCTCTAAATTGAATTAATAATCTGTTTTGGCAGGATTCTCAGAAGTGCAGTGCTAGGGTTTAAAAAGAATACACCAAGAGTTACCATATTGGCTCACAAGCCTCAGGAAAGAAAAAAAAACCCAAACCAAATAAAACCATTGAATCTAAGTGGGTGAGATGGTAAGAAGCGAAATAAAAGAGCCACCAGGGCTGGTTTAAAGATTATTTACACATTTGCCTTTTTTTTTTTTTCCTGAAATGCATTATTTCAAAGCCCATTTCTCACGTAATGCTCTAAATTGCGAGTACAACATTTGCAGTCACTGACTTTTTATTGTATTTTCAAGCGATTTAATTACATCAAGAATGTGTTTTCATGACTCAGGACAGACAGCTACAGTACTCTATTCATGCAGAGCAGAAGAGACTACTTCATTTGAAAGGGACCTAAAATGATCATCCAGATGAATACACGATTATGAACTGTAATCTATAAACACCAACATCGCCACAAATGCTGTTTAAAAAGGGGATTAATTGCTCTTAGTTGAGATGGCAACAGATGAATTAAAGTAATGGATAAAACCTTCTGTACCAGAACAAATTGGTTGGTCACTCCTGAAAATGCTAAGCATGAGTTTGCATAACAAACGTTGGAGAGGAGTTTTCCTGTGAAAGGACATGATCTCGAGACTCACCTGGAAAGTTTTTGGAACAAATTGTATCCACAATGCCTTTGATTAAATTTTAACCCTGTTTTCATTGATCTGTGCAAGAGCAACGTTAAAGAGCAGTAGCACATGGGCTGAGCAACAGGAGCTCTCCACAAGCTTTCTGTTTAAAAACTCACAGAGGCAGTGAAAATAATTGCCAGGTTCAGCAGAGAGGGCTCACACCTTTGTCCTCACATTCCCACACAACTGCTTGGGACAGAGAGAAGGTGACAGAGGAATTATATAAATAACACTTCCAGATTTTTATCATTCCTTTCAGCTCTATTCAGAAAACATGGCAACCTTTTGGAAGAAGCTTCCAGATGCTAAATGAAAAAGTAGACGCTAATGAATAATTAGATAATTTAGATCTCTTCTGGCCACTTTCAGTAAAAAAAAAACCCTAATTTAATATCTGGACCTTAAATACAAAGTTTTTCATGATACTTCCAAGTTTTAATGCATGTTTATCTAAATTTAAACTTACTAATTACACAGGGATTTAAAAGGCACCTTCAAGATGTACTTTGAAATCACATTAAACCACAATGCAAAACTATGGTTACATTGAAAGACCAAATATGCATCTAGCAGTTATCTGGATTCTTTCTTCATTTTGGATTTCAAATAAGCTCTTTTGTAAATGCTGGACATATATGAAGAAAAATAAAATCTACTGCAAAGTTTTGGGCTAAGTAGTAACTCTCTATGTTCTGTCATTTCATAGCTAAGGATTATTTTTTACACCCAGAGTAATCCTGGCAAATCTCATGTTTTTTGTCATTGCTAGCTGCAATTTGGTGATGTAATAGAATATGATTTAGTGGAAACTCTGATTCCTGAAAACTAAATTAGGTTTGGGATCATGGGCTGGTCAAGGACTGATATCTTGAGCCCCATTTGCAGACCCAAGTCTGAGATTTCACCATCACAAACCTCATAATTTTAAAGGAAAACTTTCAAAAAATGATTTTTATTTTTTTTTTAATTTTGGGGGTTTTTTTAAGCCTTACATATAATAAACAGCAGAGGAATCTGGCATAAAGCATATACTCTTCAGTGATGAATTCTTTTCATCTTGAGGAAAAGGACTTCAGGAGGACTTTTTTGGGAGGCCTCAGAGCTGAGAGATGTCTGTGGTGATGCACGGAGTGCAGGGCACAGCTGGAGGAGAGGCGTGAGCACAGGAACACATCAGCACCACGAATTCAGCCCAGGCAGCCACACTTCCCCATGCTGGGTGGAAAGCAGCAGTGCCTCACAAGAGGTTTCTATGCCAAGGTGAGGATTTCCAAGGGGATGTGATCAGAACCCAATGAAAACTCATGGCTCATCTGGTGCAGCACCTGGGGGATGTGCAGCTCTGGCTCTGCTCCAGATCTGATGGACTCCAAGGGCTTTGCAATTGCTTTCCCTCGAGCTCTAAGCACCTGAGATATTTTTATTTCATGTAAACTGTGCCATTCTCCATCACTTTTTTTTTTTTTTTTGGAATAAAATCTTGCCAAAAGCTGGCTGTTATTGAATTCATGAGTGCCCCCAGGCAAAGACATCACTTTAGAGTTCCAGAGGTACTTATCAAAATTGTCACTATTAAGGTTCTGTCCAAGGCATAACCATTTTCTCAGGGAAAAGTCGATCTGAATATTCAGCTGATTTTATTAAATCCCTTCTTCGAGGCCATGCTCAGATCCTTTGGGGTGTTTGATTTTCATGAACATTTGAGTGACTAACTTATTGCCATGCACATCTGTGCAGAGTTAATTTCAAAGCACCATGCACCAGTATTTGCAAAAGGCAAGTAAAATCCACACACAAAAGTGTTTGTGCTGGAAGGGCTTTACTGCTGTGGGACTTATCTGATTTACCACGAAATCCCAACCTCCAGCAGTCAGTACCTACCTAGCTACTCATGAGCCCTGCAATTCCAAATTATTTCAAAAACTTGGTTATTTAAACCATTAATATCGGTTACAAAAATTTAAAATCTGCTCATAAAAACAACCAAAAATAAAGAGACTTAAGTTTGTGCAGTGATCATATGAACTACTCAGCTCCATCAAAATCCAGCTATAATTTTAGTAGATCCAGTGCTCATGGAGAATCATTTTTTTTACAAGTCTATTGAGAAGAGGGTTTTTCCCTGTTTGTTTTGCACTGGAATCCAGTTTTAGCTCCAAGGCTGTTTTGCACACACTCCACCCCTCCTTTCCTTCCATATCAGCCCTCTTAAGACCAGATTATTTTTTCCCCTCCAGAAGAGTGAAATGACAGGTGATATCTATGGAAAATACAGCCTGATTCGATTTATTGAGTGGATCACTTCTTCTCTGGGTCATTACACTTCTCAGCAAGAAAATTCACATTCATATATATTTTTCTCCATTTTCAAGTAGACATTCCAGTTGTGTTGCTCATCTCCTTTCAATATAAAGGACGAATCAAAGCACTAATCTATGAAATAATTTTCTAAGGGAAGCAGTGGTAGTTTTACCCAAAATTCACTGTATAAGTGTGTAATCACATTTGAAGACCCTCTCATAAAATCACATTGAGCTGAGGAAGAAATAGAGCCTCAATTCTTGTCCTTCTAAGACTTTACTATTATTTTCTGAGTTACTAAATCACTGAGAACAGGTCCTTGCTTATATCTTCACTTCAGAAATGTATTTGCATTTTAGCAGCTGAGGTTATTGTCAGAAAATGTGCAAAGTAAAAATAAAAAAATTGAGTTCAAGGGCTCAAAACAAGATTTATTCAGGCTTCACGTTCCCACATGAAGATGCTTTTGTTTTACTTATCACTGCATGATTTGTAGGAAAGGAAGTAAACAACATATTAAGTTCTGCTTCTTTGCTTTTCCATGATCAGTGGAAAAGATGAGTTTATTTTTACTTTATAAAAAGGTAATAAAATAGTCATGGGAGAGATGAACTTGGGTGAGCTGTTTGGAATGGAATCATCCCACGAAATATTAAAGGCACGAGCGCTCATTGCTGGTGAACGAGGGCAGGTTGGTCTGAGTTTCAATGCTTAAATAAAAGGCTGGAAAAGTTCAGGGAAGAACCAGGCTCTTCTCTCTTCAAAATCTGCATGGAAAGGAACTGCAGGGAGGTCCTGGTGCTTGGCTTTCCCTGAGTCAGGGAGGCATGTAAAATAGAGGATGGGAAAGTAACCTGGACAGCTCATTAGGAGAATGCCTCCAGCACTCCTGTGCTGCTGTGCCTCTGTAAAACCCTGCACTCATGCACAGCAAGTGCCTCGGAAAGCAGCATGTCAGAGGGATTATTGGCTAGGCAGAAACCTCCCCTGGGGAGAATTGTACCGTTCTTTATTCTTTTTTAGAGCGTTGTGTGCAGGGCTCACAAAAAAAAAACCAAAAAAACCACCCCAAACCAAAGCAGACCTGAAGAAAGGAGAGATGCTAACCTGCAAAAACGTGGGAGGAAGTAAAAGGTGCTCTGGGAGCCAGAGCAAAACACAGAATGAGAGGAAGATTTCTTGTTTGGATCCATGAACATGGGGACATTCCACTTCCCTCACACACAACCACTGCACCTCTTTCTGTGCTCCCACGGAGCAGCAGTCTCTGGAATGGTCCCTCCAGGAGCTCCTAGGGGACATTATAGGATTTCTGACCTTTACACCTTCCTGCTCCAGGGTCTCACCTCATAATTGAGATCTTCAGTCAAGCACTGGAGGCTGCCAGTCAGAGTTAGTTAATGCCACTCCATCCAACCAGTATCACTCACAAACATTAAATTTGCAGCCCTAGCACACACATCAATGCAAAGCCAAGGAGTGGCACATCAAATTCGCCTCCCAAGTCCAAATTTTCTACCTGGCTTTTGCACCTGAACACGATTTATTAAGTTATCAAATTGTGAAATTTGATTAAGAACAAGCAGCGTTATACTTCAGATCAAAACCCAAATACATTTAGGAGAAGGAGCAATTTTCATTCTGATATTTTGCAGGTACTAATTTTCTCATGATTGCAATCTGACTTGCTCAGTTTGTGTTTGGCCACAGGAATGCACCTTTGATAAATCCAGGGTGTTACTTATGGGAACTTCCAGCTCCACTTAAGTCAAACCCTTTGCCATTACAGCAGCAGACAGGGAATGGGAGTTGTAGGAACATAGATAATTAGGTTTTCTTCCCTATTATTTTGTCCTTCCACTTTGCAACATTTTCCTCCTTGAATCTCCCTCTCCTTCATCTCTTCCTGGCAGACAACCTCACCCTGTGAGCTCTCCTGACACACAGGGAGAAGTTCTAGGACTGGAAATGTTCACAGTGGGGTCATTTTCAACATTATGATAAATTTTAGTAGTTACTCACAATGTTTAAACAGTATTTCCTGTAAATATAAATTGAACACATTTTTTGGGGAAAAAATGTGTTTGAATTGAAACTAAGGCTCTGATATTTCAAAATTTGTCAAAATGTAGAAGAATAGAAGTTCATTAAGATTCAACTCCTGCCATATAGAATAGCATTTATCTTTTGGCTGATTCCTTATCTTTGCCATAAAGAGGAGCTGCCTTGTGCCATTCACTTTGACCTGGCAGCTTTATTAATACATTGATGTTGTGTGTACAGTTACACAAATGTAAATTGGAGGTAAAAATTACCTTTCAGCCAAGCATGGTCCAAAAAGTGGAGCTCGGTGTCCTCTCTCCATTCTGGGAGTCCATTCCCATACTGAAAGAGCTGAGAAGAGAGCACAGCCACCAGGGTGGGTTTAAATTGCACAGGGAAACAAAACTGATCCTCCTCACACACAGGTATCTGAAAAGAAAAATAATAATAAAACCAGCTTTAAGCTAAAAATGATATACCAAGAGTTTAAGCCTCCAAGCCACAGATTTTCCTGCCAGTAACCATAACCACCAGTGAATTTGGGTTTCTCGTGAGCCTTCCAGGGAAGCCCTGGGTCAGAAGAGTGGAGGAGAAGAGAAGAGAAGCAGCTGCCTGATGAGAACCCCGGGGCAGTGGATGTGGTGCAAAGCTACAGTTGATATCTATTGACTTATTGGTGTTTGGAAGCTTTGCAAAGATTAGGCCATAGCTGCCCCTGAGCCCCTGGCAGCATCGATGGATGTTCTGCAAAGATTCCTGCCTTCAGCCTTGTCATCCTTTATCTTAGTAAACATCAAAATCTGAGCACAAAAGACAGAAAATGAGCTATTGATTTTCCAGTATTGTCTTAACCTGCAGCTTAATTGAAGGTCAGGATATGTATTGCTGTCAAAGGCAGACTCCTGCTATTCATGGAGGGTGTCTGGCACAAAACCTTCCCTGAGAGGCAGGACACAGATAGATTTTGGGCAATCCACCAAAGGGGAATATGCAACCCAACACTTTCAAAGGTTCCCTAAGGAAAACTGAGGCATGGAAAAGACAAACTGCAAAGTAATTGGATTAGAAGTGGAAAGCTTCACAGAAATGAAGGGAGAAGAGAGAGTGGGAGAGAGAGAGAAGGGCAGAAAGAGATGGAGAAAAAAAGAGATGAATGGGAGTTTGTCTTTATAAGATGACAAATAAATTGTCTCTTTAGAGAAAGCAGGTGACTTCAAAATCCCCCTCTGTGCTCTCTTTCCCACTGAGTGATGTAAAACTGTAAATTCCCCTTTTCCTAACACTGTAAGATGGCAGCTTTTGTAAAGAAAAGTACTTGCTTTTATTAGAAGACATATGTAGACTGACAGTGAAACAGAAGTTGTCAGATAATAGATAGGAAAGAAAATCCACGTCTTTCTCTTCTTTTCTATTATTGTTTTGGCTTTGTTACCCTTCACCATCCTCCTCAGATTGTGACATTTTATACCTGTCGTTCAAAGAGGTTGTTAAGATTATTTCTCAAAAAAAAAAAGAAAAAAGGAAACAAACAGTGGGAGACACTTCTTTTTTTAAGATATTCCAAACCACTTATAACCTTGCACTTTTCTTCTGACATTATTTTAAGTGTTTTTCTCCTCCACATTAAATGAATTAATTTTATCCTATATATGTCAATCTACATCCTCATACACTCCTCCTGCTTCCACCTGGTGACTGAAACCCAGAGAGAGGAGCAAAGGAAAAAGCTTTATCTTTATTTCTCTTGATAGTGCAGTGAAGTGTCTCAGATGGTGACAGCCAACCTAAAGTGTTCTGGCAAAATCAGAAGGTCAAGTAAACTTCCTTCATTTCTGTCAGGATCAGACTTTCAGATGTTGTGGGAGGACTTGTGTGATCACCAGGAGGCTGAACAAAACCAACATCAAACCATTCACATTTAACTCACAAGGTGTGAGACAGCAGAAGGACACCTGGCCCTGCTGAAACCTTCAAACATTATTCATGTGTTTCAAACCTTACTTGGTGGTGGGTGGAGCAAGTGTATTTATTTAACTGTTATTTGCTACAGAATAAGCATGGCAAGAGCATATGATGCTGGAACTGTTCATATTTGAACGTCCAGACCTTCTGCATTAGGGTTTAGAAAGATCAGGTTTACTTTTACTCATTTATTTTAACTTAATTATAGCCACTGAGTAAATATCTCAAAAATCTCAGTGGTCTAGAACTTTTCCCTGGGGAAACTCAGTGATCAAGCCCTGGAAGGACAAAAGGACATCAAAGTGCTAAATATCTTCAGACATCTATGGCCACACAGGCACTACACAGAAGGCAGCAGTGAGGAATTGTTTTATTCAGCAAGGAGGGGTTTGTTTTTTTATATCATGATTTTATTTTTCATTTGACCTCCAAGCATCTTTGGACCATTCCTGGCTCAGCTCTTTGAGTAAAGATGGAATGGAGATTTCTTCTCTCATAACAGGAGTATCACACTGAGTTTGCCATTGCAAAGGTTCTGATTCTGAATTCCTGCTATCATTTATGATGGCTACCAGACAGTTTTGAATGTTTATTAAATCTCTTTCTTCTAGTAAATAAATAAATAAATAAATAAATAAATAAATAAATAAATAAATAAATAGGCTATCACATTCTGGTTTGTTTCTATAAGCCTTCTTATCCCAGAAAAGGGAAATACTTATCTTAATTTACGTGACTTTAAAATGAGTGTATTACTATGCTTTCTGAATTATTGTCTCTTGTCTTAATTATTTCTGTAGCCATGAGAGGTGCAAGTCATACCCTGGGGCAAACCACAACCACCTTATTTAGACAAAGTTAACCAATGCTAGGGAAACAAAGTGAACTGAGAACAAAAACCTTCCTAAACTCCTCCACAGCTAAAGAAACACGAGGTCCTACATGATGCTATCAAAGTGTAGCAATTCTCCTCACAGCAAGAATTCAATACACACATAAATGGAATACTTCATCTCATGGTATTCTCCTGATGGAATATTCATTCTTCCAGGATTTCTTATTGCCTCTTTGGAAAACACATTTTTTTTACCCCTGTGCTCCAAGTGGAGAGCTGTGATTGCTGCAGCCAGCAGTGAAAATTGGCCCCGTGGTGAAGGCTTAGCTGCACATCCTCCTGCCTGTATTTACAGCACCCCAGCACCTGGATGTTCTGGATCTGAAGCAATGGATGTTGCACCACAGTGAGATTCTTTCTGAAGGCTTCTGTCACACCTGAGGCTGCCTGGGTTTTCAGTGCAGGCTCACAACTCTTTGCAGCCATTTGTGCCAGTGGGATTAACCCATGGTGGTGCCTTAAATGACTCCCTAGAAACACAGAGCAGGCAGGAATAAAGGAATCAAGGAGGGATTGATTGGAAAGGCCTTCAGAGGTACACTCTGGGCTCTAGAGGCTCCTGCCTCAGTGCATCCCAACATGGACAAGGACAGCTCCCGAGTTCTTCCCACTTGGATCTCAGCATCAATTCCCCAAGCAGAAGCCAGGTAAGGATGGAATTTGCCCAAGCTTGCCCCCCTGTCCCCAAGATTGTGGTTTGCAGTTGTTGTTCTGAGTGTCCTTGGAGAGCAAGTTAGAGGTTTTGTTATGTCTATCTTAGCACAGAGAACAGCACTGAACGAGCTCCAGGGAACTGCAGAGTGACACTAGCAGTACAGGATTTGAAAGATATAAAAGTTAAAACCTAAGGCATCATTAGCACATGTTTTCTGAATTACCACAATTACCAGGACTTTTCTAGTGTCCAGCAAGCCCTTTTGCCTCCTTTTTTATTACAATATGAAAACCAAAGATTGAATGGCTGCACCTCAAGTCACATATTCTGTTCTTGAATTCAGGATAATTAGATTTTATATTTTAAAGCAACACTGAAGAGCATGGAAAACTGAACCAGACAACAAACGTGAGGAGCTTAAAAATATCAAAACATATTTACCTTTTCAAGTAAAACACAGCTGAGATACAGAAAGCAAGCTGTTCTCTGATAAAGATATTGTAGCAAACAAATATACACATTCTATAGCAAAGCTCAAACTCAGAGTTATAAAATGACAACCAGAGTGCAACGAGGAGCTACAGAAAATGATTTAATGCAGAACGACAAGCACTAACTTGAATAACTTTTCTTGTCCTTCCAAAGCTTATGAAATCATTCTGCTCCAGCATTATAAAAATTGTGCTGAAATGCCATACCTTCACAGTGGGAGTCTGCTTTTTTTCTTTTTAATTACTAGGAAGCTGGAAAAGACTTGACTTCCCAAGAGAAAAAGGACTTGAAACTCAGCCAGCCATCTACAAGTGATCCTACAAAGACAGTACAAGCTACATTTCTACACCATGATCAAAAGCCTAGAAGAAATGACTGGGAATGCACTGAGTTTAGAAGTTCCTACTTCTTCTTTTAGACACTGATACAAAAATCATAAGTGTTCTATTTTGCCTCTAAATATCCCTGTAAAAAACAAAGTAAAGTGGGTAAATTTAAGCTAATGGTCTCATGTTTTCTAGCTCATTTTCTTTTTAGTTAATATTTTTAATTACATTTGTAAATTTTTCTTTTACATCTTTTTTTTTTTTTTTTTTTTTTGTAAACATTTTCAGGTTATACTCAGGATTTATATATTCTGTGCCTCATCAGCTCTCCTTGACTTTCCCTTTCCTACCTCCCAACTTCATAAAAGTTTGTATCCATCATATATTCTGAAGCTCAGGCTTTTTTCTCCAGCTTTACAGAGTTCTTTTCTGCACCATTGCCTTCAACCTGGGCTTGGCTTTGCCTGGCTTCATTTATTAGGTGTGTTTAATAAACAAGTAAACATAAGCACCTAAGAATACTGGATTTGAGGAATAAATGCCAGCCTGACAAATTTAGGGAGCCATTTCTCAAATCCTGACATTTTTGGGTTTGGCCACACTTAAAGAGCCTGGGTTCCCTTCCCAGCTGTGCCTACAAGAGCACAAGATAAGATAAGTAGGGAAAATTGGGAATGTGTGGAACTTCCTATTCCTGTTTTAGAATAATTTTTAAAAGTAAATAGTGGTAGTATTTATTTAAAGAAAAAAAACTGTTTCAAAGTAAAAATAAATAAAAAAATTCAGTGTAGATAAGATAATGAAACACAAATATATGCTTTGAACTGTTTTATAAAGGGTAAGGATTTTTCTCAATAGTAAATAAATTAATGAAATGCTGCACAGAATAAAAATAGTTCATTGCTCCCAACTCTAATAACACTTGGTGTAGCAGGAGAGAGAAGGGAAGGATTTTATTTTCTTCATTATTTAATTATAGAGACTCATTCCTTCAAACATTTTTTGTAATAAATGTCAAGAGTGTTCCCATGCAGGGATACACTTTGGCAGGTTTTGGTGCCTGCTTCCTGGGTTTAGGGGATAAAACTTGTTGTCAGTTGTTCTAAAAGGAAAAAAAAAAATTGCTTCAAGAAAGGATAGTTGAGAGATCAGACAAAAGATTTACAAACAAATGTAAAGGTTGTTCTTGGTCTCAAAGCAAGAGTTGGTATTTTGAATATATATATATATATTTATTTATTTTACATCCAAAAACAACACAAAGTTTTGGATGAACTTCAGATTTCCAAGAACCCCATATAAAATTCCTTGGATTTCAGAAATGAATATATTTTGGGAAAGCAAGGCACTGAATATGAAAGAAAAGTTACATCTATTCAATATTACATCTTCATATCTGGCTTCTTTCTCAGCTTTTCTTCTCATAAATTTGGTCTCTTCTGAAAAGCCTTCTCANAGTGTAGATAAGATAATGAAACACAAATATATGCTTTGAACTGTTTTATAAAGGGTAAGGATTTTTCTCAATAGTAAATAAATTAATGAAATGCTGCACAGAATAAAAATAGTTCATTGCTCCCAACTCTAATAACACTTGGTGTAGCAGGAGAGAGAAGGGAAGGATTTTATTTTCTTCATTATTTAATTATACAGACTCATTCCTTCAAACATTTTTTGTAATAAATGTCAAGAGTGTTCCCATGCAGGGATACACTTTGGCAGGTTTTGGTGCCTGCTTCCTGGGTTTAGGGGATAAAACTTGTTGTCAGTTGTTCTAAAAGGAAAAAAAAAAATTGCTTCAAGAAAGGATAGTTGAGAGATCAGACAAAAGATTTGCAAACAAATGTAAAGGTTGTTCTTGGTCTCAAAGCAAGAGTTGGTATTTTGAATATATATATATATATTTATTTATTTATTTATTTATTTTACATCCAAAAACAACACAAAGTTTTGGATGAACTTCAGATTTCCAAGAACCCCATATAAAATTCCTTGGATTTCAGAAATGAATATATTTTGGGAAAGCAAGGCACTGAATATGAAAGAAAAGTTACATCTATTCAATATTACATCTTCATATCTGGCTTCTTTCTCAGCTTTTCTTCTCATAAATTTGGTCTCTTCTGAAAAGCCTTCTCACCCTGCTTCACTTGACTTTTTACTTAACCAATTAAAAGTTGCCTTTTTACTTAACTAAGTGTTGGGGGGGGTTGTTTGGGTTTTTTTTGTTATTTTGGGTGCTTTTATGGTTAAGTTTTATGTTTTTATTAAAGCTGTAGCACTCTAAATACATCTCCACACAAAACTTAGGTGGAGACTCCTCGTAATTGAATATATTATGTTAAAACCTCAAATTATGTTTTAATTGCTTGGAGCTTTTCTGTGAATTACATTAATTTCTCCACTGTTCATTATTTAATTGCAAGTTGTTTCAGTACCCCACACTCAGTCTTAAGTAAATAAACAAGAAGCTAAAACAATATTCTTTGAGAAGGAGAAGCTTTTGTTCCTTCAGCCTTTGCTGTGTCCTCATGGCTGATTTTATCATTTTGCTGTCCAGGCATTACAAAGTGATCACCATCAACACTCCCTGTCTGCCTGAGGGCTGATTTTTCCTTAATAGAGAATAAACTGAGTGAGTCCCAACCTGTTGAAACTCAGCTTTTCAGTTTTCAGTTTGCCAGAGGTTTACTTAGTTCACACAAGATAAAAAAAACCTATTTTTGGGAAATCCAAACACACTGGGGTGGGTTTGTGTGGTTAAGTGTTCCACCCTGACCTTTCTAGGTGTGATCCCACGTGACAGCCAAAGCACTTTGGAAAGGTATGATCAGCCCCATCCCTTATACACAATATTCACTGGAGAAAATCTAATCCCTGAATTTAATAGAGATTGTCCAAGCTGGATTGGTTTTAATGCCAACTCCGAGGTATTGGCAACTTTGGGGTAAAGCACTTGGGAGCATAGAGGAGGAACAGAGATAAAATTGATGCTTAGAGGTCAACACCTTTCTGTGACCTGACATTCACACTGCACTGAAATGCCAATTTTACCCTGCTCCTGCACACTTTATTACAACCTTTTGTCAGTGTCAAAAACTTTCTGAAATTCCTCTCTACAGTGCTCAGAGCTGCACCTTAACCCAGCACAGTGCATCAGGAAAGGATATCACCCACACTGTTGGCACTTGTCTGACATTCAGCTCTAAAAGAACAGTAATCCTTTCACAATTTAGTGTTTTTCAAGGTAATGGGAAACTTAAACTGATAAAAAAACCCCACAAATGAAGCTAAAACAAAAGATCAGTGTAATTCCAAGTTAATATTGTCTCTGTTCAATGTTCAGGGTAGGTAATTGTCCAGCACACAATCTCCTATCTCTGTGACTACAATTACTGATAAAAACCCCATATAAGAAGGCATTCAATGTAGAGGTCACAGGATATCTCTATTTTCAGAGCTGACCTACCTATAAAATGTGATACTATATGTTTACCACACCTATTTAACATGTTATAAAATGTTTTAAGTGCAAATAGAATGCATAAGACGAGGTCGCTCTCTTTTGCAGTTATCAGACAAATTCTGGAGCCTATTTTCCTTTTCTGGGGTGATGAAGATTTTTATTTAATTTTTGACTTTCATTGAGGGGAAGTCACTAATGGAAAACATATTTTCCCAGGTGCACAGTTATCTGCAGCTATGAAACTTTCTGGCAGCCCTGGTGATTTAAAGCACACACAATCTATTGACACTCTTCAGGCTTTTGGTGGCCACGAGGCTTTCCTGAGCTCATGCACAGCTCTAGCAACTCTGTTAGAAGCCACAACCCTCCCTAAAGGCTGGTGGATCCCTGCTCCCTTGGCTGATTCTCTGCAAGAGAAAGTGGAGGAGGAAAAGCACATCTGTGTTTTTTATTCTTGGACAATAACCCTGGTCCCAGGGTTCATTCACATCTCTCTATTGCCTGTAAAGAGGCAAGGGAAAATCCATCTGGTACTATGTGTATTGGCTAGTTTGCAGTGACAGAGAGGATTTTGGTACTTGACCCTGTCCTGTGTGCTGCACTTTAATCTCTGACACCCTTTGCTTGCCCTCTGACCTGTTCAAATCCCACCCTCACCTCCAATTTTCCTTTCCACAATCTCCCTCGAGGCTCCTTAACAGCTCAGAGTATCAAAACTACTGAGGAAAAAAAAAATAATCTATTCTCCAGAAACCAGTTGCTATTTCCTCCTCCTCCAGCCCCGCTCAGTTCTCCACACAGGGAACTGGGAACACAAAATTAATTCTAATACATAGCAGCACATCCACTGCCTACAGTTGCAAGTCTGCTGGTGTCTGGAGCAGCATCACTCTCTCATCAAGCACAGGGAACATATCCAAGGAGAGAGAGCTCTTAAGTGTGCTCTCAAGCCATCTGTGAGCATTTTAAAGTGCATTCCAAAGCACATGGGAGACCGTGGCATCATTTGGGGTTTAAGAGAAGCACACAGCACTCGGCTGGATCCAATTCCTGCCACAGGGAGGTTGGTAGTAACCCACCCAGCTCTCTTGGGCATTATTTTACACTTCCAGAGCTGTGACCACGACTGTCAGGGAATGGTTTGGGTTGGGAAGGACCTTGGAGGTTGTCCAGTCCCAGCCCCTGCCGTGGACAGGGCACCCTCCACTGCACCATGTTGCTCAAAAACCATCAGACTGAGTAACTCCTTGCTTACAAATTATTATTTTGCTTCATTAACAGCCTCCTGCAGAAAGACAAATCTTTTTTATTTTGGCTTTCTTGGAAGCAAAGCCAGCAGAGTCCACACTGATGCTGAAGCTTTCTGCTCTCCATGTTCTGTGCACAGAAATAATGCATTTGGAGTCAAAGAAAAAAGCTCAAATATGATGCTGAACATGCTGCTAAGACTAGAAACTTCTGTCTGAATGAATTGCTTTCTTTTTGGAAACTATGCCAAATTGATTTCTTTAAATAAAGGTTTATTTTAAAGGAGGTCCTGTTATGTTCATTGAGAGTAAACTCTTTTGGTAACAGCCTGTCTTTTGCAGTTAATTGCTGCTTGTCTCCTTGGATATCATCATTTGCATAATTGTGATTCTTTTCAATAAAAAGGGATTATATAATCTTGGAGAAGCAAACATCATAAAATTTAAATTTACATGAAATTAAAGGAATAAGTGTTCCATGGTAACAGTGCTATTAACTTGCACCAAAGAATAAAGTCTTATAATATTATAAAGTCAATGTATTTACAGAAAATCACTTAGACTATGCTGCTTCTCAAATGTCATGCAAAATTAAAACATCAGACCACACTTTGAAGCAACATTACTGAAATAAATATTAATGCCAAGTTTAAATGTTTGTAATAAGGACACATAAGGTGCTCCTGAGGCCAGTTTTGTCTTTCTGAAATGGAAAATTTGTAACCCTTATAAGTGGAAAATAAGCAGTTGGATTGCAATTCTATAAATACGAGCAAATTTTGAATTATGAGAATATGTCATAATAAGTTTTTCGTGCTTTCCACTAGACACATTTGCCTAACCCATGGCTGTACAAAAGAGCTGTAACAAGTGGCAGTGAGACTCTGATGTTACAGAGAAGGGTTTTTTTGCCAGGGTAACCAATTTATTCCTTCCTTTTTTTATGTATGGATTAATTAATTGCATTCATTCTTATTGCCACTAAAGTTTGAATTTGCCAAGAGCCTGTGGCAGGCTAATCTAATTAAGAAAGTGCTTTGTGAGCTGAAGAACAAAACCAAATCAGCTCAAAGATGGGACACTGAGGAGGTACCAGCTTGGATTCCCTAACTCTGTCAGTGTTTTCTTAGAGAGTTCTTTAGCAGTACACTGTTGCACATTTAATGCTACAAAAATTTAATTAGGCCGAACTCTGGCTTAAAAACAGAAAAAAACCGCTGCTCACAGTTCCTTTTCCACCTTGCACCACCGAACTTCCCACAAAGTTTCTGCTTTCTGGCATGTCAGGAATGGTTTTGGTACCTTGGGAGGGTTTATTTCCATAGAATCCTAGTGAATCCTGAACTGCCAGGCATATCTACGAGCTCAGATCAGTCAGTATGGGAACAGAGCTGTGGAATGGAACACAGTACTCAGCATAATCTAGAAAAAATAAACTATTCAGCTGCTGAATTAAGGTGACAGAGACACAATTCAAGACATAATATATGTAAAAAAACCCCAAACACATTGAAAATGAAGCACCTGTAACTTCTTTCAAGGTGATAAACCTCACTGCTCCAGCTTGATAACAATATTTTTCCCTTAACCTGCATATAGTTTTAAAGGCCTGACAAAAACCAAGAAGGTAAATATTCTGTTAGGGTCTGGGGGTGACTGAAGTGCAGCCTGTGGCCTCAGCACACACAGATCTTCAGCTTGGCACAGCGAGCAACAAGAATCCTCCCTAGAAAACCTCCTGGCCACGTCTCAAGGAGCCTTTGCCTTCTGGAATATTTTCTTAGCTGGAGACTGTTCAGAGAGAGAAAATGGCAGAGCCTGTGGGGCTCACTCTCAGTGCTGTATTTCAGCTGGTTCCCCAAATGGCAAATGCTTTTAACCTGGCAGATGAGGACATCTCTGCCTTCCCTCCTCTGCCACGTCTGCAGGGAGGGCTTGGGAATCCATGGATTGATGTTCACAACAAAGTAAACAATTCTGTCACAATTCAGTGTACACACTGAGAAAGATATCGAGAACAATAAAAATAACTGTATTTATTTCAGGCATGGAGCTTGGCTGACAGAGCTGGCTGGGAATACAGACAATGCAGAAAATCAGCCCTCGTGTGCTTTGTATTTGCCTTTCTTTTTGCAGCCAAATATGCTAAATGTTCATGCACAAAAACAAGCAGCGAGGGAAGAAAAACAGTCACTAAATATTGGGTGGGGAGATACTCCAATCATTCATTCAGGACAAAAAAATAAAAAAACAAAAATCTTTTTCCACAATAAAAAAAACACTGGAAAACTTCCTCTGCAAAAAAACCCACCTTTGCAAAGTTCAATGTCACAAACACAAAGAACAGCAGCCCCAAAAATACTTATTTTTAGCTAAGCATGACATAAGGTATATAAGCACAAAATAATTTCTGAGACACAAAGTCATAACTGACAAAGCAAAATAAGGACAAGGGTGCAACAGGCATTCACACCTTGACATAAGAGAATATTTACAAGTTTGGAAGAATTCAGATGAAAACCAACAAATTTATGTAATTCATTACACTGTATTGGAGCTCTGGATGACAAATGCATTTATGAAGTAATATTATCCAATGTGTTGAAAGTGCTGGATGAAATTTAATGGCCATGGACATCAATTCTGCAACTGTCCAACACAGCCTTGCAATTTACACTTTTACTCAGAAATGTGGCAATACAGGAGATTCTGTACAAAACTTACCTGCCATAAGGCATAAATCATATCTATCCTGTAGCTTTAGAAATAAAATGTGGGGAACAATTTCTGGTTCAATTTTACTGACTTCACAATTACTCTATTAAAAATAAATTGCTGCATTTTTAAAAGTCTTGGGATGTTGCAAGTGCTAATGTCAATAAAATGTTTTTTTTTTCATTGTAATGAGAGAGGAAAACAACCCCTACCAATGCAAACTAAAGTGTTTTGCCTAACTTAATCTGGAAGGGTGGCAGGGGGGAGTAAATAAGTGGACAAAACCCCCAGCCAGGTGACCAACAAACCAGCAAAAACACTTTCTCTGCTGAAGCACAACTTCATCTCATCCTCTCTGCAGTGACCTGGTACAATCTGTGGCAGAGCTGGAAAAGATACAAGAGTCTGCTCCACTCCCAGAAGGGCAAGGCCCAGAAATGGAATGATTTCCCCTAGAAGTGAAAGGACAGTGAGTGCTGAGATGGAGTTACACCTGCACACGTCGCAGTAGAGTCCAAAAGACGACAAAAATGCTGCATGAACTTTTTCAGAGAAAAGCCATTTATTAAGAAAAATCCTCCATTTTTATAACCCAGATCACTAGAGGCAAGACACACAGGACACAGGCATTGGTCCTGGCATGAACACCTCTCTGACACCATGGATCAATCACAGAGAAATTTGTTAGGATAACAAAAGTAAAAACACCTTTGGTGAGACAGAAAATTCTCAAAACATTTCCAATGTTTTGGGAAACTTCAGTTTCCCATCCTCTGGCCGTGAGAAGGTTTGCTTCTCCGACTCTCACAGCTCTGCTCTGGCCGTGGTAGATTTCCACAACCAGAGCAGAAAGCTGAGAAGATTGATAAAGTTGAGATAAAGTTGAGATAAAGTTGAGAAGTTTTGCTTTGCAGGGCCCACACACACACGGAATGTGCACAGCCCCTGCGCTCAGCAGTGGCTCCGCGGTGCCAGAGCAGAGCTGACATTTGGGATCCGTACCCAGGATGGGATCATTGATGCCTTAGGTTTTAACTTTTATATTTTTTCCAATCCTGTACTGCCCAGTGTGACTCTGAAGTTTTCTGGAGCTTGTTAAATGTTGTTCTCTGTGCTAAGATAGACATAACAAAACCTTTGACTTGCTCTCCAAGGACACTCAGAAACAAGAAATGTAAACCTTCATCTTGGGAAGAGGGGGGAAAGCTTGGGCAAATTCCATCCTTGGCTGGGTTCTGCTTGGGGAATTTATGTTGTTATAAAAGTGTGAAGCACTCGTGACCTGTGGTTGTGCATTTTGGGATGCACTGAGGCAGGACCCTCTGGAGCCCAAAGCACCTGAAGGCCTTTCCAATCAATATCATCATTTTTTCCTTTATCCCTGTCTAGTCTCTGTTCCTAGGTAGCCATTTAAGGCATCATCATCGTGACAAAGCCACTGGCACCAGAACCCACTGGGAGCCCAGGTGCTCCAGTCTTGTCTAGACTTTCCCTAGCAGACAGTTCTTCTGGAGAGACTCTCTTCCTATTGAGTGCAGATGGTTGAAATTAAAATAGTTATGGCAGTTCATTAGCATTTTGGGGGTGGCTGCTTGCAGTCTGTCCTTGCTGTCTGGACTGGGTTTGTCCTTTGCCAAGCAGGGATCTGTTCCTCACTAAACCCAGCATTTCCTGAGTGGCCACTGCTGGGGTTTGCTCTGGCCTTGCTGGGTTACATCCCCTGCAGGGGCTGGCTCAGACTGGGGGCTGCAGCACAGAAACAGACATTGGAAAAAAACCACATAAAAAACCAGGAGTTTCTAAGTCTTGTGTCCAAGTCCTTATGCCAAACAGCTTCAGTAATTGGTACTGCACTGTAGCAATGCATTGTGCTGCCATATAGAATGATACAGATGGAGATCACAGAGTCACACAGCAGTGTGGGGTGGAAGGGACCTTAAAGATCATCTCCATGTCCTGTGGCATGGGCAGGGACAGCTCCCACCATCCCAGGCTGCTCCAGGTCCTGTCCAGCCTGGCCTTGGGCACTGCCAGGGATCCAGGGGCAGCCACAGCTTCTCTGGGCACTCTGTGCCAGGGCCTGCCCTCCCTCACAGGGAAGGATTTCTTCTTAATATCTCATTTAACCTACACTCCTTCAGCTCAAAGCCATTACCCTTCGTCCTGTCACTTCAGGCCCTTGTCCAGAGCCCCTCTCCAGCTCTCTGTAGCTCCTTTAGGTACTGAAATGGGGTCTAAGGAAGTTTTAACCTTAAAAGAACCATCTTGCTTCTGCTTCAAATAATTGTTTGGTGTGTGTTCAGCCCAAATTGGCCTCTGTGACCAATTACTGCTGACCAACTATTGCTGGCAACTCAAATTAGAGTTAAAATATGTGCCCCCTGTGCATTTCTCTGGATGGTATCATGCAACACACACCATGATCATCCATCCACCAATCTTTTTTTTTTTCTGGAAGAAGAGCTGTATCATCAGTATCAAAAATGCACCATGAGTGGAGAAACTGTAAATGTTTTGTAATGGCACCCTGAAGAACACACAGGCACTGGATCATGTTTCTTCCTTAAAAAAAACCCCAACAACAACAAAATCCTAAAACAAAACAAACTCAAAAAACGCAACAAATCAAAGAAACAAACAAAAATATCGCAAAGAAAAACGAAAGCAAACCAAACCAAACTAAACCAACAACAACAAAAACCCACCAAAACATCCCCTAAACCCTTGAACACCAGAACCCAGGTAAGTTTTCTGGAATTACAAGCATCCCTGGCATATTGTTACTCTTTAGTCCAGACTGACGAGCTCATGCAAAATATTATCTGTACATTACACCCGATGTGTGATTTTAAGTCTGGATTAAATAGCTATTAAGAGATAAGGATCGATGTGGAGCGTTCAAATGCACAGCAAGGCCATTATTCCACACAGGCACCACAGACTGCAGAGGAGCTCTGTCACCTTCACAACTCCTAACGAGTTAAATGTGAGTTACTGCTGCCACCAACAGGATGTTCCTCGGCGTTTTTCATCTTAATAGTTCTCCAGATCTGCCTTTCTGCACGAACACCTGTATGCTTGTAAGGCTGATGTGATGTGAAGCTCACAATCAACACTGGAAAAGCTGCAAAGCAATTAATTCCACGTCTCCTATTAAATCTGGGAAGCGCATTCCATTTCCTCCCTGCAAAAGCAGCATACAGAGAACAAGAATATTGTCACAGGTTCAATTTAATTCCTGTAAAAATAGATCCAGAGAGGCTCCCCACCCAAACAGCCCTGAGGAGGTGAAGACAGGCTGCAAAATGGATGAAGGGCTCAATCTGGTGAGTGCCACCGAGGGCGGCGATGACACAATCTGAGTTTCCACAGGAGCAACAGAGCCTCTGCAGATAATGCAACTGTGATACAACCACGCCAACTGAAACAAAAGCAAAATTTGGGCTGAAAAACACTGCTGGTGTTGACAAGTTCTTCCTTTTCATATTTTCCTGTTCAGTCTGGCCTTGTTCAGTACACTTAAAACAAGAGTGGGGTTGAGGAATTAAAGAGAAGGAAGAGTGACATTTCATGTGGTAGAAAGAGAGATGCTTCACCAGTGACACTGTCCAAGCTTTGGAGGAGGTGGCACCAAGGAAATCTGAAAAATAGCTAAAAATAAAGAAAATTTAAAATAAAATAAAAAAAAATCATTACAGCTGCTATGACACAGTGATAAGTATCAGGCAGATGATAGCAAAATTATTGCCTGTAACAACAAAGCCTTGACAAGACTAGCAGATTTATAAACAAATCAATTCTAATCTGCTGAAAGGTCATCTCTCCATTAAGACTGAATAGGAATGAGATTAAATTACATGGTTGGCTACAGATATCTGCAACAGGGCACCGAGCAGGGGGAAGGTTCCACAAAAACAATGCAGAGTGATACCCCAGGGCTGTGCCCACCTAACCCTCACGTGAGGCTGGCTCACCATGGTCTGTGGGGCCGAGTTTGAGGTGCAGCTCTGAAAGGCTTAAAATGGAAAATCTGACTGAAGAAACACTGCAGTGATGGTTAACTCTGCTCTCCTACTATAAATATTTCTTTGCTGTAAGTGAAGTCCAGCTGCTGAAACCTGCAGGGGTAAGATTCAGCTGTGCTCAGTCGCTCTCTGCTGATTTCTGCCCTCTAAATTTCGCCTGATGAAGAACTTTAATGAATTTCTGATTTAAAAAAGGAGACTGATAATGAACCCTATGAGCTAGAAACAGAAGTAAAGGATGTGTGTATTCAGCTGTCCTGGAGAGGGGAGGGACAGAACATTGCTTTTGCCATCAGCACTCCCAAGAAAGATTATGCCCCACCCAAAAGGATAAATTATGAAGAGAATTGTTTGAATTTTTGACATATTTTTTTGTAATGTGTCCTTTAAACCTGTCATTAGATACTTCAGCTTAATTAGCTTATACTGGCACCTATTGGTAGAAAATATAGTTTGCATTGCCATTATCAGTTACTGCTTGTTCTTTAATCAACTGTAGAAA
This sequence comes from Erpornis zantholeuca, assembly GCA_013400515.1. Taxonomy (NCBI): domain Eukaryota; kingdom Metazoa; phylum Chordata; class Aves; order Passeriformes; family Timaliidae; genus Erpornis; species Erpornis zantholeuca. Next base: position 319,556 of record VZTN01006706.1, on the reverse strand, counting down.
AGCTGTTTATAGTAATTATTAGCTTGCATTCTTCCTTCTTCATTAAGAGCATGTTTTTTATTGTTTTAATTGTGTGATGGGACAGAAATCAATGACAAAACCAAACTTTGAATGGAAGCATAGCATGCCTGAATCTTAGCAAGCAAACCAGCATCTACAGCAACCACAGAGGAGGCATTGGCAATTACCCTTTGAAAGGTACTTAACCAGAATAGGAATTCTAGAAAAAAACCTTAAAACCAAATTAATAATTAATAAATAAAATTATATTTATGAACACTCTTCCTGTGTGACCCTTGTGGGGAAATTATTTTCCAGTTTTCTTTTTTTTCCCCCCATTTGATTATTGATCTAATTATTCAGAAGGCTGGAAACTCAATTCTTCAATAGCAATTTATTTAGTAGATCACATCAGGAAACTAAAATAGTTTCAAGGATATCTACAGCTGTTGTCTGAGTGCACATTTTTCTGTACGGGAAGGATATCAGCTCCAAATGTAATTCCTGACTTGTAGACTCCTTTTCCCCCAACAGGCTGAACAACTTTCGAGATTATTAAAAATTATAGAAATTTTGAATCTATTATGTTTCAGTTTTGCAATATCTGTTTCCTGCCATTCCCAGAGACATATTTTTACCTCCTAGAATCCCAAATTTTGGCTGATAAAAAGGTCACTGCTCAGTAATTCTCTTGTGAAAGTACAGGTTTCTTGTGCCATTTTACAGTTTCATCTGCAGCCTCTGGCTGCTGCTCCAGAGGAGTGCTGGTGTCCCATCCATCCTTATACCTGCCAGCCCCACAGAGCTGTCCTTAATATAAAAAAAATACCTTTAGGCTATTAATATTTAAGCAACCAAATTTTACCCTTGGTATCCAGAAGAGATTCACACAGTTACTTCTACTGTCAGTCCTATGAATTGCTGATATGAATAAAGAAATAGCTGCAAGCCCCTGAAGTTTCATGGAATGCACTCTGTAACTGCTGTTATTTGTCCTTTCCTTCTTTGACTGGATCATTCACAATGATCAAATCAAGAGGCTATCTTCAACATTACAGCAATTATTGTATTTGTATAATGAATTTGGCCAATTCTCAGATGTTGGTTGTATCCATCACACTGGAGCTGGAATAGAGATACCCAGTGAAGCCACAGGAAAAAAAAAAGAAAAAAGTCTGAAATGCATGAAGTATTTTTATTGAGCAGTCCTGGCCAGTTCCAGCAATAAAATGAAGTGCAGGGAAGGAACACAGTGTCTACCAGGCACTGTGACCATATCTTCTTTCACTTGGAGCTCTGTAAAGATGCCCTGAGCACACGTCTTTATGGCATTGTGGTTGTGATTTCATTTCACATCATAAGCTGCTATCAACACAGCCTTGTCATTGCAATTTGTCACACACAGAAGCGTGAGTTTCCTCTATCTCACTGAAATTTTTATCTCACCAGTCACAATCACAGACTGCTAGTTTAAAGCAGGGCTCTCAGACATTATGAGAAGATGAAATCACAAATGATAACATTAATAGACATTGCCACCACCACAGAGACAAATACTGTGGCTCTTCTGGAGCTCGTGGAATCAAAGCTCACAGGGTGTAGCAGCCACGTACATGAGCGTGAGTGGGAAGTGAGCAGCCACTTACAACGCCCCTGAAATTTTCATGAAACTCATCCACTGCTGTTTGTATGAAATTTGTCTTTTTTTTTTGTAATAATACTAATATCTCCCCTTTTCTCCACTTCTTCCACACAGTGGTAACCACAGCAAAGAAGAGGTTTTTTTTTTTCATTTCTCAGCTCTTGAGTTTCTTACTCATTTTTTATTTCCCCACAAATCAGATTTGCTCTCATCATGCTCTGGTGTACTGTGGACTGTAAAAGTCACAAGCCTTGAGCCAAAGATTTTATACCAATCGAGGTGTGGTTCAGTGACAGTGTTCACCCTAGCACATGAAGGAATCCTAAGAACAAAACCCATCTGTATTTGAGGCTGTAACATCCCTGCTATGCTGTGACTACTGAGTACCCACCTGATTTTCCATTTCTGAGCCCTTGTCCTGTCAGGGATCTGTTTTTACCTTCACAACTGCTACATGAGACTGCTCTTGCACTTGGGTCTCAAAACCAGCTGATCTGTTTATTGACTCTTACTAATCTAAAATCAACAATCCCACCCCTGCCTTGATTACTTGTTCCTAATTTCTTTTGGTTTCAAGTTAAAAGTTGGACAACTTCAAAAGTGTAACTTCTAAAAGACTAAACGTTTAGAAGTTCTTAGGTATCTACTTCTCATTAGATCCCAGTTATTATTCTAGAATTCACTGAAACATCAAGAAAAACTTTTTCTGGAAAGCATTTTAAAACTGTGAGCACTCTAAACCATGTTAAGCTAAAATCCTCACCTTGGGTCAGTGTCACACTTGCCAGGACATGGAGTTAAAGACAGAAGACAGAGCTGCTAGCTTCTGTTAAATGAGTGAATCTGGAAACAGTCATGAACAGCTTGTATTGTCTTGTTTTTGTTAATGTTCTGCCAACAAATTTTTTGTTCCAAATTCCTTTATTAAAAATCAGTCAAGAGTTATTTTCACTTCAGCAGCTTACTCTTCAAACAGTAAATCATGATTTTAAATAGAAACCATCCAGTTTGCTATTCTCTAGTTCTGTCTTTTTTTACTTTGACAGTAGAGTGAAAAAAAAAAAGAAAAGGGAAAAAAAAAATAAGAAACAGCCTAAAATATTCAGCTTTGTGCATAATGGGGCCCCTGTTTGTTCTACCCCACACCAAAATATCAGGAAAGGCAGGACATGAGTTTGCTGCTGAAGCCAGCTGGCCTCACTCTGTGATCTGAGACAGTTTATTATGGTGAGAAAAGCAGATATGATTTCCCTGCCCCAAGCAAATGCCTTGTGATCTCCTGTATCCAGTAACAACCACCAGCACTTTGAACAGAGCTCTACAGTAACAAAGTGCTCTCATTTTTCCTTATAAACGACAGTTCAAAAGATCCACACCTATGCAGAGTTACACCTAATGAAGTTCTTTAAAAAGAACAAAAAAAAAAATAAATAAAGACAACCAAAAAACCCCAAACCAGTTTTACTACACAGGCACTTGATTTGTCACAGTCTGAAGCTTCCTATTAAAATATTCTTCACTAAGGCATCAAATTAGCACTAGAGCTTCTGAAGGTTTGGAACTTTTCCTTTTGCTGCCATGACATTTTGTATGTTATGTAGCTGGATTTATTCAAGCTTTTGCTTTCTTTATCATTGTTTGCACTGTAAAAACCAGATGCTTATCCAAGGATGTACAACCTTTAACTTTACTTAGAAAGAAGAATTTGTGTGACTCGAGAAAAACTTTTGGGGGCTGATATTGGAGTTTGCATTTTCTACAGGAAGCTGGCATTTCTGAATAAAGAACTGTAAAAACCCATAGGTTTTAAACACATTTTCCATTGATGGGTGTAGGAATACAACCTCTTCCTTATTAAAAAGGGCTCTAGAAATAGCTCATGTATGGAAAACTCCATTTCAGCAGATGTTTAAAATACTGCTGGGAAAGGCAATGACAGACATACAAAATTAACATTAACCACCCACATTATTTCTGTGTAATTCTCCCCCCTCTGACAAAATTGCAGGTACCCTTATCAGTGGGAAACAAGTAGGTGTTTCTGACAAGGTTCTATAGTCACAGAATTTTAGATGAGGAACTGGTTTCTTCTTCAAGGCTTGGCAAATACAAAAGAGGTTTCTTGGCACTCAGAGATATTAAGATCAACTGTTTGGGAATTTGGGATCATAAGGATAAACAGTGGCAAGGTTGGGCTCCCAGCTACCAGAAGTTTGGATGATGAATTTCTCAAGCAGTTAAAATATTGAGGGGAAGGTACAAGTAGTAAGTTTTCATGCTTGATGAACCACCAGCAATTCAGAGATCTTTTACAACAAGTATTTTCTTTGGTAACAAAAAGACATTCCCGAGAAATTTCCCCCTAAAGCACTTCAGGTCCCCTTTGCTCCTATCAGAAAACATAAAAATTCTACTAAAAAAAAGTCAAATAGTAAGAAAAATGCAGATACAGTGCTGAGCTCCTACTGAGGAAAGCCAAGCAGAGGTCTTAAAAGAGGATCTAATCTTGAGTAAGAGGAAAAGATTATCTTATTCCAGACTCCCTTTAGTCTACAGGTTCTGGAGAAGACCTTGATAAATCAGTGTGTAAAGAGAGAAAGTGATGCATATTTATCTGTGAAAAATATTTTAAGGTGATGCAGCTGTTATAGGTAAAAGCTTAACAAAGGAGGACTTGAGTATGTATTTTCACACCTTGCTGACATTTACAAAGATATAAAATTTCAACAAAAATCTTTCCTTTCAATAATCAAGTAACAAGCACATGTTGTCTTAAGTTTTTCTTGACTATATAAGGAAGATGATGCAGGAAAAATATAATTTGAATTAACAAAGATGCAAAGATAGTCTTCAGGGGGTTTTGTCAAGTGAAAATTTCTGTATTGGTGCAACTTTACACAAAACTGGGCTCACACAATATTGGACATTTTATAAAAGCTTTCAATAGGGAACTAAATTATTTTTGATGAATGCATTCAGTTGGCACTCAATTACTTGGCAAGCCAAACAGGAGATGAAAGGCTGAAGCAAAAGCTGGATTCAGAATTAACAAGATGATCATAACCAGAAATGCCTACAATGATACACAGACTTACATGAACATCTCGAAGATAACAGCCTCTCAGTCTACTGATTCACTAGATAAGATATTAATTCAACAAATGCACTTCTATTTCTGTTGATAAACACAAGATGCCTTTTTCAAAGGAGGATTTGTACTAAAAATACATTTAAATAAAAGTCCAAAATATAATCACCAAACCTACACTTAACCCAAAATATCAAAACGTTAACACTGGGTATTTTCAATTCTGTATATTTTTAATTTAAAATTATATATTTTCTGGAAATTTCACTGATCTTCAAAAGTATAATGAGTCTCTAAATGCAGATGGGTCGCACAGATTGTTTCTGCTTCTACCTGAATCAAAATATTGACTTCCTGGTTTTATAAACTGTCTTTCTAGCTGATAAACAAACATATTTTATTCTCTCTATGTAATTTCTTTTTTTTTGACCTCATGAAATTTATAAACTGACAATGAAAGAGGAAGCTGCAATAAGCAAATTATGTGACTTGCCATTTGCACAGAAAATGCAGCAGAACTCACAGATGACCCAGGCTCCTCAAAGACTGAGCAAGGAAGGTGCCACCATCTGATTACACAAATGGGCACATGTAACCATGACAGCTTCATGTTTTATGAAACCAGGCAGGGAGAGGACATATTAGGGAGCACCAAAAAATCTTTTTATTTCAAGCACAAGTCCACTTGAATGGCAAAACAATCACATGCTGTGCTTCACCACCCAGTGAAGTCACACTCTGGATGAACACAGCAGGTCACACTCTGCTCTGAGCTACACCAGGGTCTGGGAAGCCTCAGCTCCCAGCAAGACTCCTTTGGTAAAGGGAAGTAAGGTGGAAGGAAAACACAGATTCAGGAAGCAGTTACCATATGGAATAGAAGTTTGTTGGAGTAGGAACATGTGCTTCTCCTGTGGTGAGGAGCCTGTTAATGATGCCAGGCCTTCGAGAAGTGCCAGTAATGTTGTCCCTCAATCATCACAACAGACAGCACAAGGTGTGAAGGTGCAGAGGCTGAAAACACCCAGACCTGAAGGAAGAGGTTCTCCATGAACTGTTCTGACAGGTTCCCAGCAGCATTTTGATGCTGCTGTGCTCCAGATTGATGGAACCACAGAATCACTAGGGTTGGAAAAGATCTTTAAGGTCATCAGGTTCAACCATCAGCCCAGTGCCACCACCGTGTTCACAGCTAAACCATGTCCTCAGGTGCCACTGATGCCTTAGGTTTGAACTTTTCTATGTTCCCAGCCCTGCCCTGCCCAGTGTCACTCTGCAGTTCCCTGGAGCTCGTTCAGTGCTGTTCTCTCATGCTCACACACACACAACAAAGCCTCTCCAGCTCTCCAAGGACACCCAGACCCTCCTAGGCCCAACAACTGCAAACCACAATCTTGGGGACAGGGGGGCAAGCTTGGGCAAATTCCATCCTTGCCTGGCTTCTGCTTGGGGAATTGATGCTGAGATCCAAGTGGGAAGAACTCGGGAGCTGTCCTTGTCCATGTTGGGATGCACTGAGGCAGGAGCCTCTGGAGCCCAGAGTGTACCTCTGAAGGCCTTTCCAACCAATCCCTCCTTGATTCCTTTATTCCTGTCTGCTCTCTGTTTCCAGGGAGCCATTTAAGGCACCACCACCTCCTTCTTGAACACATCCAGGGATGGCAGCTCCACCTTCCCTGGGCAGCCTCTTCCAGTGCTTTACAACCTTTTCTGTATTTTTTTTTTCATAATATCCAGTCTAAACCTCCCTGGATGTAACTTGAGGCCATTTCCTCTTCTCCTGTCAATTCTTACCTGAGAGAAGAGTCCAACCACCACCTGAATGCATCAACCTTCAGGGAATTGTGCAGAGCCACAAGGTCCCCCCTGAGCCTCCTTTTCTCCAGGCTGAGCTCCTTTCCTAGCTCCCTCAGCTTCTCCTGGAGCTCCAGACCCTTCCCAGCTCCGTTCCCAGTCCCACACTCCAGCCCCTCCATGTCCCTCTTGTCACGAAGGCCCCAAAACTGAACAAAGTACATAAACTTGATGCTATTGATGCTACAATTCATCCTGCCCACGAGCAAAGTAATAAAGTCTACTGCCATATATATATTTGCTGGGAATAGGACTTTAAAAAATCTTCAGTGTATTAATAAATTTGCTGAAAAATTAAACATTTGTAACTGCTTTTATTTTTTTATTAAGAATATTCCCATCCTCTCCCGCCTTACAGGAAATGGTCTCAGCTTTTTAATGCTTTTTCTGGAACACTGATAGAGAATGGCTAAAAGTAAATCAGTTAAAAGCTGAATTAATTTTTTTTCTTCCCAATTTATCTACTTATTAATTGCCTACTATTACAGTTTAAAAGTCTTCCCTTGTCCTAAAAATTATGGCAGTAAAACAGTTTGCAATCAATTTCAGAAACAACTCAAATTTTGGCTTTCAGGGGTGATAAAACCCAAACTCATTCAAAAAAGTCTTTCAACACAACTCCCACATCATCCTGGCAGACAGATAAATCCTAAAAATTGTCAGGGCAATAGGTTACCTTAATATGCTTTCAAAATCCAGAATATTAATATTAATGAGTTAATGCTAAATGTAAAATACTGAGCAAAATCTTGAATCCTTTACAAACCCTCACTGGTAAAAGCACCCTTCAAAATGATCCTAGAGGTTATATCATAATTAAATAAACTAAAATGATCAAAATTTGTGATTTTATGGTCTTGAAGTCTTTAAAAAATTGTTACCACAGTTATAGAATACAAACAACTTTGCAACTAGCTGGAAATAACCCACAATGTCAAATAAATTTTTATATATATATGACTTTACTGTATCCTTTTTTTAATTTTACTTTCACTTAGTTGAAAATGTCATATGAGGCAGACTTCAAGTTTGGACAAACAGAACTCTGGAGCACAGAATATTCCTTCTATGATAGCACTCTTATAAATAAAATAATTTTATATATTTTCCAGTTAAAACTGTGGGAGGCAAAGAGAATCCTTAGGCCCTTGCTTACTCCAGGAGAGGAGAGGTCAAACTCTGGTCTCAAGGACTTTCAGCTCCCTGTTTGCAGCACAAGCCATGTGTGTGCCTGTCCTTTTCCTGCTACTGGAAATCACAAAATGTCTTCTATTCCTGGAAGCTAATTACAATTTGGTTTACCCTCCCAAACCTAAACACAATTAAATAGATAAAGGAGGGTATTCAGGAGAGGTCTCTGCTGATGAAATAAGCTTTGGCAATCAGAAATCAAGCTAAGAGGGGAAAAGCTGCCACTTAAGGAAGCAAAATGTGCTATGGCAATAATCTTGTTATTTTATTATACCTCTGACCACAAGGAATATCCTCCATCTGGATAGCTGGATGGCAGAGATGGCCTTAAGTACTTGATAAATGCATTTTTCAATCTATAACTGAAAAGAGCATAATAATAATAATGTGTGATTTGGATTTTCTGTAACTTAATAAAATCCAGGAGACTTCCTTAGACTTCCTTAACCTTCCTTGGTTAAGCTGCAGTACTTTTATATAAATTTAGTTTAAAAAGGTCTGTGGTTGAAAAGCTAAAGTATCTTAACAGTCCAAAGGGGTGTCTGGAAAAATATTTCATTTCTTTATGAGTGTCTATGAATGTTTTTCTTTGCAGTAATAATAGGAGATCGAGCAAATGTTAATTGTTTGCAGCATGTGTCATCAGAAGTGGACCTGGTACTCAGAAATATTTAAAAGCTTATGTTCTCTCTAGTACAGCCTAAAAACAGAAACAAAATAGAGAAACACAAGCTGAAGAGCAGATGGCACTGAATAAGATTGCTGCAGAAAACCAAAATAAACCAAAATATAATAACATTTTAGAAGCAAACCAGGGCACTTCTGGAATAGGTAGGATTCCATAATGCCACTGTAATTCCTTTGGTGGTGAGCGAGTTTCCTGCATGTAAAAAGGCACACAGATAGATCTTCAGGATAAGTCAACTAAAAGTCAACTTTTGCACCAGAAATAAAGAGCTGCCTGCTCCAGCCACATTTAATTAGCTTGCCTAATGAGGTCTTTTAGCATAACTGCTGAACTATTCACCTGCTGTACTTTTCAGGGAAAATATCAAGTATATAATTTCCACTTTGCTGGGAGAAAGGAATTTGTTCTTTTCCTGTGAAATGGAAAACCATCTCATGCTTTGAGTCAAGACTGGATCCTCATGAAAAGTACTTTGGGGTCAGTCTCCTCTCAACCAAGTTTAACCTTTTGGGACTTTTTACTATCAGTTCAAATACATGTAGAGAATAAGTCCCCATTTCCTGTAATTATAATTACATGGAGGGTGAGGGTGAGGAGTGGGCAGTGAGGATGTAGTGGGACAGAAGAAATGGGACACACAAGAATTTCCACAGCCAGAAACGCATTTTAACTAATGCTAAACCCCAGTCTTTTGATTAAAGGCCTCTGAAGTAATTTTAAAAGGTAAATATAGAGTCAGTACTATACTCAGACAGAAGCTGATCCCACAACAGAGTCCTGTGATGGACAATATATGGAATTTTCCCCCCAGCTGTAATACAGAGCCATAGCTGGGGTGAATGGCAGCACACAGAACTACATGGACAGAACAAGGAGTGAGATGGAGCAGCCATAACCAGACCACACTGAAGAGATAAAATCCAGAAATGAGATTTTTCTTACCTGGCAGAGGAATAAACACACAACAGACTCAAAGGTAAGGCCTCAGCTGCCCAGGAAAAGCTCAGCAGGGCTGACCCTCAGGACACCAACACGGGGAAGCAGCAGCTGATGTGCTCTGAGGACTCTCCTTCCCTTAACCGTGGTTGTTGCTCAGCTGATTGAGATCTAGGCTGGCAATTCAAAAGACTTTGAACACTTTTTCCTAGACTTCACCCAGTGATCTCACTCAATCACCCATTTTAACAAGCACAGCTTTCATAGCCCAAATATGTCATTACAAGCAAGTGAATAGTAATGGATGAAAATACATAAATACATGACTGGAAGTTCAAGATCAGGTAAGCATCAGAAAGAGAAATGCACTGCAACTTGTTCATCTCTTCTCCAATATCTCCCCAGTCCAGCAGTACACCCAAAAAGCACAAATCATTGTCAAGTACACCTTACTGAAGTGCCAGGCAGAATCCAGGAAGCTCACTACAAATGCATTTTAAATAATTCAGGTGCTGTTTGAATATGTATAGCCACTGATCATTCCTTAAGACATTTACATACATTCACAGGTACATCCCTCTTCACTCTCCCCTTGTCAAAAGAAGATAAACCAAGGTATTTCTTACAGGCTCTTCTGGGTCCTTCACTGAATTTTTTTCCCTGACTTTTAATTACTTATGACTCAGGAAAGAGTTTATATACTCACACATGAGTGCAATTTATGGTATATTGGATTTATTGTAATCAAGACTGACTAGCAGCTAAAAGCAAAATTGTTAATCCACTTTTCAGTTTTCATGTAGAGCCCCTTATATGCATGATTTTTATAGGACTATACCTGCTGAATTAATGGGAGTAGCATGAATATAGTGAAATGAATATGTAGAACATCATAGTACTAAAACTACAAGTAGAGAGCATAAATCAAGTGAATAAGATCTTTTCCTATGTGTGAAATACTGCTCATGCAAACATTGATGTTTGCTATTTTATTGACTAAATAGAAGTTAATTAATGCAAGAAAAAAAATCTAGTTTGGGTTTTTTCCTTCAAATTAATGTGTTTGTGTTGAATTTGGTGTGCAATTCCTTGATTTGCACTGCCAGTTTTTTATAAAAAAGTCATACCATTAAGGACTGCAGGTATTTTTTTAATTTCTCTGTCACTTTTTTTTTAATTTTAAGGTTTAATCATCCTTTCCATCATTTAGGATCCTTGACTGGTCCCTGAGTTTAATCAGAATGTTTATTACGCGTGTCTGTGAAAAACAAGGGTTCTCATTAAGAGGAGCTGGTCAAGCCTTTCCACTGCCAGCTGGTGTCCACCAGCTCACCAGAGCTTCTGGGCCAACACCCATTAGAGAAAGGTGACACAAACCTGCTTCTTCTCCTGACCTTGATCCAAGTGTTTACTGCTCAGCTTTTTGGGTTCCTCTGTATTTCTCTGTGGATGGCAGCGCAGAAACACCTCAGCAATACTGCAGGATGACCTAGTTCTGAAGCTGAAAGTCACTAAGTAGGGCAGTACAGACCTCAGCACGCCCTTGGATACCTTCCTTTGGCCCACACTGCTTCCGAAATTGAGCTTCAAAGCATCGTCCAGGGCCTGTTGTCCCATGGAACCTTCCTTTTCACAGATGCATTATGCTCCTTTCATGATGTTGGCTTCCCAACAGATCCTCGGTGGGTGAAGGATTCAATGCACTACTGAAGTGCTCACCATCTCCAGCTCACCAAGTACTAGTTTGGATTGTATTATTCTTCCAACCATTTTTCGAGACTTGAAGGGCACGAGGGTTAAAGAGCAGGAGGAAAGGTCAAGCCAGATAAGTAAAAGTCCATATTTCATAGAATTACTGCTTTACTTACCACTTTCCTTGAGATTTGACAGGCACACTTGTGATGAGGTTATCACCTTCAGATAGATTTATAGGCTCTAGGGAATTTCTATTCAACTTACCCTTGGGATGTCTTGATATTCTGTCTCTATGTTGGCATTTGTGGTTCTTGAAGGTCTCACAAAATAATGAAGGAAGCAGCAAATATCTTTGGATTTGCCATGTATGCTGGTATCAAATATTTCACATTATTTTCAGCACGCCTGTTTGCTTTTGAATGCACACTACACCAAGATAGCTTTAAGGTAGTGAATGAAAACCAGCATTTCCTCTTTAACTGACTTTGATACGTGGCTTTTGTCACCAGTGATCTCTTTTGATGCAGCATTAATTAACTTCAAGGGGTTCTTTCGTCTGAAATGGACAGGTGAGCACTGAAGCAAACATGGGAATGGATCTAAAGTTCTCATATGCAGGAGCAAGTGTGGGCACCCTGCTGCAGTACAGCCAGCAGGAGTTTAGAGAGGGAATTTTGCAGAAGCTTGTGCAATTTGTTAGAACCAAGTGAAGCTGAAGCACTGCCTTGAAACCTGACATCACAAATCCATGGATTTACTCAGCAGCTGATTTCTCAAAATATTTTCAGCCTGTGTTTGACAGAGCTGTATCTTCACGGTAAGTCCTTTAAAAAGGTGGTCCTGCCAAGTTTGCCACAACAGACATTCCCATCTCTGCTGAGAAAAAGAGCATCATTTTATGCAAAGTGCTGGGAGCAGCAAACAGAAGTGACATCAAGATCCACAGGTGCTTGTTCAGCAGTAAGACTCTGCTCTGGCTGATTCGTGGACTTCTATATTGCATTATTCTGGATTTCAATGCCATTTTCTTGCTAAAATCAGCCAACAGTAAAGGGCTAGTGTGGTGCCTGGACAACCACCCTCATTCTCATCTCAAGTGTAAAGATTTCACTGCTCTCTGGGTGGCCTACTCCTCTCAATTTAAACCTAATTTCCCTCTCTCAGTGCTACCAGGCCAACATGCAACGCCTGTGCCCAAAAACAAAAGAGATGTTTCTCGCACTTTGCTGTTAAGAGCATCAAATATTCATGTGGTTTGCACAGACACCTCACCGCCGTGGGAAGGGCTCAGAACATCTCCCCACAGCGAGGAGCTCACTCAACTCATCCTTCCTGCAGCTTCAGGAAGAAGATCCCTACTCATCCAGCATAGGGAGAAGGGGGGAGAGCTGTCACTGCTCCCTTCACCCTCTGGAGACAGAAACAGTGACCGTCAGCTACTTTCTGACAATTGGCTGTTATTAAACTCTAGCTCGCCGGGGCCAGCTGTGCCTAATTTGAGTCACTGGTGCAAAAATAACCAGTCAGCAGGAATCGAGGCAATTATGGGTAATTCTGCTGGTGAGCAGTCCTGCATCAGGATCCCGGGATTAACTTCAGGCTGGCACTCCAAGGTGATTGAACGAAGGACACGAGGCTTCAATGAAATCATCGGTAGCTGAAATCTGTTTATATATGAGCTGATTTTGGAAGCCTGCAACCTGTATTTTAATTTACTTACAGGAAGATTGTCACCTTTCTTTGCTGCTTGAAGATGCATGGAAGTGCATAATCATATTTTCAAGGGGCTATTTGTTTTACTTTTAAATATCCAGCCCTTTTCCCCAAATGTTAGTGTATAATAACTTTATAACCAAATCAATCTCTAAATGTGTTTAGCAATTTCTATACCTGGCCTCCTATCTGCTCTGCTACACTTCAAAATAATACATTCAATTTTCTTTTCCTTAAAAAAAAAAACTCAAACAAACAAACCAAAACAAAAATTCCCCTAATTTTAAGGAAATACTTTGTTCTTCCCAGTTGAAAAACATAAGGGTATTTTGCAAGTACTGCTATGAAACACATGCAGTAAACAAATGCAGAGAGTAAGAAGTATTCCTCTAATCAGTCAGCTTTGAGTTGTGTTTCTATGTAAAAAAGAAGTAGAAATAAAATTTTAAGTAACCATGTCATTTTGACAAACAGCTCCAGAAAAACTGTTACAACTTCCTACTGCAGGATGTAGTTTATTTTAAGCTTTTAACATGAAAACAGCAGAGAGATTTGCTATATCACTTTAACAGCACCATTTGAAAAATAATCCATGAAGGAAATTATGGAAAGAACCCAGCATGGAGTTTACATTTCACAGAGTCCTGTCATTAAGAGCAGTATTAGGCAGAACAAAATAAAATACCTGTAGCTCTGTTTTTAAAGATGGCACTTTACCTTCCACCCTTCTGACTCTGTTGTGGCACCGTAGCAGAGAAAAAAATCACAGAGAAAACTAATGGTATCTTTATTTAAAGTGAGGATCACTACAGATTCTAGTTTTTCAGCTTCTTAGGGTATATGTGACACACAAAAATATCAGGTATACTGACACTGTTTCCTGAAGTCAGCTTCTGCTGAAACAAAGCACAGGCTCCCTACCTCTAACAAGGTATAATTTAGGACATCAAGCCTCTATTCAAGCTAATAACTAGATCCATGTCCTTTCAATTATTTATTCCTCTGGCAGACAATTCCATTAACCCCCTCCTGTGCAATAATTTGTTCTGCCACATGTTAGAAAAATTATTTTCCAGCTGCTCAGCAATGCTGCTACAGTAAATGGAAAGTTTTTCCTGGCAGACAGCTGATACTCAACAGAGAGGTGAACACTGACATCTGATACATGGAGGGGAATGTAGGAGTAAATAGCACAAGACAAATGTTAAGTTCTTCCAGTTTGTGGACAGATAGCAAGAAGATTTGCAAAAACACTGATGAATTATTCACTCACCTCAAGAAATACCTGAAAGCTGCTCCTGCTGTGTAGGTGGGACCCAAGTGAACACCAACACTTGGCACACAGAAGTTAACTTAGCAGTGTAAGCATGAAGAAACAGCACAGACATGTTTGAGTTCACCCACCAAGCTGTTTGTGGGCTCACAAGGATGAAATATGTAAAATTATAATGAATTCTTCACTTACCTTGGGTTGACAAGGAACCATTTCCTTTCCTTCAGCCCGGCACTCTTTGGTGGGGTGGTACTGGCAAATGACTAAGGACAGCAGCCTCTGATCCCACCCTTAATTTTACAGGAGGCTGCAGAGCTCAGAACACTCAACACCTGGTGGAGGTTTCACACAGAGTTTTACAGCTCCACCAACTGCTATCCCCTCCACAGGTCCAGGACCTTGCCTGGGTGTCCAGCTGTTGCTGTTGGGGTGGCCACGACACACACACACTGTGCTTCAGATGTGCAAAAAAGCCTTTATTAAACAAAGCAGATTTTTTTATAGATTTTGGATGTTATCATTCATGTTACATAATTATTGGCTACTAAATTACTACAGTAGGTTCACTAACTGTTGTTAACTACAACATCCTGCCAATGGCTACCTACAGCATAAGCATTCAAGCATTCAGAAAAACACCAGGTGCTGATTTGTTGTTGTTTTTCTCCTTCTATTGTTTAACTTTCTTGCTGCTGTTGGTACCACATTTACATGGGTAAGAACTAATTGTTTTTCTTCTCTGGGACTTTTCTCACACTCCTTCCCCAGCCAGAGTAACAGGCCTGAGCCATGATTTCACAAAGGCAGCAAGGCTTTCATTTTACAAGGTTTTACCTACATGAAATATCCAGCAACACACAATTCTAGATGGAGATTGGTGGCAGCAGAAGCATCCCCAGTATGCTGCAAATGAAGGCAAGACAGCCCAGGGTTTGTGCAGATGTCCTGTCCCTGAGTTAGAACAGGTCAAGGTTATTGGAAGGTCATGCACTTACCTAAGGTATGACCAAGAAACAGAGCTTTAAAAAGCAGCCACAAAAAAACCCAAAAAAAACCCCCAAAAAAGAACAAAACCTCTACACCATCCAGAAATTCCTGTCTGATGGCTCACACTCCACATGTTGCTAAAGAGGAGAGGTATCAGCAACCATTAAATCAAGACCAGTTGCCTGAATTCCTCTTTTACTCCCTCTCTCTCTCTCTCTTAATTTTCTTGGGGGACTCATCTGTTTGTATGTTTTTTTCAGGTTCATTTCCCATGTACTCAATCAAATACATAGCTATGTTTTTGGGTTGAATGCATGCACACACCCACATATGCACACATATATAGGTATAAACATAGATATGTTAATTCTGTTCCATGCTTAGAAGACAGGGTATTTCTCAGGAGCAGTTTGAGCAGAAAAGAAATTACACAGCTCTAAAAACATATAAAGGAGCAGAAATGCAGGCACCTGGAGGAGCTGGTTTAATGTGGAAAAGAAAAAGGCACAGCATGCTTTACAAATGCTAATGCATGTGACAGAAAACTATCAACCTCAGTTCTCAATAGAAAACTTAAAATTCCAAGCTTAGATGGTTTACCAAAAATTACACAATAAGTCACTGCTAAATTCTGAAAGTAATCCCAAACCTAATCCCCAGACCATAGCAAGTCCCCAGGGAATTACTTATGGATGTATTTTTCACAGAAATTGTGCTTTCCATTGTTTCCTTTGCATTGAACAGAACCCATGGCTCAACACCCTTTAAATTTATGATATTATATTTCATAAGCAGAGGGCAGAGAGGAAAACCTTCTGAAGGTGTTCTCTCAGTCTTTACAGGTCGGTCACACATCCCACCCTGAGAAATCCTCTGCCTTTGGGCCCCCTCAGAGAGCTGGGGGCTGACCCCAGGCTGCCAACCCCCCACCCCAACTGGGACTGCCTCTGCACTCCTCAAAACAGCCTCTGTGAACACGAAATCCAGGTTTGAATCAAGGAATGTATGGCTGGGAAATTTCTGTGGGTGACTGCAATGTGTGAATAAAATTGAGAAAGGAGGATTGTAACCATAATTGTAGAGTCACCATGACCTACTGCCCTGTCAGCTGCTCCTCATGCCAAAATGGTTCTTAATTAACTTGAGAAACGGTGTACCAGGGAGTGGTTTTAAGCTTTTTACATCACCTATTTATTTGCTTATATCCACTGTAGGTAGAGCCATTGTTTTTAGACCATTTTAAAGGAAATTTAGGCTGCCATAAGGAAATTTTATACATCCCAGGCTGATTGTATTCACACAACAATAAAGCTGCAGTGGAAGAGGGCTCAATACAACCAAATCACCAAATTCAGCAGAAAAATTCCTTTTATTCTAGAATTGAGGATGTTGCTGCCAGTCAGTGGAAAAAAAAACCCAAAAAAACCAAAAGAAAGCATTCTGACAGCATGGCAAGACATGAAATATCATTTTTGTGCTTATGACACAGGACACTGGGATGGGAGGCCTGTTTGTGGATATAGAGGCACTGAACTAAAAATGGATCTAGCAGAAAAAACCTTCTGGCTATGTGAAGAAAATGAACAAGGAAATAGACAGAGGTGGGGAGAAATGGCTTCTATGAAGTATTCCAGTGGAATGGGACACCCAACTGAACATTTTTTGCTGGAGATCTCTGAAATGTGCCAGTGAACTCTTGCCTCCTACCCTGAGTTCTTTAGCAAGGTGTTCTGCTGGGCTGGGCTGAGCAGCAAAGCCTGAGCACTGCACTGGAAACCTCCAAGACCGATGCCAGAAATGGAACTACACGACGAAAAACCAATGGAGAACATTCACCAGTCAAAACCCCAGGCATATGAAAGTGCCAGGACTCCAAAAAAACCACCCCCAAATTCTAAAACATGAGAATAAACCTTGCCTGAAAAGAATGATTTGTCTGCCTCATGCTGAGTGACTCTTATTAGTGGATGATGCACAAACCCATTGTACACTTGTTTGTTGTTTCAGTTCCTGTAGAAGCTGGACTGTAAATGTATCATTGTTAAAAGAGAAAAAAGGATTGTCTCATAGTCAGAACAGCTGAATGCTGTTCTAAAATACAAATTAGAATTGCCTTTGTTGCACAAATCACACGTAGTGCCACGCAATCCCTTTAATTTAGGATTTTCTATAGCTGGCCATTTTCCTCCTGGAGAGTGTGCTATCTTCATTAATACCCAAGCACACAGCTTTGAAAACTGATTGTGCTTATAGATGTGGTATTACAGCTAATCAAGCCAATTAAGCTATGGTATAAGAATACAAAGTTCCACATAATTATGGATGTGTTGGAAATACCAGCATTTGCTTCCTTGGTTTGGGCACCCTGTATTGAGAGAGTATTTGTATCCTCTTTTCGTGCCCTGATTCCCTAGTTATAATTCCCTGGTTACAGGGAGATTTTTCCTCTTATTGTTTTCACAGTAGACTTTTCAAATTCCATACAAAAGCCAGATAGAAACTAATTCCATCTTAATAGTGTGATTTTACTCGCATATCATACCTTAGCACCAGAAGAGGAACAAAAACCTGCATTATGTGAGCACTGAGCATCTTGTTTTAAGGGAGGTAGAGTCCATGGTGTTTGTTTTAAAGATATTTAAATTCTTATTAATGACAGAATGATTAAGAATGAACAGACAGCACTAATTCAATAAATCCTCCACTCTTTGTTGAATCAGAGTTGGTGTTTTTGTTGTATTTTGGTTGCAATTCCACCTGCATGTCTCAACAATAAGCAATGCTTAGAATAGTTGAAAAAACAGCAAAATGATAAATCAAGCAAACAAAAAAGATAAACCCTCTAAGCAGTGCTTATGAAGCTTCAATTCATGCTAAGAATACAAATGGAAAGTCGTAAATATCTCTTTTTCTTGCCTTTTGAAAGAAGTGAGTTAGAACGAGCCCACAGAAAGATGACTGATGGAGTGTGGTGGTATTGTGAGCAATATTCTGGAAATGTCTCAGCAGAGAGCCTGTAAATCTGAGTCCTCACCTCCCTGCCCCTCTCAGATCAGGGTTTCTGAGCGATGTCTTCCAGCTGACCTTGCTCTGTCAGCTTTCCCCCTGCCCCACGTGCCTGAACACGTGCTGGGGCTTTGGCAAACCCACAGGGAGGGACCTGGCACAGGCTGCCCCAAACCTTCAAATGAACTGGAATTCTGTCAGCAGCCAAGACAGTAAGTGTGCTGCCAAGCTCAGTGACACCCTGGTGAAAAGGGAAGGGAAGAACTCTTGTTATCAATGCTAGAGAGAAGTGCAGGTTGGTGGTTTTGCCTCCCCTTAGGTGTAATTGCTGTAGATACACTTGGGGCCACATGTGGAGCTCAGCAGGTTAGGAAAAAACCTGAGAGATGCTGGTTCCATGTTCTTTTACCTTGCCAAGGGGCAAAAGTCTTTTGGGAAAGGAGTGTGGTCATCAAGGAGAACTTAATATTTTCCTTTTCTATTACATCTGATCATGGAGTCCAAAATAGCAAGAATAACTTCTATTAGCCATCAGCTGAAGTTCAGAGGGATACAGAATCTATCTGGTGTCAGCTTTAGAACAGAAAGATTTCAACAACATACAAGGGACATTTGAGATTTGGTCACATATCAAATGTGATGAAAAACAATTCCTAACTGGGAAGCTCAAAGCATGTATAAATGTTTATACAGCATCCATTATCTCCCTTATAAGACTTGTGACACACAACAGCAAAGGAGAAAATCTTTTTCTACACCTGCATGAACAGAAACATCCAACATAACTGATTGTGCCTGACTCCAATGAAGAATTCCTTAAAAAGGGACAGCATTGAGAAAACTATTTTGGAAGCTTTGTTTTTATATGAAATTTTAGTTCTCTGAGAGTTGTAATAACTCTTTCTTTCATATAATATGAAACTTTTTAAAGAAGGCTCATAAAAGGTTTCTTTTCAAGACAGTGATAGTCTGAGCTCTGCTATCTAACATTTGAACACACTATGAAGTCCATTTGCTCCTCATTTTAAATGGAGATTTAGTGTAGTAATAGATTTGATCTGAACATGGTTCTAATTACCAGCATATTTTGTCATAATAAATTGGGTTACCTTTCATCATGTTACTTGGGAAGCACAAAACAAATGAATATAAACTGGCATAACATGTAGCATACTTAAAAGTCTTTACTAACCCTTACATTTTACTGAAAATGAGTAAGTGGAAAAAATCTTCCCCTAGGATGGCAATTTACCTATAATTATGGCTTCAACTGCTAAGACCTCATTTCTTTTAAGAAAGGAGCTTCTAGGGAAAAAAAAAAAAATATGGAACTTTCCAAAAGTGCCAGGACTGGAATTAAATCACATTTCCTGAGATCTTATTAAAAAAGCTGAAATTGGAAGAAAAATGATGCTTTTAAAACACTGATTAAAATATCAGAAAGATGTGGCTGAACTGGGACTGGGTGAGGTCCAAGAGGGTGGTGCATTCCCACACAGCCAGCTTATGCCTCCTGACTCAGAAGCAGGATCTGTTTGGCAGGAATTGCAAATCCCACATGTGAAACAATGCACATGGAAAGTCCTGAAGTGTTTAAGAGACTGATGGTGGGAACAGGATCCGTGCTGCTCCAGCAACAACAGCAAAAAGCTCATCTGCCATTGGGAAATGTGCTATCTGAAATATTAAAATTGGCCTGAAATGTAAACTTGAGGTTCACCAAAACAAATTTACCATGAAATTACAGACTAAAGAGTCTGAAGAGTAGCTTGCACTTATAGAAGTGGATGCATTGAAGGAAAATACCAAATTGAAATACTTTTGGAAATCTGAGTTCATTAGTTAGAAAGGATATTACTTTTTTGCTCTGAGTAGTTGAACATCAGTGTAAGAAAAGCTTTTTTTAAAGAGCCCCAATCTAGGTCATATGAGTCAAGAAGTTCCAAACTTTATGTTTAGTTCCCTCGTAGGCAAATATCTGTTTATTGGAATATTTTATTTGCTTCTATTCTGGTAATCAAAGTGACAGTCACAGATGACTTTTAAAACCAGAGTCTGGGTGGTAAAATTATATCATAACTCTTGATAGATCTTTTGTTAGGGAGCCTCAAAGATGATTTTAGAATAAAAATTGCTCCTTTGGCTTTACAACAACCCTGGACTACCTGAAAAACTGTTTCCACACACAATTTAGTTTTATTTTTTTCCTGAGCACTATCAACCTGCCCAGGGAGAGCTGCACAGGTATTCAAAACCTGTGCTCCTTACAATGTAAACTAAAAATGTTTTACTGCACAAATCCTACCTGCATGTATTTGCTGTGCATTCACAGTCTTTGTTGATCCTGGAAACTATGGATTTATTGAAGCACAGCCATCTTTCCTCAATATTACATCAAATAGAGTGTTGACACAAATTACATTGAGCATATAGGCCCTATAGCATTGGAGCCACAGGGATTTTTTTAATAGGGGCCATAATTAATTTTGTCATTAAATTCACAGTTGATAAGGCTAAACCTCTGGGACTGATCAGAGTTAAATCTGAGATTGGACACAAAAAGACATTATTGTTCAGAAATTTTTGTTTGAACAATGCAGCAGTCTCTTGGTTTTGTGCCTAATAGATAACAAAGACAACCATGAATGAAAAACATTACATTACCCTAAAAAAAATCCTGTAAAACCTAGAGAGGAGAATGACATCCTTCCCTTTAGAGGAATCAATAATCTTCTTCCACTTCTAACAGGGAGAAAAACATTGAATCCCATAAGTTTTGTCCCTTGGCAAACACATTTCATGGTTGTTATCTCTGCTCTCCTTCTCTTTAATGTAACTCTTTAACAATTCAATTAACAATTCCAGTGCCTTAAGTAACTGGCCCTGGAAACTATGACAATTCTGTTGGAATTTTCAACAGGCTGTGGTCCTGCTAAACATTTTATAATTTGCAAATAGGCAACTACCAAATGAATTTGGAGTTGTTGTGCACGTACTGATATAAAGAAACCTCCTTGAGAAGAATTTAGCAATTATTTCAATTTTTTCTTCTATATCTTGTTATTTTTCACCTGTCATTAAATTGTACCTCATTCACCTCCAGAATAAAACAAATATAAAATGTGTATTTCTAGCTTAACAGAAATTTAAAGGGAGGATGGCTTTTTGTATGTTCCCAAGACAGAAAAAGTGATATTAATGAAATGTGAAACATCATGAATTAGGTGGAGTAAAATATTTAAACTTACTTGTAGTTGTTTTGTAACTCTGATACCCAGTCCACAGTAAAAGTAAGAAAATGAAGTTATGTGGCATTTTCTTCTTTTTTTTCCTTTAATGTACTTAACAAACGCTGTGGGTTTTTCAGTGGACACACTATAGACAGCTCACAATTTAGAGATTTTAGTGGATTAAATTTATGGCACCACCTCCAAAATCTTTTCGAGCCAATACTTGGCAAATGGAGGTCATAGAACATAGAATGATGTAAATTCCTTGATGTTTCTGAGCTGATGAGGTCTCCTGGAGAAAAGGAGGCTCGGGGATGACCTCATCCTTCTCTGCAGCTCCTGGACACGAGGCTGGAGCCAGGTGGGGTTGGGTAGAAAGGAGGCAGCCCTGGTTTCCACAAACCACTCATGTCCATTGATTGAAGATCAGAAATCAGAAGGGTTTATTAGTAATATCAAGAAAACAGAACAAATCTTTCTCCCTCCAGCCACGTTAGGATGGAGAGATTGTCTGTGTGTCTGTGTGTGTGTCTGTGTGTCTGACTGTGTCTGTGTGTGTGTGTCTGTGTGTGTCTGTGTCTGTGTCTGTGTGTCTGTGTGTCTGACTGTGTCTGTGTGTCTGACTGTGTCTGTCTGTGTCTGTGTGTGTCTGTGTTTGTGTGTCTGTGTGTCTGACTGTATCTGTGTCTGTGTGTCTGACTGTGTCTGTGTGTCTGTGTGTCTGACTGTGTCCCAGCCAGGAATCCACAACAAGAACAGAGAGGAGAACTTCCATTGGTCAAGGCAATCACCTTACCATAAACATTTCTCTTATTTACATTCTTTCATCAAAGCTTTCTCCTGGGAAGCTGCAGAGCTTAGCAATGGATTTCAGGACAGCAAAACTTGCATTTCTCCAGCCTTTCTCTGTCATTTCTCAAAAACTCACTGCCAAGTCACCACCACAGGGTTGGACTCTTCTCTCAGTCCACAAGAGACAGAATGAGAGGACACGACCTCGAGCTGCACCAAGGGAGGCTCAGGCAGGAATTTCTCCATGGAAAGGGAGGTCAGGCCTTGGCAAGAGCTGCCCAGGGAGGTTTGGAGTGCCCATCCCTGGAGGTGCCCAAGGAATGCCTGGATGTGGCACTCAGAGCTCTGGGCTGGGTGATCTGGGGCTTGGTCACAGGCTGGACTCAACGATATCATTTCGGTTTTCCCCCCTAAATGATCGAGTGATTCTGTAATTTTACCTAATCATACCTGCACTGGGAGTAAGGTTTTAGAGTGTTTAGATAACAATTTCACAGCAATAGTCAGAGATGAAATATAATTAATTGTAAAATAAAGCTTGTAACATTTGCAAATAGGATTATATAATTTAATTCTTATGATAGAGGGACCTGGACTCCCAACCAAGACACCTGCTATTTCTAGTCCTAACATTTAGTGTGATTAATTCTGCAGAATTAATCTGCAGAATAGACTTTATATAATTTGCAAAGTATGATTAGCAAAGATAATTTTTACTGAAATCATGTTTTATACTTTTGCTCATGAATGGCCCATGTTCTAACTTTAATTTGGATGAGAACAGTGGTAACACATTTCACACCACCTATTTTTAATCTTCTCTCCCTTCCCGCAATGAATATGATTTTTATATTTCTTTTCTGACTACATAGTGAACTCATTTTTAACCTGTTTCAGCTTTCTATCTGATTAGTTCTTTTCCCTACAGATTTAGTTTTGCTGAACCATAATGGTAGCACACAGACAGGAGAATAAAATATAAATTCATGCATAATCCTGTAAGCAGAGATAGAATACCTGCAACTCCTATTCATTTCAAAGAAGCTGCCATTGTTTAATACCTTTAGAAGCTGCACCACTGTTTAAATTCAGCAGAATGCCTTATCCTAGTGGAGAGCACTGAATAATTATCAGTAGATGAATGCACACTGTAACATAAATATTGGAACTGGCACAAAAAAACAAAAAAAAAAAAGACTTCTTTGCAATCCACTCTTTCCCCAGAATAATTATGTGATCTTCAGACGGGGGAAGGCTGAAAAGACCATTGAATAAAAATCTTCCCCTATCTTTAGGTTTAACAAGAGTACTACTGAAAGAACACGTACAAAGCTGGTGAGGAAACTCTGAGAACATTGAATTTCCATCAAGATTCCAGAAGATTTTAGTACTATCAGCAGACTCAGATAAAACTCCGTACATAAGCACTTCTCTGTCTTGCAAGAGCATATAATAGAAAAAGAGCAGCAGATTTCGTTATAATTGTCAGTTCTATTCAGATAAGCACACAGTGGAACTGTTCCCTCACACGAGGCATTCTCTGCAGTTTATAAGGCCATTTGGAAATGGGAGCAAGCTGGCACTTTATTACCAGCTGCACTGCACAGAGCAGGGATGGGGCAAGCAATTTCCATCTCGAATTAGAACGATGGGATGGCAGCCTCCCACTGCCAATCACCACATGGTCCAGGGGGCTGGATCCAAAATTCAGGTAACAGGAGACCTATATTGCTGCTAACTTCAGCAATGGACTGAAAATCTCTGCATTTCCCAATAACTTCATTTTTTTAAAGCATTGGGTACAGCAATGACCAGCAAGATCTCTCTACAGGAATTGCTACTGGTCAACAATTCAATATTAATATTGGTAGGGAGGTTTCTGCCTTCCTTAGCAGACACCTGTCTTTTCAAACCAAGACACCAAAATATTTACTTCGGTAAAACAAATGTTAAAATCACAGAAAACTTTGCAGCAAATACTTTTCCAGAACTGAAATTTCGGTAATTAAAGGGTCTCTGGGGGGTTGATTTTGGGTTTATTCCAGGTTTATTTTGGGATTTTTGGGGGATTTTTTGTCAAATTGGAGTTTTTGGAGTCTAGGGTCTCTCGAGGGCTTTGGGTCTGGGGTCCTCAGGACATCCACAGGAAGAGGATGGAGAAGGATCTGCTTCTGGGGTCTTAATTAAGATAAGTTAATACTGCCAGTAAGTTTATAATAAACAGCTAGGACAGCAGACATCATGGATGAAATTAAGCTGAGTTACCAGGCTGGCTGAGATTGCATCTGAACCTCTGGACCTTTAGAGAAGCCTGAGCTCAAAATTTATCTGCTTCCTTGTAAATTTGGGGCCAATATAAAGCCTGAAATACCTCTCTTAAAAACGGAGATCCATTCTTCTCAAACTTTTACCTTTAACCTCTGGCAAAATTAGAAAGAGCTGTGTGAAAATTCAGCCACGTGGTTGGAAGAAGCCTCCAGAAGGATCAGAGGAACGTCGGAGCCGCGGTTCCTCCGAGCAGGGAGGAACATTCGCCGTTCTGCCATTCCCATGTCGCCTGTTAGGGATGAGATGGCACTAAAAGTGGGTCACAAGTGTACCACTTTGTGAGAGTTGAGCCCTAAACAATTACAGCAGAGCTGCTGGAGTAACTAGTGTGTGAAGAAGAAATGAAAAAGGTTAAATATTTGATGGAGTGGTGTCAAAGCATCCCATTAGTATTTTGCCCCTGCTTCATGGCTTTTCTGGGAAAACTTGTAAGCTCAGCAGCAGCACTTCAGTAGCACTGTCTGAATACATAAAAGCAGTCTGGTGAAACTTGTGACCAGAAAATCTGCATGAAACTGAGAGCAGGAGATAAGCGAAAGAGAAATTTTAAACATTTACCGTTTGATCACTCAAGAATGAGTTATTTCCTCGCTTTGCCCGATTCAAGGTAATAACCCAAACTTCAAGCTCCCTCAACTTCTTGCTGTTACCCACCCATACTCCAGTATAGATATTAAATATCTTACCAACAACTGCCAACTTTTACACTCTGAGTTCTGAAGTGTGAATTACTCAGCCCTGGGCTTTTCCACTTCATATCTGCAGTTCCACGTAGGGAAGCAATGGTTCTGCTGTGGATGGTGACTTCCCGGGGGGCACTGAGGGTGACCTCTGGCAGCCCTCCTCCCTGGGTCAGAACGAGGTGGTTCTGTTTCCCAGACAGGCTCTTGGGACCAGGCCAAAACCAACACTGCATCCTATTTTGAGCTCTGCTTTGGATGCGGTGCTGGAGGGTTGGGTTCATTGCTCGCTAAACGCTTTGGCAGCAGATGGGGATAACCAACAGCTCCTGGCCAGCGTCTCCTCCATCACACGGCACGACTGCAATATACCTTCTGTCAGCAGAGATGGAGATCACACTGAAATCCATTTTACCAGCCACTGCTGGTCGTATCAGGACTGTCACTCATGGCAGCCTCCTATCGCAGCTGCCCCAGCTCTACCAACTGATTCCCTCTAGAGATACTGCACGAGTTCAGAAAAATTGCATTACAGACTATGGAGGGAGTCATTATCCTGTGTTTTTGAACTACCTGCCATCTCATTTTCAGCTCAGGCAAGTGCTCAGCACGTTAGTTGCTTAACTTCAGGTAAGTGAGGGAGCAGCTTAATTTGTTTCCAGTGAAACTTCCACGGAGCTTGACCCTGGTATTTTTTAAATAAATAAGACTTAAGAGTTTTCAAATAGTACAGAAATAGCTATGGAAAACCAAAATCAATGATCACGTGATCAAATTTTTTGCTGAGTAGTAAACTTACTTTGAAGTTTCTTTCATGTTCCACAACAGGGAATTTCAGCCTGACCTAAGCTAGAAATATCTTTCCATAACTGAATAATTTGGTTTCTTTTCAATTAGTTAATTATAGAACCACATTCTTATTTTACCTTGCTCTTCTGAAAAGACTGGCACAAGAAAATTTCCTGTACATGGCATTCATGTCACTTTGATCCCTCTATTTCTACATAAAAATCTCAAGAAAAGGCCAAACAAAAGATCCTTTAAAAAGAACACAGTAGTCATTTTCCTGAGGGCATACAAAATCTAGTCATTTCTTTAGTCCTTTCTGATTACTTTTTCACAGGAGGAGAAAGATATCACAAAATAGGAAGCTGGAAAGGAAAGGAGGGGAAAATGCATATTGAAGACAAAAATCTACTGGATTTTGCTGGAATAATGCATTTTAATCACCAAAAATCTTTTGAGAAGCAGCTAGAGTTCAAGAACCTGCCTTCTCTTCCACACACACTCCAATGAAACTGTATTGTCACAGCTGGAAAGTGTGGAGTTTATTCTATGTTTCTGTCCATATGCTTCTGTGCTTTCCCTCTAGAGATAAGTCTGAAAGTGAGATTCAGGACTAAACAATACCTGCAACACCACGAAAAATAATCACCTCTTTGCTAACTCCGATAGAAGGAGCATTTTCCTGACCAATAAAAGTGATATTTGCGTGGGTTGTTATTTTCGATACCTCAGGGCATGATTGTGCAGTTAATTGGATTCAGGGGAGTGCCACACAGAATGGGTGGTATCTGTCAACAATAATTGTTCCTAAAGGTAGGGGGGTGTTTCAGAAGTAAAATTACAGACTAGATATTCCAGGAATGTTTATTTTTCTACTGAGAATACAAAAATATTTATGCCCTTCTCTACCTCTACAGCAGATGTCATATCATTTCTGATTAAAATTGCTTGCCAATAATAAATTTCTGTCTGGCACAAATTAAAATCAGCTCCTATAGATAGCTCCACAACCTAAAAATTTCCACTGCATTTGCCAGCACGTCCTCCATACTTGCTGATAGAAATAGGTAGGCACATAGGACATCAGGAAATGCAAGGTGGGGATCACAAGAGTTCTGAATATCTTCTGAGAGCTTGTTCGTTTAGGGACCCCACTACCTGTGGATAATTTATGCGTGTTCATTCCAACTATTGCTGATGTAATACATTAAGACAGCTCACTAACCTCAGTAAAGAGACTCACAGGCTTGAAAGGCAGAATAAAGCTAAAAGAACAAGCTTGCCGAGCACACCAGATGAAAAATTCATAATTTTAATATCTTTGTATTTCCATATTCTATTCTGTGTTCATCAGGATCTGAAGCATGGGATAGCAGCGACTTTATTTCTTTTCTGCCTCCAGGTGTACACCAAGGCATCAGGCTGATGGCTGGCTCACACAACACCAGCTCTCTTATTACTCCAGATAATTTATTTATAACGAGGTTCATGTGTTTTCCCTGTTAGATGTTGATGCAATTTGACTGAGCTTTCAGTTTCTAAAGATGCATAATTGTTAAATGGATACAAATATTGATAAAACATTCCTTACACGAGAGCAGAAGCGTCATACAGGGAGGGCTGTCACAGATAAATCCTAGGACATATATTGCACATCATCTGTTATTCAGCAAAATGAGAAATAATAAAGGTCTAACTGCAGAGCAACTTTAATATTTTCATTTCCAGGTTAATTAGCCCATTCACAATTAACTGGAAGTGCTTCACTAGCTGTGAGAGTGCTGCCCACTGGGCTTAGCTCCTGGAGAAGGCACTCTGAGGTTGTGTTTGGGACGTGAGTTGATGGAAACACAGACACACTCATTCCATACATTAAACTGCAACACAAAAGAGTTCTCTGGCATAACAGGATGCACAAAATATGCACAAAAAACCATGCCAGATTCACTGAGACCTGTGATGGGAGAAATGAGGCTGTCACCTGCAGGATGTGCAACTTTGCTTGCATGGTCACCATGCTGATCAGGTTCAGACCAACTCCTTCTGTGAAGGCAGAATCCAGGCCTTGCAATAGATGAAAAGGGCACTGAAAACAGCTCAGGTTGCCTGCAGCAAGATGATGCAAAAAAAAAATATATATATATAAATAAACAAACTTCACCTTCTAAACTCTTTAGAGAATTGAGCACAAATCTTTCACAGGTTGCTGGAAGTGAAAGACACTAAAGATTCTGAGGAGCTTTTCATAGGTGTGAGTCAAGTTACTTAGATAAGTTTAATGAATGCAAAAATAAAGGAAAACAAACGAAAACTGTACACATCTGAAGGTGCAAATACAGCTGGCATAATCTTCCTCAGAGGAAAATGAGATTGAAATGTTGTGATTTTGTAAAATTTCTCAAATTATGTCAAAAAAGAATGCTATCACTTTAGAAGTTAGTATAGCTTTCTTTTAGGTTTAGTAGCCATTGAGAAGGTGCATGCCTCCACCTCTACCCAAACCAAGCCCTGTGCAGTACAGCACTTTTTCAGATCAGAAGCTAAGTGGCACAATTGGAGCTTTGGTTCGTGCCCAAATGACTTGGCAGAACTAAATTCAGTGATAATGAAACTTCACAGATTTACAGACATCCTGAAAACAGCAGAAGTAAGTTTAGTATTGTACTCCAGGTCATAATTACAGCACTCACATATTTTCATTTAAAAAAATATATTAAAAAAAATTATGAAGAGGAAGAGACAGAAATTGTTCACAAAATTGAACAGCCCTATCAAAGGGCAGCCATAAAGAAGAAATCTTTCCAGACCTCCAAAAATGAGATAGTCATTTGAACTGGTGATTTCAGTGATCAAATTTCAAAATACTTTTGTTTCAAGCCATCTAAAACCTTCACGCTGGTATGTAAGGAACAGTGGCTGCACTGAGAACATTTAGGCAGTTCTGCAGTAATTAGCAGTGTGCTCTAACTGTGCTTAAACACAGGTCATGATGTCCTTAGCAGAGATTATTCCTAAAAGATGAAGAAGTTCAGCCTTTTATGCAGAAAGTAATTTAGGATCAAAACCCAGCAGAGAAGGAGTCAGGAGTGAGTATGTCAAGAGGAGAAACAAAGTACCCCCAACACAGCATATCACAGTGTGAAAAGGACAGCTTTACCTTCTGAAGCCTTTTTATTCCTAAAATCTGGGTTTAGCCATGTAAGAAAATCTAGACCTGCAGCAACCAACAAACCAAAATGATATTTTCTGTTTGAATGTCAAACACAAAGCCCATGACAATTTCTCTAAAGAAAACTGCAAAATCCATCTGCTGTGGTGAGCAAAAATAAATAAATAAATAACCCCCTAACCCTTTTCACATTCCAGACATGTCCATTAACTTTCTCTATTAACACTCTTTGGATAGAAATAGCACAGAGAATGCACAAGAGCTAATATTGGAAAAGCTAAACAAAAGCTGTAATCAGATTTTAAAACAGACAATATAAAGCATTGTAATTAACTGGGTTGGAATAAAGTGGTCTTTATTAGCTCAAATGAGCTCATCTGCTCTAGGAATGAATATTTCACAATCTAATCCAGGATGTATTGACACCAGCCACACATTTACATTTCTTCCATGGACAGATTGTTATTGACCTTGTGATGTGACATATCTACTGTCACCGAGCTACCAAATGGGAACCTCATCCTGCCTCTCCTCTTTTATATACAGAAAGCAACTAATTTGTCAGCATGCCAGCTTTAACTAGCTGAGATGAAGGTAAGCTAATTTAATAGGAACTGTTCAATAGCTTCGACCCACCTGACACTGTCAGTTAAGGCAGCTCCACATTGCAGAGTCTTTCATTATTTCCAGCTCTTTCTTCGGACTACTTGAACAGCAAGTCAAATAATATGCTCAGGAGTCAATAGGCCTGACTTTTTCTCAAGGACATTCTTTTGATGCCAGGAACCGTCAAGTGGGAAAACACGTAGCGTGAAGGTGAGAGGACACTAATTAAATATACATAGCTCTGGCCAAGGAAGAATGAGGCACAGCTTGCTATCTGAAAACTCAGTTGCCTGCTTGGCTGAGGTCACAGCTGTTGACTTGTACAAGTTCTTAAGTTGCAGGCTCAGTATGAGATGCTTTAACACTCTTAAATACTAGACAAAGGCTACCTGCAAGGATGCTGTGTGCAGTTCTGTGTGATTTTGTAGTTTAAAGGCACACAAAAGAGATTCTGTGTTTAAGTTCCACTGAAATGGATGTGTATCTTTTATCCACCAAACTATTCTGGTGTTTCCTGAAGCTGGGAAGGGATCTGTGCCTGTTACAACCTGAGTAATATTATTAATCCTGTCCATTCAGGAACTGACTTTCTAAAGGATTATTTCAAAGCATGAATATAAACACAACACCCCTTCAGATTAAATTGGCTGTAGTGAAAAACAAGTGTTTACATGCTTGTACTTGGATGATTTCACAGAGGGAAGCATGCACGTTCCCACCCACGTAAAACCCTTTCAGGACATGGGCTAACATGAAAATATCAAATAATCCAATCCTCTCCTCCATTTCCTCAGTTTTCCTTGCACTTTTGATTGTTCCCCTTTAATATATGACCTAAAATCAAGATTTCAATTAGCAGGTTGCCAAATGCCACCCTGAGCTGCAAAGTTTTCCTTTGGCCCTGCCGTGGTTTGTGGATGTTTGTCCTTTCACAGACACTTGGGTGGCAATGGCTCTGCCTACAAAGGCATTGCTGGTTCTGCTCCTGTGTTTGTGCAGGAAGAGGAGATTCTGTAGGGCTGTTTGCATGCTCTGACTGCTATCCCTCCCTTCAGGCTCAAAAGTAATCAAAACTCACATTATCTCTAAATGGACAGATGAGGAAGTGCTCAAAACTGGGCTTGTATGAGAGAAAAATTATGCAAATTAAGACATTTAATAGTTGCATAATTTCACACTAACAACTAAGCATTCAAAACTCCAACGCTTACTGTTCCTAGAACATAAATATAATGGTGCATCACATTCATCCTTTATTGTTTCCAGCCTCTTGCAATTTTATCAGTCTGTGGCCAAAGAGTGTTTTCCTGAAAGCTGAATGCTTCCTCCCAGTTTTTCCCTGCTGACCATGCAAATAACATTGCATTTTAGTTTATGAGAGAAACTTTTGCTCACCAGCCATGGAGCTCTCACTTTCTTCAGAGACTGGACCTCCTCCTTCTGTGGGATTAAACACCATCTGATAAATTGCCAATATACCATTTATTTAAGTCTCTCTGGGTATTTGAGAGAAGTTGAAGGTCTCAGCTCATGAGCTTTTTGAGTCAAAAGCCTTTTTTGCCCTGGTTGTAACTGCATTTACACTCTGAGCACACTCACATGCAGGTTGAGAACAACACAGTCCATACTCCTTAGGAGCAATGTGGGAAGGCAAAGCCCCCAGCGAGGTTAACAAACAATTCAGGAGATCCTGTTTGCCACTTCTGTTTACCTTTGCTTGTATTTTTTGTGCTTCCTTGATTAACAGGCTCTGTAAATGCATCAGCCCCTTTGGCTGTCCTGGATGAGCAGGTTCCTCCTGGGTGAGGAGATGCAGATCTGCTCCATCTCCTCGCCTGGTTCAGTCCATCCCCGTGCTGCTGTTCCCTTTTACACCCAGAAAGCAGCAGCAGATGCTCCCTGCCTCCTCAGAATTACAGATTTTCCAGCATCTTGGACTGTCCCATGCACAGTCCATGAAAAGCTGGCTGGAAAAGCTGAGCCTGCTGGGTTTGGTGAGGCAGCTCAGAAGACACTTCCTCACAAATCCTCCTCCCAGTTGCTGTCTCTTTGCAATGATGTGGTTCTGCTGATTGCAAAGGAAAGCTATAAAAGTGTAACTCATAGCAAATTTTGTCCTTCTGGGCTTAAAGACAGATGAGTATTGGCTGTGGTTGCTGGTTTCGAGTCCTTTAACACATCACACTCCTGTCTGATGCTGTGCTACAATCACACTTTCATCCAAAACTACAAAAAGAAAAATTACATGCTTTGATCTTTTCAAAACCATGTATTATTTCCAGAGCATTTCTGAACTGTGGTAATAAAGAGAGGAAATGCAAACACAACCATCAAGAAAACTGTAAGAGACAGTAGCTTGTAATAGAGGCAAACTGGATGAAGGCAAAATGTTCAAGAAGAATATTTTTGACTTACCATTCACCCTGAAACAATTGCAATATATTGATGGAAGATAAGAAATGTGAGATGCTAAGATTTCTACAAAATAATACATCAACTCTCTACCCAGTGGCAGTTCTGTAATTAGTGAACCTGAGGCACTGACCCACTTTAAAAAAATATATATATAAAAAAAAGTTATTTTCCTTCCTTCGGTTCTCCAGGGCAGGAAGCATGCCAATGTTTATAAACTGTTACACAAACAAAGAGGACTACATAAATTTTGTTAACAATGAAATAATTCTGTTTGCATGCACAAACCCCAGAGATACTCAGAGTAACCTTTCTAGCCAATGGCTCTGTGTAGAAGCAGATCCCAGTAGGGGAAAATGAAGGAGAGCCCAGAGCAGCAGCTTTGCTTTGTCCCAAAACCTTGCAGCTCCTTGAGCAGCTGAGGTGATGTCAGAGCTGGCCTCACGAGCAGTTGCTTTCAATCTGCATGAAAAACACTGACTGGAGATGTTTAATAGCACTTTTAGCTTCACTTCTTGTAAAAGTCTACTGAGAGTGTATTACAAGTGTAAGACAAGTGTAATACCAGATCGATCTCTGGCATTTAGAGATATTAAATATCTCAACATTTTGGTCAAATCACAAAACTGAGATGCTAAGAGTTTAGGAATCACATCCATGCTTACCACACCACTGCTGTTCTGGTTCAGACCTTGCATTTTGTACCTTTTTTTAGATTATAAGACTGTCCTTTAAATTAATCAATCAAACTAATGACACAGTTTTTCAACAAGAAGTTATAAAAAAAATCATGTTCCATGCATCGATTCAAGAAAAGATATGACAGGTATATAAGATAATGAATTATGTTAATCAAAATTCACCATCTCATCATAAATGATCTGAGAGCTAATGGAAACTGGGAAGTAATTATTAAAACAGATTTTTTTTTTTTAATATAATACATAATTAACACATGGAAGTCACTGCTTCCAGGCATCATTTAATGAAGACATTTATAGGGCTGGGGGGTTTTAAGGTTTGTGTGGGAAACATGAAATTTCACATCTAATCCAGAAGTCATGTTCTGCTCCAAGCTAAAGACCAGGGCCATCATTTGACAGGCAAGACTCAAAAGGCTTCAGCTTTATAATCCACTAAACCATGAATAAACTACTGTGCATTTCATCATTAAAAGTCACAAATAGATGCACTTATGAAATTCGTCATTGTCTGAAAAGCACTTCTGCATCAGGTAGGGGGCAAAATGGCAAACCAAGGCTCACTGCAGAAAACAGATTAGCCAAGGCTTTGTGTGTCCTGGCCCAGAAACTCGACTGATAAACCCCAGCTCTGCAGTCCCAAAGTGCCTTGGAAAGCATTTTGGAGAGCTCAGATGGATGAGATCCAAGAGCACTCAGTGGAAACAACTTCTGCCCCTGCGTGGGCACCTAAGGAAAAACGTGCATGGAAAATTGTTGGAGTCCAGGAAGCTTTGGGTCTTCAAAATGATGGGAACATTTTCTGAAGCAGCCTTGGGCCCCTGGCCTGGCTAATTTTTCTCCTTTTTCAGAAAGTGGAAGAATTTAAAAAAAAAAATGAATAAAAAACCCAATATAAATTCGCACTGCACTGCAAACACAGAAAGTTTGGAGAGTGCTCCAATCATCAGCTACAGTGAGAGCTTTTCTCCTCTTTCCTCCTCTCTTTGAAGATGTAAATGTGAAATGCCTTCAACATGAAGAGTTCCTCTTTTAAAGCTTTAATATTAGTTGCACTAATATTTGAAATCTGAACTTGTGTCTCCCCCACCTTATCACCTGGGTGTTAGGAACAAGCATCCTCATCCTCATGAATTCACAGTTGCACATCTAGCTCATTATTTCCTTCTCTTTTCTTACAATAACTAAAATAAAAATTACCTCTTGTGAAGTAGTTCATGACACAAAGGACAGCTAGAGAGACGTTGCTTTGACAATTTATTACTTGGAAATGGAAAATAGAGTGAGGATGGATTTGATTAGGTTTCTTTCACTTCCAGTTTGGTTAACAAATAAGAAATGCAAACAATTTGCATAGCACCAGAAGAGATTCTCTCTGACAAAATAAGAAGATATAATATCAGCAACCAACAGCTATAATAAAAATAAACAGAAATTGGACTGAAACCCAAAGCTATTGATCTCCACTGAAAGAAACCCGAGCAGAGTTTTAAGGCTGCAGGAATTCCTCTGGTTTCCATGGATGGGGAAGGAAGAGAACTGAGAATATGCAAATAGGCCAAGTATTTCATGATATGCAGATGGTAAGAAGCTAATTTCCATCTGACTTTTTTTCTCCACTGGGTAATTACACTCTCCCTAGCAGAAGCTTTATGTCTGCATTGACAGCAGTAGCCAGTTCTCTGTAAATAACCTACTTCTTATAGTGGGACAGGGGAAAGGGAGTCTAACAAAAGCAATTTTATCTTTTTTTGGTTAGAATTTTTACGCTGTAATTTCGCTTCAAGTGGCCACTGTAATTACAGGTTAAATTTGGCACCTACACTCTACTAATCCAATATTTTGCTAACTCATTTAAGCTATAACATAAGAGGAGAGAAAATTAGTTTTAGGCTTCTGTAATGCAATTATTACCTTTTATATATAAAAAAAAAAAGTATGCCCAATTAGTAAATAATGAGAACTAATTTCCTTTTGGCAGTTGGCAAAAAAAAAAATGTGCAATTTTGTTCTAACAAATTTTTAAAATTACCTGCTGTATATGACCAATTTTTCTTCTAAGTTTTGCAAGCACTTTTGCACAAATAAACACCAAAATTCTATAATTACAAATTAGAATCACTGATTACACGTATTTACAGTAATTACATAATTAGCAATAATTACATTAATTAGACAAACAATACACCGCATTGACTAGCCATGGAAAACAAGAACATTCTCACATATAAAAACCTGCTTTGAGTTAGGAAAGAAAGATTTTACCATTAGCACTAAATGCAGAATTAAAGCACAGAGCAGCACCACTGGAGCGTGCCCTGCTTTGCCCAAGCACCAAAAAACTTTGGAAAATGCTGTTACAAACATGATGGACTATTTGGGGATACAGAAAAAATGAGAGAAGGAATACTGAATAGAGGTGGAATGCTTTAGGGACAAGGATTTCTCTTTCCAAATCCCCCAACTCCTTTTTCCCCAGGGCTGCACAATCAGATTCAGCTGCCCATGGGCTGTCACTGTCACCTTGGCAGCGACATTCCTGCTGCCTCCCACCCTTGCTCTGGTGCTGCCTCTGATCCTGGTGTGGCCACTGAGCTCAAATGTTCATGGTTACAACCATTTTTATTCAGCCTTGTTTGTTTGTTTTCTGCCAAGCTGCTCCAGATCATCCTCAGGCTGATGCTAGGAGGGAGAACAAAATTCTCCTCCCGAGCAGCAGCAGCAGCACCTCAGATCCAGGCAAGCAGACAGTGAACTTGCAAATTCAAGTGCTTAAATTACATGACCATGGCAGGCAAAATCAAGCAAAAGTCATCACCTGGGTGACAAAATCACTCTGGGGACACCTCACAACCTGCTGCAAGTGGAGTGAGAGGATGTGACCGTCAGAAAGCCCAGAAACACAAACATATGTTCTCCAGAGAAAAGGGAAAACCCTGTTACTCCATCTGCGACCAGAGAGTGGTCACAGCCACCAACCACAGACAGAAAGGGTATTTTTAGTGTGGACCTTGCAAGTAAGAAACTTCACTGCTCTATCTGCAGCTCTAATGAGGTTCCTGTCGAGGGAGGATATTGCAGACAGCCCCGGGTTCCTCAGGGCTTCACACCATGGGCTCCCAATGTCTCACCCGGGGTTTGGGGAGGTTTTTAGTGAGTATTGATACACAGTGTGCTGCAGCCCTACAATAAAGCCTGAATAAAGCCCTACAGTGCCAGGTTTGCTTTAGGCAGCTCCAGAGCACAGGAGTTTCCCGGGAGCTGGCAGCTTGTCCCAGTGGTGTCCCAGGGAAGGGACAATCTCCTCCTCAGTGCCGAGCAGGAGAAGTCACTGCAGCAAGGGATTCCCAGAAACACACCTGCGCTGTGGAGAACTCGGAGAGAAAACTAATTAGCTCAAACCAAAAGAGAGATTATCGCTGAATTAATATTTATGCAACACAGGCGATCAAGGGAGCAGGCAGTAGGACTGAAAAGGGAGATAAAGTCCTTGAAAGCAGAGTTGCTCCTATTACATTTGTCAGAGCTGTAGCGGAGGACTAAAGGACGGTGAGGGTGAGGAAATAAGTCAAGGCAGCTGCTCTAAGGGTTTCATTAAACACATGATATCTGTATTTTCTGTCAGGCAAGCAGGAAAGAATTCGGGACAAAAATCCTTAAGTGAGCTGGGTTAGACCCCTCCCAGGTCGAGAATCCGCGTGGCTCTGTCAGTGTGAAGGTGCAGTGCTAACATTCCCCTAAAGCTTCTGACTCACAAAATCTGGGTATTTGTGGCCACTTCTCACCTCCCTAGGAAACAGTGTCCTGTCACCCATCCTCGTTTCCCAAGGAAGTGTGCCAGGCACGGCAGGAAGCAAGGATGATGCTCATTTTGGGTGACAATCAGGAGGGTGATGGTGCCTGGTGGGAGAGGCTCTCCAGAGCAAACTGCTCCTCGGCTGAGAAGCAAAGTAGACAGGAGCAGGCAATCACATCCATAAAGGCGTTTTCTTTGTTAATTAAGATTTTGATACAAAATAAATCGTCTAATTATTGTTTGCTTGTTCTGGCAGCTAAGTAGTTCGTCGATATAAATTCCACACTGTGTTTGGGCACAGGCTCGGATGTTATCAGGATGTCACTAAAAGGAGCCCCATATTCACCTGCTTTTAACTTTATTGCCAAATGACCACCATACCATATTCCAATAATATCCTTATGATACTAACATAAGCACCAGCAGGACCGGAGTTTGTTTAAGTAACCACAACACTTTGACATCAAAGGCTCAGACACTGGGAAGGTCTACCAGGTTCAATTAAAGGCCAAAGCTTCTGGGGTGCCCTGGGCTCTAATTCATTATCTGCACTACCCGTTATCCCACAAAACCACAGGTAAAGTGTTTAGAAATTTAGCTGCAGCAGTCTGCCTAAAACACTTCAATTATGCAGTTCCCAAGCTACCTTTGTATTTAGTGAATGACAGCACTGCTGAAGGTTTAATGAGCTGTGAATGACTATACAAAACTTAGAGGATCACAAAACCTGCTTCTGGTAATTTACATGAGCAGTTACATCTAAGTGCCAGAATCTATGTCATGATCCATTGTTAATATACTCTCTATGTTCCTTCTTAAGACTGGTTGGAATATAATTATTTCCGAGTCTCCAAGCTAAACCTGTCCATTCTGGTTTCCCTTTGTCTGAAGCGCTCACTGATACACAAAAAGCCTGCCTAGGAACATCAGCTCCCTAGAGCTTTTAACAGTTAAAATATTTGATACGTTCATACTTTCCACCTCACACGGGTTTTGTTGTTTTTTTTTTTTTTTTAGAGAAAATGCTTTACATTTCTGTTTAAATCTGTCAGGTTGTGCCTGTGGGTTTGCAGAGTGCCAGTGTTCCCTGCTGGAGCAGCCGTGGGCTCACGGCAGAGCTCACAGCCCCGAGCAGAGGCTCCTCGGGAGTGAGCTGCTGCATTACCTCCCCTTGCACACGCATTTCATCCCCTGCTTCTTCCAGCTGCCCGCAGTGCCAGAGCTCTTTGCACATTTTAACTGAGGACATGTCCGAGCGAGGTGTTGTTTCTGGAATTCCTGCGAAGTGCCCAGATCTGATGTAGCACTGCTTACCTTGGGGGGCACTAAAACCCTGCCTCGGGGGGACACAGATTAACGCAGTAATCCTTTAAACCATCAGATAGTGTTATCTCGTTATTTGTAGCTGTTCCCTAACAAAGAATCCTTCATCTCCTGTGTTCTCATCTGCACTTCTATCTGTGCTTAGAAACAGTGCCCACGTAATTTAAGAAATTCCTATTATCGAGAAACCCTGCCTTTGAGGGTCTCAACTCAGCAAATTACTTGACGTCATTTATTCATTAATTACATGGAGAACCGAAAGCTACATCCCACATCAACAAGGGAAGGCCGTGGGAAACCAAGAAAGCAGAATTGATGAATGCTCCCCGAGTGTTTCCTGGTAAGGCCCCTTCAATTCAAATAAAATTTGTTTTAAATGTACATAAAAATGTATCAGGAAAAATAATTCACTTTTAGGCTGTTACATATACATACATGGGTGCTATTACTATCAAAGGATCTATTCCTGCAGTCTACAGAATGCTCAAAAATAAGTTAAAGAAGGATTCACCTGCAGAAACATGGCTAATGCTGCTATGCTTCATGGAAAATCAAGTCAGAAATGCTGGAAAGTAAAACACAAATTCTTTCTTGTCAACTTGCAGGAGATTAAAAAAAAAAGAATTTGTAAAAAAATAACCCAACCATTATTTTTTACAGTTCTGTTTATAGAAGTTAAAACCAGTTATAGAAAGATAAATTAATTATCTAGAGATTTCATGTGAAGAACCTTGTCCTTGATGTTCCAATGTCAGATTATAAACACACTTTTTACCCAAAATATTACTCCAAGCCCTCCAACACACCTGCTGAAAGTCTCCTTCTGAAATAACTCCACCTGATCAAAAGCCCCAGAAGAACAGGAACATGAAAAATAGGAATTTCCTTGTGGAACAGAGAAATGAAAGACACAAAGGAGGAGGAACTGGCTTCAGCCTGGGCTGATGTGGGCATGGAGATGTGAATGTGGGGTTGCTCTTCAATTTCCAAACATGAATCCAAAGTAAAGGGTGGGATTTTTTCTTCCTATATGCGAGTCCTGCACATCAATTACTTTGTATGGAACAGAGGAAAAAACTGGAGAAAATAAAGTGCACAGATAATTCACCTTTTGAATGCCTCAGTTCTGAACTCAATGGCCCAGTGTGGCCAAATCACAGGCCAACACTGCTTTTCTCTGTGTACATTACACATAAATAAAGAATAATTGACTGCAGGCATTCAGTGTCCAGTGTCCAACTGTGTCTGTCCACGAGCTGTGGCAAAACCCCGTGCCCTGCACTGGGATTGAGGCAAGCTTTAATTGTGCTGTGTGGGGAGCCTGGTTTAGAGTCAAAGCCACATGTTCCCTGGCATGTTCTGTGCACTGATCATGCAGATCAGTGGGCAAAACCCAATTAAAATAATACCCCAACTCAGCAGTTAGAGCAGTGTGCTGGTGACCCTCCATGGTGTTAGCAAGCACATTGTGTTTTGCCAGTGCTGATACACTCGTTCCCAAAGAAATATTTCATTTTCTAGATGCTTTGAAAAATGGTATTCGTCCTGCTTTACACCATGCAGGTTAGAGCTACCTTTTGCTCTACTTTTTTGGCTTTTCACAAGGAAAAACAAACAAGCCAACTTCAAAATCTAAGAATTTTTTTCCATCTAAAAAGCAGGAAGATTAATTTGGAAAACAGTCCAAAATTCCTTGTTGTATGTTTATTTCCACTTGGGGAGAACCCAATATGAACATATTGTGGAACTTCAGTAATTTGGGTGATGAGTTCCCCGTAGGAAGTGTAGGGAAGGTCATGAATGCCACTCTGAAATTGTCTGACCAGAACAGACAACAAGAAAGGGAAGTTTCTTTCCCCCTGGGCCACTGCCTCACCATTATCCATCCCCTCCTGCTTGGATCTGTAATTCCCATCTGGAGCTCGGTGCCTGAAGCTGCACTGGTCATACAAACTCCCTTTTAAAGCAGCACCTTCCTTATCTCACTGTTGCATCCTCCTTTATTTAACAGAGCTATTGTTCTTTGTTTCATTCAGAAGACATCATTTGAATGTTTACCAAGCACAGGGGATAACTGATAAATAGATAGATCAATTAATCTGAAAAGGTTGTAAAGTGCTGTTGCATTTCCCTTGAAAAATTACAATTGATGAAAATTTACTTGAAGACAGAATTTTGCAACAAACTTCCATAATTAACAATCCAATGAAACAATCATTCCAATTCCCAAAG
Organism: Erpornis zantholeuca; assembly: GCA_013400515.1. Lineage (NCBI taxonomy): Eukaryota > Metazoa > Chordata > Aves > Passeriformes > Timaliidae > Erpornis > Erpornis zantholeuca. The sequence goes on along the minus strand of VZTN01006706.1, from coordinate 279,428 downwards.
GTCCAGAAGATCAATTTTATAGAATTTTTCTCACTCGAGCATTATTTATTTACACAGTCATCTTAAACAGTTTTTCCTTTTTTGCTGCAATATGATGATTTCTCAAAGGCAAAGCATTTTCCGATGCTTTTTTTTTTTTAACACCAGCAAGGTGTTGAGAAACCACCAGAATATATTTGAAGCCAATCACTAAGAGAGCCACAAGAGTGCCTGAAATGCCGTGGAATTTTCTATTCCAGGCATATAATCAGAACTGCCTCTCCTATGTCTCAGGTTTGTGTCCTGATCCAGCGTCTACACTGCTTCATTTCCCTCCTCTCTCACCCCTAAAATAATTCCAAACACCTCACAACACAGCCTTCTGCTTCAATAAAGATGGAGGTTTCAAGAATATTTAAAGTGCCTGAGCTGATAATTTTGAGGAGAAGGACTTTACACTCAGTTTCCAGAGGAATAGAGATAGCTTGTGAATGCTCCACTTTAGCTGTAGCCAAAAGGAATTACAGCATAAAAGCTGCAGTTGTGAGACCTTTCAGAGTTCATCAATAAATCTCTCTTTGATACTATATGAAGATATGGGGAAGTTTAATCGATAATTAATGTTAATCACATTCAGTCTTAATCAATGCCAGAACTACTACTCCTCACAAAGCCCAGAGACAGCTCTGTGAGGTACAAAATCAAATTTAATTAAAGTTGTGCATGCAGAAGAGTTTTTAATGCTATCATAATTAGTTTGTTTAATACTGCAATTTCCAAACTCCTCTGTACATTTTGCAGAGCACTTGAATATTAAATCCATTATTTGCACCTGCTGTAAGAGCCAGTTGGGCTGGTCATGTACAGCTCCACATCTGAGACTGCAGAGACACAGAACTTCTCTCACCCTTCCAACCCAGGGCTGCAAAATTTGCCCAGTGTTGTACACAGGCAAAACTTTATAAAATGAAAGCTTTGCTGCCTTTGTGAAATCATGGCTCAGGCCTGTTACTCTGGCTGGGGAAGGAGTGTGAGAAAAGCCCAGGAGAAGAAAAACAATTAGATTTTACCCATGTAGATGTGGTACCAACAGAAGCAAGTAAATTTAAACAATAGAAGAAGAAAAACAAAATATCTGCACCTGGTGTTTTTCTAAATTCTTGAATGCTTATGCTGTAGGTAGCCATTGGCAGGATGTTGTAGTGAACAACAGCCAGTGAACCTACTGGAGAAATTTAGTAGCCAATAGTCATGTAACACGAATAATAACATCCAAAAGTCTTTAAAAAGAAGCTGCTTTGTTTAATAAAGGCTTTTTTGCACATTGTCCAAAGACTGTGTGTGTGTATTGTGTCTGCCCCAGAAAGAGGCAGATAATGCCCAAATTCTGAGCCTTCCTGAAGGTCATAATTGTCAGTGGAAGATGCATCAGAGTCACTCACCTGTCTCCTGCCAGAAGCCGCTGTTTTATGTAGGTTGTGATTTGTTTTATGTAGGTTGTGATTTGTTTTATGCAGGTTGTGATTTCCTCCCAGGATCGTTGGGTTGAGGAGGAGAGCAATTTTACTCACTGCAAGTTATTAGGGAAAAAAGGGCAGTGGTGCCTGTCCCTCCACCCCATCTCCTGAGAGAGTGGATGAGGAGCCTTTCCAGAAAGGGGAGGTCTCAACGCAAAAGCCAAATATTTACCAACCCTCCAAAGAGTGTATTCAGTGCCAGAGCAGAGGAGTAAACATTCCCTGAATTTTGGAGTTTGGAGACTCTTCTTTTCCCATTCCAGCTCAGCTGGGAGGTGTCTGCTTCCACACAGAGTGAACCAGGTAAATGCTAACCCTTTCACACTGACCACTGCCTAAAATGGTACATTTCACACCCCAGGCAAAGAAAAGAAATAAACCCTTTTGTTCTGCCATTATGTCTCATTCACAGTGGCAAATGTCACCAGCCAAGGACTGAGGATAACATGGTTTTGCTGGGAAACAAGACAGCTAAGTGCTCTGATTTTTTAGTTGATTAAGATCTAAGTTTTCCTTCTGATAACTATTTTTTTTTTAAATTTACAAACATAGAAATTCTGCATTCAGTCGTAGCCCACCTAAGTGTTAATGCAAGAATTAATATTGCAACTCAAACCAATATTTTTAATTTCACCCATCTGGATTGCTGCCTCAAGCTCCCAGGTGTAAAAGCAAGCAGGTCCCTAGAGCTTTGTGAGCTCAAGCCCTTAAGAACTCAGCCATTCTCTAGCAGCCAGGTTTGACTGGAATCCAACAGTAAAAAAATCCTTTGGCATGAAATAAACAATCAAAAGACAAAAGCACAAAATGGAAATTTCATGAGCGAGTGTGCCACCACCACCACGAGGAATACCACAGACTGCCTCCCTGAATGGCTGTTATTCCCCTTCTATATTTTCTTTTTTTAAATTAAGAAGAGAGAGAAATTTGCTCTGTCTGTATTTTTCTGCCTTAAGCATTCCTGATTGCTGCAAGGTTTGCTCTCGTTAAAGAGCAGTCCTGCACCATTATATATTTCATTGACCATTTACTGTAATGCTGAATGACCGATCAATCGGCACTTAAACTGCTCATTAAGAAAAAAGTACAAGTTTCTCTAAACTCAGCTACTCCATTTTCCTCCCAATCATTTCCTCGGTCTATTAATGGGCAGGTTTTGTCCTGCTGTTCAATAGTTCAAAGTTAGATTTACCTTATTCTGTGTAGTGTAAAGCACTTAGGCAGTTTTAAAGTGAAAGGACTTTTTGAGAAGCTTCTTTAAAGCCCAAATGATGGTAATAACATACATCTTAAATGCTAAATTTTCGTGTTAAAGCATCAATTCAATAATCTGTGATCTGTGAAAAAGCAAAGTTATTTTCCTGCCATTTTATTTGTTACAATGAGCCGACCGCAATTCTCAGGAACAAATTATGCAGGCTATAAAATTTAAATTTAAAAATTTGACACTAATGGAAACTCCAATACACAGACAGAAATCTACTTAGTCAGCAGCCACAAATCAGGACCAACATTTTCTATCAATAACCTTTGCAACTCGTCTTGCAAGTTGAAAGGGCTTATTAATGAAACCAAAAGCAAATTCTCCCAGGGGTGCAGCCTCTCCATTTTTCACCCCTCACTCCAGCCTGGCAAGAAGAACCCATCTGTGTCACTTCAGATCCTCCCAAGTTATCCACACCACGTGAACCTCCTCTCTTTTATGTTCTTTACAAGACTGAAGCTGTATAGATATATGTATTTATTTATAATTAAGTCACGTGAGCAGGTCCTCAGAACTGAGATACAAATGACTCACGAAACACAGGTTAGTGCTCACCTGCACAAAACCCATAAAACTCATGGTTAGATTGAGCACTGCCTCATTTATTACATCACCACACATTCCCTTTTTTCCAGGCAGATGAGTCTGCAGCACTTTGGCTCCAAGCCGGAGGACCAGATGCCAAAAAAATAAAAGGCACCTGTTTTGCACAGCTCAGGAGCAATTCATCCATCTTACAGCACTGGAACCAGGCAAAACTTGCTAAAGGCACTACTCAAAGTTAGGTGCCTCCCTTCAGAAGGCACTGAAAGAGCAGAGTTATCATCCCAAACACCTGCACACAGAAAGGTGCCACTTAAGGTCCCCAGGTGCCACCAAACCACTGACAAGCTCATCTCCACGGGGGATGGAGGCAGAGGAGGGACCAGTGAGGAAGGATGGATGAAGAGCAGGAAGAACTTGGAGAGAAAATGTGTAGGATGCTGAGAAGCCCAGAGGAGCAGGGGGACCATGAGAAAACATGAAATTCTGGGGAAGAGCCCGAGCAGGAGCAGCCTGGAACAGCCACAGGCACCGTGCTGGTCTGGATCTTGCTGCCTGCAGGGAGTCACAGAAATTCCTCCCTCACTTCTCCTGCAAGACAAAGTGAGGAGTAAACTGAAAACTGGTGAACCAGTTGGGCCAAAAAAAAAAAAAAAAAAACAAAACAAAAAGAGGAAATAATGCATCTCAGCAGCCTTACTCTGACTTGCACTGTTTGCCAAATGACATTTTAGAACCAGGGCAAAGCACCCTTACTGCTGTTTCTTTCATCCAATTTCAGGGCACACGATAGAACTGCAACCTTCTGTATTTTGAGACAATTTAGTTCCTTAACACTGATGGAAAATGCCTCTCATGTGGGTCTTTTAGTCAGATCAGAGGTGTGATTCTCCTGATCTGCCTTCTTCAGTAGGCAATCTTTTCCGTATGGTTTCTTTTTCATTTGTTCAAGCATATTTGCAAAATCTGGCAGCCTGGATCTCATCAGGTAGAAGGAAATATAAATGTGACAGGTTTGGAGCTAAAAGACCAAACAGTCTGTGTGACATTTGGGAAGGAGATTTTATATTTTGGAGGAAGGAAACCATTCACAATCAAGCACAAAAATCAGAAGTTGTTATTTGGCTGCACTTGGAATATTTTATTTTTTTTTTACATTATTTGTAGTTTTGCACAGAATGCATCCAGAACATGCAGAGGAAAGAGCAGTTTACCACAAAAAACCCAATTTATCACATGTTTGTCAGCAATATGTATAAAGAGTGTAGAGAGGCGACCATTCACTTCCTTTTTTTGGTTTGAAGCTCTGCCACCTGTGGAAAAGCTGTAACTCACAATAGACCATGCACATGCAATGTCTGTTTAATTCAGCTTCTGAGAATTTTATAATTGTAAAGGGAAGTTTTTGGGGTTTTTTTTTTGCATTTCTAAAAGGCAAGTTATTGAATTTGCAATTTTGTATATTAAACATCACCTCAACCCTATCACCATATTGATTTTTTTTTTGTCTTGACTGAGTTTAACAGAATTTCATATCTCTTTAAGAGCACTACTGATGACCTGTTCAAGTTTATATTAGTTATAAACTGATATATTAACTATATAAACTAATATATTAGTTATAAACTAATATTAGTTATACACCAATACATGTTGCCATTTAGTGGTAACGAGGAAGTCAAAATATCAATGTTTAGGAAGATAAGGTAAGATACAATAAGGAAACCCAGCACTGCTCTTATGACCATGCACAGAAATAAAGTCCCTATTGAGAAGAAAAACCTGAATTCTCTCACTTAATCTCACAGGAGCTAAAAAAGCACCATTTATGTTTGATTCAGAGATGAAAACAGACACTGGAGAGATAATGTGGAGCCATCTGTCCCCATGCACCAAGAGTTCTGATGGGGAAGTCACTGGACTCTCAGTTTATGAGCAGCTTTTACAGCCACTGCCAAAGCAGACAGGACTGCAAAGGAAATAAATAATCTCTGATGAAAATATCACCAATAAACAGCCCCAGCCTTCTGATACACAACCTGTTAAGTGAAGCCCTCTCCTCTTTTGCTTTTGTGCTGCATTATTTCCCCTGGTTCTTACAAGGAGGAAATGCTCAGCCTCAGACCTTTGCACATTCTTATTTCACTGTTGTATGTAGGACAATCAAAGTAAAACATGCAAATAGCAGAGGAAAGCAGTGTCCATCTGGGAAGGTATTTAATGTATTTATATATCCAAGCAGCTCTTCACAACAGTAGCATGAGCAGATTTTTGCCTTTTACAGATTGTTTGCTCTTCCCTCAAAATGGGAAAAAAAAAAAAAAAAAAAAAGCTTTGTTTTACACAGAAAACTCCAGTTTGGCTCCCCACTAATTCAGAGATTTCTGCATGATTCCCAAACACAGGGACTGAGATAGCACTCCATGACTTAGTAATAAAGATAAAACCACCACCATAATCTTTACTGAGATCCAAAACCACAACCTCACAGTCACTCTAATAAAGGCAGCGTCAGGCACAGGCAGCACTGAGTGATTCTGCTCTAAAACTTTCTAAAAAAACCCAGCAAGGTTTCTAAAAAGCCACACAGTTTTTCACATTCAACTCTATCTTAAAATGAGCACAAAATATGTACTTAGGTAAGTCACCTCTCTCCTCTCTAACTAGGTATATATTAATAAGCCTTTATTTCTAGAGCATATAAAGTTATAACATAAAACAAATAAATGCCAAGAGGTGATTTTTACTTACATGTGAGGCCTAAAAGCTATCACTGCCTCTTTAACTTTTTAGTATAAGTCTTTCTCACAATAAAATAGTCAACTACCTCCCTGCTGAACTATAAAGAACAGATTTAGTGGGTGCATTATTAGCACTCTACCCTGTTCCTAGACCTTGGCAGCAGAGAGCCAAATTAAATGCTGGCCTAAGCAAGATCAATTCAGTGGCAGTCAGCAGAGAGGCATCAGCCTAGCTGTGACCACAGCACCACTCCCAAAGGAAGGACTGACAGCATTTGTTTCCTTGGCATACACAATTTTGTGTTGGGGTCAAGGGAGGCCAGGAAACCTCCCCTTCCCCTCTGGGGGTCTCATTTATCCCCAGAGCACCCCAGGATGGCTTGGATGTTGATCTAATCTCATGGGAAAAACTCTCCTCAGTTCTGGATGAGCTGCAGACACCCAGGGAGTGAGAAAGGTTTTTGTTTTTGCATCACAGAGAGTTTAGCTGTAGGTTTGGATTTTGCTCTGTGTATTATATAGAGGCAACATGGAGGTTTTAGGGTGTTGGCTTCTTATTCTTTTCCTTCTTTCTTCTTCTCTTCCTTTCTTCTTCTCTTCCTTTCTCCTTCTCTTCCTTTCTTCTCTGACACCAGTTCCTGTGGTGTGTTGGTTGGTGGAGAACATTTAGAGTAGAAGGGACCTGTCAATGAAATTGATATTCACTGGCGTTGGGAACAAAGTAAGTACTTACAAAATAAATAAAACTTCTTAACTGGTCAATAGTAGAAATAAAAGCTACCTGCTGATAGCAGCCCTTGCTCTTCCTGCCCTGGTGTCCTCAGAGGACACAGCCTTTGCCTCCAAGGTTTTGATAAGAAAAAGAAACAATCTCTGAAACAGCAAGGAGAGGTCTCACTTCGTTCTTTCCAACAGGAAGAACTGAAGGAAGAGAATCTCAAGGGCAGGAACCAGGGACTGGAGCCAGCAAGCTCCAACACTTTTGAATTAAGTCAAAAGGTAATGATTTTCTCACCTAATTGAGAACTTACGGCTTGTAATAGCTCAGCACATTAGCACTGGAGAGAGAATTCTGACACAGTGAACAATAAGGAGGAATTAGACCACAGCCTTCTGTTCCAGCCATTTCCACATTGCTGCATCATGTTTGGCAACACAGAAGGAAATAATTCATCAGAGATCTCAAAGAGGCCTAAAAATCGAAGTTTTTAAGGGAGAAGGAGCTATGTGGGATTCCACAAGGCAAGAACTGCAATGATCCTCTGGAATGCAGTGAGACAAATGAAGGTCAATGGGTATGTGAATAAATCGAAGTGAAATGAAAGTTCCTCGGGCTGCATTGTTCTGGAGCAGCATTCCAGCACTGGGAATTACCATTTGGAAGCAGCAGAGTCAACACACAGATCCTGGCTGCTGTTGAGATGGAGCTTGATCAATTTAATTCACAATCCCTTTCCTATGCCTGACTGCACCAGCAGGAAACTGGATTCAGTCATGCAGGGCGTGACTTCCACTACTCTCCCTCACTAAGAGATAAATAATATCTTAAATGCTTGTATTGGTTAATAAAAAAAAAAAAAAAAAGAAAAAAGAAAAAAATCAGTGGAGTGAATTTTCTAGTTCTGTGGAGCTCCTGGGCTGGTACAGAAGGAAGGAGGCTTTGCCAGGGTAAGGATGTGATTTGCAGTGACTGCAATTTGAGTGCACCTGGATGGAGATGCCCAAGGAACTCCGTGATGAACTGACAAGATCACCACAAAATGCACAGGAGGTTAATAGCTGCTCCCAGCTGTGCACAGGCTTTTTAAACAATAAGGTTCTGGCGTGACCCTGCAGAGATTAACACGGGTACAGAAATATGGAAAGGCACTTTCTCCTCAATACAGATTAAACAATTCAGCAAAACCATTAAAACCCATCCTAATTTGGGGTCTCTCCATGCACGTGTGAGCAGGCACAGGCAGAATTGTGTTCAGAGCCCCTAAATGTAATACTTGAACCCCGACCTGAGGCTCTTCATGTTGTGATTGTCAAATGAAGGGCTCAGTTTTGCCTCTGCAGACATTCAGCTGGATAAAGATGGATAAATATGGATAAATATTCCACTCTGAGTCCACAGCTCACAGGGTGGTGATGCACAGTTAACTCTGGGAAAGGAAATAAAGCTACACCTTAAATTTAATTTTCTGTAAAGGCAGAGCTGTATTTTCGCTCACACCTCTTTGATTTATCACTTTTCAACAAAAAAATGGAGTTAAGTACCCTTGTGCCTGAAAATGGCTCTCAATTTACACCAAATGATGCTTTTTTTGCTAATGTTTGAAGCATTTTCTCCAGGGACATGCTGGAATATTCCACACGTGATATCAGTGCCCAGGGTGGGATCTTCCACTTATGGTTACATGGAATAACCATAAAGGTGCTAAAGTAAAAAGGAGTAAAATGCAGAATATTGGTGCTTATATTTGTTAGACAATTATGAAAAGAAAGATGTTTGTGATCATCATTGTTACCAAGAATAAAAAGCTCCTACATTTTATTTTCTTCTGGCATTTTTTGGTTGGTTAGTTAATTTTCTGTATTTCTGGTTCTGTTTTTTTGGTTGTTGTTGTTGTTTTTAATTGATGTTCATTTAAAATACATTTTCTATTTTAAAGGAAGTTGACAGTAATCACTATATTTGATATGGGTGTGCTGGGAGTAACTGGAAGGTCAACTCTGAACTATGGAGAGATACTAAAAGTTCATTTTATCATAAGATACAAATTCTGTTAATATAAATCCAACAATATAAATATTCAGATGTTTCTAATAAGGCTTGACTTGTGCAGAACTTTAACTCATAGCTATTACTTTTAGGTTATATATTTTTAAGCCTTTTAAATTAGCAAAATAAAAAAGAAAGATCTGGTCTTCCCTGCTGGAATTTCTTACAGACCTCTTCTAAAATGCCATCTCTTTAGGTTGGATTATACCAGCATCTAACTTGGATCTTAACAAATACATTTTTAATTAATCACACTGTTAGTTTTTTGTTTTTTGTTTTTTCTCATGGTTTGTCTAAAACACTGTAATCCAGAAATACTTCCATGTCACATCAGAAAGCTAATAACCTTGCTAACCACTTATTTCCTGACAGAACACACTGTCCTCATTTGCAGAATGTGAAGGATCTAGAATTTGAAAGGAAACAAAACGCCTTTAACAAGGTGTAAAGCACCATTTCCGAAAAAAGCTTCATCACCTCGCTGAATTCATACAGTAGCCTTCTTCCCTCTAAAACCAGCCTAATTAAATACAGCTGGAGATAGCACAAAAGAATTCCATTAATTAATTGGCAACCTGCTGACACTAATTAAGCTCTGAAAATTCAACTCCCTCACACCAGATTTTGAACATTAGTCAGTTACGTTTGTTGGGAAGTTTGCCTCGCGTCTCTAACGCAACCAGAGAGGAGAAAATGAACTTTGTGGTTAACATGTGTGGGAACAAAGTGACCTATAATGGGAAAAATGAGATATTAA
>VZTN01006706.1:231206-264674 GCA_013400515.1 Erpornis zantholeuca | reverse complement strand
TGAAAGTGTAGCCGAGAAAATTCTGTCCCCACTTCCAGTAGTCAAATGGTTGAAGGAACCACTTGTCATTAATTACTCTTTTCCCACCAGTTTTATTAATATTTTAAAAAAAGAGCCATCAGCTATGGAGAAAGGGAGTGGTTGAAGTAATCACTTGTCATTAACTACTCTTTTCCCACCAGTTTTATTAATATATTAAAGAAAGAGCAATCAGCCATGGAGAATGGGAAGGGACTGTCTTGATGCAGGAGCCTCTCCTCCTCAGTTTTGGAACTTCTTTGTGGCCATTGCCACCAATTTCCACACCATAAAANGTAAATCAGATCTTTTGAAAGTGTAGCCGAGAAAATTCTGTCCCCACTTCCAGTAGTCAAATGGTTGAAGGAACCACTTGTCATTAATTACTCTTTTCCCACCAGTTTTATTAATATTTTAAAAAAAGAGCCATCAGCTATGGAGAAAGGGAGTGGTTGAAGTAATCACTTGTCATTAACTACTCTTTTCCCACCAGTTTTATTAATATATTAAAGAAAGAGCAATCAGCCATGGAGAATGGGAAGGGACTGTCTTGATGCAGGAGCCTCTCCTCCTCAGTTTTGGAACTTCTTTGTGGCCATTGCCACCAATTTCCACACCATAAAAACAGTGGTTCTCCAACCACACCTGTACAACAATTCCCAGGTTAAACACAAACCACGAGTCTGCAGTCAGGGAATTCAGTCATCAGCACTCCATGCCCCTGGAACTGGCGATGAAGCCAACAGGGATTGCTCAAATGGCACATCCACATCTCTGTCTTGATTTCTCAAAAAAAATATTTAAAACTGAGGTCTTAAAACTCACCTTCTCTCATCTTTTCACTCATGTGATGAGTTCCCTTCTTGAGAAATAAACGGAGGATGTGAGCAAACAGAGAGAACATGTCAGAGTTTGTGACAAGAATTTGCGTGGGGCTTTTGATCACAGAATTTTAAGGATAAATTATAAGACAACCACAAAACTTCGAGGTAAAAGAACTGTGTTCCTGAACTTCAAAACAAGTGGAAGGCCTGCCAAGTGTGAGTGAAAAGGAAATAAGGGACAGAGAATGATTGCTAGAATGAACTACTACAACCACCAACCAAGAAACACTAAATGACTTTGAGTAAACTTCTTGAAGTTATACAACTTGAATACTCATATACACTTGAATACCAGCACTGAAATATTTGTCAATACTAAAGGAATACACAAGCCTTTTGTGACAGCAATCATCAGAAATGTGCATAATGACCATCCCTAATTCCAAACACTGAGATGTCCTCAATTTTAACTGGTAAATATCAATTCTGCAAGTAGAATCTCACATATTGCAGAGTCTTGCACTCACAGAATCATGCTCTGTGCTCCTGAGAGAGGCTTCTGTTGTCATATTTATTAATTAGGACGATAGCATGGCTGCCTCAGATATTAGGATATTTTAAAGCTCAGAGCAAAAAGAGAACAACATCAGTGCTTCAGGCTCTGCTGCTTGAGCTCTCAGGATAACCTGAGGCATAATTTGGCTTCGTGTTGCAAGCAGGTCTAGAGCCAAATTCAGCACTCCCTGCTGAGCTAGTCTAGATATCACATGTAGCTGTGGCAGAGAAATGTATAAAAGAACAGAAATTTGACCAATTTAATTTGAAGAACAGAAAACATTGCATAAAGCTTTCCAGCTCCTTGACATTGAATATAATGGTGTCTGACAGTTCTAGGGTTAAGTAGCCACTCATTCAGCACAGCATCGTTTATCTGCCACCAGTATGTGTCTCTTGTTGTTACTTCAAAGAAAAAATTCAATAAAAATTTAAATAAAAACAGATCTGTCAGTATAAGGCTTTAATATTTTACACCAAACTCAATCTCTTTCCTTTGTAAAGTGCTTTCATACTTCCTGAACTCGTCCTGCAGTACACAATTCTCATTTTTTTAAAAAGAAAGAAACCATGAATCACCTTTAAACATCTACACTTTCCTGAAACATTAACATTTATTTTTAATAGGCATCACTCTGAAAAAGGCTTCACTAAGTACTGTAGAATGCTAAAGAATTCTGTAGATTGAGAGAACCAAGGGTACATATGTTAAGTCCTTGAGCATCATTACATCCAAGCAGGTTACTTGGTTAAGAATGCATGATTCAGAATATAACAGTAATTATTTAATGCAATTAATTCCAAATGCTCTCTCACAGAGTACATTTGTTGTTACCAACTGCAGACTGCTATAAATATACTTCGAAATAAGTGAAACAAAGGATTCAGTTATTCAAAGCCATGTCCTCTCTATGTATTTCTGCCCAATTTTTCCTTTGCCTCCCACATATTTCATGAAACTAACAATTAAATGCTGCACAATCGCTGCTTATGTCAGACTTTTTGTTTTAAAGTTGCTAGATTTGAGAAATCAGAGACATTTTATGAGAGATAATTAATGTCTCTCTTCTGTAAGTGCATTTGGCAAGGTATAATCTCTCCATTTTAAGCTGTTTCCCACATATATTTTAATAATAAAATCATTACTCTATTTAGAAACTTCTCATATTATTTAGCAATTGTGCTCTGGACTGTAACTACTTTGAGAAGAGAAAACGTGACTTACCAGCCCCATGGAAGAGATTCAGATTATAACAGCCTCAATAAAAACATTTTTTAAACTTTGATTGCACACCCTAAAAGCAAAATTAACAATCTGCCAAAGCCAATATGTTCAAATAAGGAAGAGCTGTAAAATATGACCATAATTTTATATATGCTCAGTTCTATTTGATTTTGAAAGTTTCTTCCAGCATCTATTTTCTATCTCAGTCACAAGTTTATAACCATGCTACAAATTACAGCAATAAAATTTTGTGAAGAAGATTACAATAAAATTGTCATTTCATGTCAACTTTACTGGGCAAAATATATGCATTAACATGATGGCAGGAATAATCTATTACCTTATTTAAGTATCTTCATTATTTGAAATGATAGTTGCTCCACACTATTTGCCAAAATACGTTAAGTGGTTTTGAAAGTCATAAATCTCTGCCACTCTTTTCCTCATACAAGTGTTAACTATAAAGTTCTGTCATAAATTATGAAACAAAAGGGTCTAAGCCAACCCAATAATATGAAATCTGTTCTTTCAATAATAAAATCCACGCAGCTGGGAGCTGCTCATTATTTATTTAGCTTCTGCAAACCAACACCTCTATTTGTTTCCTTGTAACTTCACAGTTTTTCTTGCTTTTCCTAGGGGAAAATAAAAATAAACACAAAACCCAAAACAAGCTGTAGCTGTATCTCATCACTGCTGGGTGTTGCACCACTCCTGGGCTAATCTACCTCTGCCACCTCATTTTGTCACCAGTTATCAGCTCAGGTGATACCAGCTCAGTTATCAGCTCAGGTGATCATCCCATAACAGCCCAGTGAACTCGTGTTCCTATCACCACCACCACCAAAAATAACCTACCTGAAATCTCCAAATAACCTAAATATGATCTCAGATGCCCATGTGACAATACTGTGAATTCCTTAGAGTCATCATTCCTTAATTTTCATTTATTACTTTTCTGAGAACAGGTTACATGTCTGAGAGGAAAAACAAATACCATGCCCAAAGTGAGCCACGGTGGAACAGAATCCCCACAAACAGCAGAGGCAGGATCAAGTGCTGGGCAAAGCCACTCTTTCTGAAATGACTTCAGAAATATATCCACAGTGCATCCTGCACATCCAAACCCTTCCATTGCGTTCTGGAACATGCACAGGTTCAGCTGCAGGCTCCTTCTTGCTGCACCCTGTGAGAGCAGGCCACCTGCTGAAAGGCAAGAGCAGATGTAAAATAAATGAATATTTATTTATTATATAATTTATTCGTTTTGCAGAGTAAATGCAGAATAAATAAATAATTTAAAAAAAAATTAAATGTACTGTAATATTTGTAGATGGTGGCACACGAGCTTTGCACTGTCACAGTGATGTGGCCCTGGTTTCTCAGGGCCTTTCTGCAAACTACTCATGTTCACAGATTGATGATCAGAAATCAGAAGGGTTTATTTGTAATATCAAGAAAAGAGAAGAAATCTTTCTGCCTCCAGCCACGTTAGGTTGAAGAGATTGTCTGTGTGTGTCTGTGTGTCTGTGTGTCTGACTGTGTCTGTGTGTGTGTGTCTGTGTGTGTGTGTGTGTGTGTCTGTGTGTCTGTGTCTGTGTGTCTGTGTGTCTGACTGTGTGTGTGTGTCTGACTGTGTCTGTGTGTGTGTCTGACTGTGTGTCTGTGTGTCTGACTGTGTCTGACTGTGTATGTCTGTGTGTGTCTGACTGTGTCTGACTGTGTCTGTGTGTCTGACTGTGTGTGTGTGTCTGACTGTGTCTGTGTGTGTCTGTGTGTCTGACTGTGTCTGTGTGTCTGACTGTGTCTGTGTGTCTGTGTGTCTGACTGTGTCTGACTGTGTCTGTGTGTCTGACTGTGTCTATGTGTGTGTCTGTGTGTCTGACTGTGTCTGTGTGTGTGTGTCTGACTGTGTGTCTGTGTGTCTGACTGTGTCTGACTGTGTATGTCTGTGTGTGTCTGACTATGTCTGACTGTGTCTGTGTGTCTGACTGTGTCTGTGTGTGTGTGTCTGACTGTGTGTCTGTGTGTCTGACTGTGTCTCAGTCAGGAATTCACAAGACATTTCATTGCTCAAGGCAATCACCTTACCATAAGCATTTCTCCTATTTACATTCTTTCACCCAAGCTTTCTCCTGGGAAGTTACAGAACTCCCCTTAGCAATGGATTTCAGGACAGGTGAACAAAACTTGCATTTCTCCAGCCTTTCTCTGAAATTTCTCGATAACCCAGTACCAAGTCACCACCACAAAGCACTTTACCAGAACAGGGTAAGATGACACAAAAAAGGCCAAACCTGTGGATTTAGAGAAGGGATAAAGGGCACCCTGTGCTTTTCAGGAGGCTGCTCTCACACTCCCAGCCTGGCTCAGCTGCTGCTCTCCCTGCAGCTCATCCTGCAGGACAGCTCTGACACCTCCAGCACTGGAGCAGGAAGAGCTGCAGCCTGCAGAAGGGAAGGGCTGGGTTCAAGCAGTCAGCACAGCTGTGCTGGCTTTGAGGCTCACTTGTCAGAGCAGAACAGGATCAGAACAGTGTCTGAAACAGAACAGAGCTTAAACTGTGTGAGCCCCCTTAGGAAAGTGCACTAATGAGGCAGTCTGCCTGTAAGATCTAATTCCAAGCCACAGGCACACTGGAGAGCTCTGCTCACACCCACAAGTCAAAGGACAGGAATAATCTCCTTCTCAAAAAAGCCAACAGAATTTCTGTAATGGAAGTGGAGAAAATGAAGTGGCACAAACTCAGTTCAGTTTTGTAAGTCTGGGATGGAATGCAAGACGCCATTCCCCATTGGTATTTGTCAGCATTTAGCCTGCATCCTGTGTTTATTAGTGACACAACCTGTTTTGCTCCTCTGAAAAGAATGATCTTGGCCTTGTGTTGGAGCATGAGTTTGCAGAGAGCCAAGGAGATAGCTGGGAGGCTGCAAAATAATAACCTGGACCAAAGAGCTGAGGTGAATGATGCCCAGGTCTCAAAAGCTGCCCTCCAGATGTGGGAGGTGTGAGTTAAAGAAGACTCCTTGGCTTAACCTTGCTAAGAGAATTGTGAAAATAATGGTAGGAAAGGTCACCTGCTTGCTCCTGTCCACACAGCAGTGCTGAGGTTTCCATAAAAGATAAGCTGAAATCATTTTGGACAGCAAGAGTTTCAGAGAAACATCTCCTCCTGGGAGGGGCTGGAGAGGAGAGCTCAGGATGTGGCTGCTGGGAGGTGCTGGAGCTGGGCTGGCAGCAGGAATGGATCATCTCCAAGGTCTCTGCCAGCACTGATGACTCTGCAGCTTCCCCTGAAAAGGACAGGAGTGCAGATATTCCTCTGCACATATTTCAGCCTCCTCCTAGCTGCCTTCCAGGTGTCAGAGACCAACAACACCTGACTGGGACCTGTGCTGAATGCATCCATTTTAGGAGAACAGTGTAAAAAACTTATTTTAGCAAATCTGGAACAAAGCATGTAAAAATTCTTGGCAATTCAAGGGAAGAAAATGTCTTCCCTCTTCCTGATTTACACCTGACAATAATGCCATAATGCATACAATGCACAAAATGCTCTTTTTTATGGTCTAGAAATACTACACAAATAAAGCTTGAAGTCTTCCTGAAAATGTGCAATCAATGAAAGCCCAACAGTTAATCAATGGTAGTTTCATCAGTGATTACTTTATGTAAGGGCAGCCTTCCTCAAGTCCTTGATTTAAAAACTAGAAGTTAATTCAAAGCAACATGAGGCAGCCAGAAGAGCATAGTCTGCCACCTCAAAAGTCACACATTTCAAAGTTATTTTGCATCCAAAAGAAAGCCTACTGCTAATAATCACCACACAAGTAGCAGAGGTTTTTATAATATACCCAAAAATTAATGTAATCAAAAAATGTGTTTCCAGGGGACAAAAAAGAGCAATATTTTAATATTTGTAGAAGCCTGGTAAAATAGCAATTGGTACAGTGAAGATTGTAACTAGCAAGAAAACAATGAGTGCCTTCCTGACTCTTCCCATTAATTATCTGTTATAACATTCATAAAGTCTCAATATTTCAGACAAGTTTAAATGAAGACATAATTCTCTCTGAAATCCAGAGGCATTATCAGATAAACAGAATTAATCAACACCCAAAACCACTGAATGCTATGGATTTTAATTCCGACAGCAGCTTTCATATTGGCCCCATAAAAATATTAGGTATTTTTGCAATCCAGTGAAAGTGCAGGTCAATTTGTAACCCATTCACTGTTAAAACACAAACTTCAAAAACACCCACATCAGAGCAGGGGGGAAGCAGCAGAAGGATGAGCTTGCTTGGTTCAAAGGAACCTCTGCCAAAAAGGAGGGGAGCACAACCCCAAAGTGATGCACAGAGTGGGAGCAGGCACTGCTGCAGCTCCAGCTGCCTCTGTCTCCAAGGCTTCTGCAATGCTCACTGATGAACTGAGGCCAGGGTGTTGCTTTTCCCTGGTCTGAAAATTCAAACCAAAACACAGTTTATGTGGAAAAGGGGTTTTTACTTTGGGATTTATTTCAGGATCCTTGGGTGCAGCACTTGGTCCAGGTGGAATGCCCCAAAAATGCATGCACACCTCACACTGAAATACACACAATTATAGGCTTTGCAAAATTAACATATTTATCAAAGATCCCCCAGGGAGAGGCTGGAGTGAAGCCCTCGTTGTGAGGAACCTTCCCCCTGGCTGGGCCTGGCTGAGGTTCCCAAATGTGTTCTGGAGAGGCCCTTGGTGTCTGGGGCTCCCAGGATGTTTGCTCTCCTGGTTTAACGGTGCCGTGGGGCTGAGCTGAGCTCTCAGCCTTGGGGAGTGACAAGTGTGGGGCTAGAAGCACTGAGAACACATCAAACTATAAAAGAGTGTGTGAGAGGGGTACCAAAGAAAAATCAAAAATCATTCTGGCATCAAGGGTATTACAAAGAGTTTCTGGAACATGCACAGGCACACATCAGCTCTGCAGCCAAACTGCAAAGTTAAATATCTGCACCATTCCCTTCAATCCTGCTAGCTTCCTCAATATCCCTTTTTGTTGCCTTTTCTACTTTTCATCACACTTCTGCCCTGGTGCAGAGGGTAACCTTTGGCTAAAATTGAAGAAGGAAGGATTAATTTTGCTTTAACAAAGAAAGGTTAAAGGTACAGAACGTGTACCTCGAAGCCCATCCACTCCAAAGCGAGTTCTTCCTGACCTATTAGATGTATGTCCAAAAGAGTTCCTGTCCTAAATGCAAAGACACCTGTCAGGAGATAAATAATATAAATGCTCTATTTTTTTCACTAATTCTCTGATTCTTTATACAATTCTATGTCATGAATAGAAAAAGAAAAATCATTCCTGAACTCCTGATATTTTCCTTTTGCAGGAACAACATTGTTGTGAAAGCAGAATTGTGTAAGGAAGTCTTATTCAGAGAAATAGGCTCAATAATTAAAAAATTCACTTTATTGTAGCAGGCAAAAACGTAGCAGTGAATGCTTTATTTCTGGTGGAACTAGGTCATAGCTGCACATTTACAAGGATAAGAACAGAAGCTTTAATAAACAGGACTATTCCTATCAACGTTGAAAAGAATATGACTAATTACATCTAAGGTAATTAGAACTATACAGAATATTGAAATGACACTGGTGATCCGAATTTATTCTCTTTTTTTTTTTCATTTTCTTCATTCTGTAATATGTTTTACCCCTCTGGAACGAAGGCTTCCTTGGTAGGTGTGCTTACAGAAAATTGTATTTGTTCTTGGATTTGCTAAAAGGGAGGCTCAGGTCATGGAAACACACTTTGCTCTGTGCCCTTCTGGAGACTTCCCTCAGGCTGGACTGCAAGTACCTTTTTGTCAGAGCTGAAGACAACCAACAGCATTGTCTTTATAGAAATTGAAAAAAAAAGACTAAAATAAAGCTGCTAACAAGACCAACAAGACAGTTTCCAAAAAATTCTCTTCCCTGGCATTTGTCTTTTATTTGCTCACTTCTGAATAGATTTCTCTTTCTATTTTTTTTTTTTTTACTGGTGTCCTGACTGATTTCCTTCTTTATCTAGGAAATTAGAAAACAAGAAAAAAAAACGTTAAAAAATCATGCACAACCTGCAATTTTCCAATAAGAAGCAGCAACTCCTCCTACCTGCCACTGGAAATAGCTACTCAACATTATTAAGTACCTCTAGTTCCCCACTGCTAGACAAATCCCAGAGTACCTCCTTTAGTGCATTTTTTTATTGATGAGGTTTGTCATTTTATGGGATGTGCTACAATAGAAAGCAATTAAGTCACTGATGCACACAAATGTTACCTTTTTGCCATGCGTCAGCAGCAATAATCTCCTTTCAAATATGCTGAGAAGCAGCTATAAACCTTCTCCTGCCAGAGGCCAGCTCTGGTGAGCCTCGTTGTGCTAAAGGTTCCTCACAGAAGGTGTTGCTTGAGGTCTGCATTCATCAAAAATTGCCATAATTAAGGTGCACGAGCAGCTCCACTCTGGCATGGCTCAAAGGAAATAGCCACTGAATCATCCCTTGGCTTTCCAAAACATTTATTTCATCTCTTTAGTGGCTCTGTGTGAGAAGCTTGAGGAAGGCATGAAGGCCAGGGACTATTTTCATGCCTTTTTCATCTCAGGAAAGGGGTGATTAGCTGGGTCACAGGAATGGAGGAACCCCAGGATTTTAACGTTCCAGCTGCTAGCAGAGCTCCTCTGAATTGAACATTTTCAGGCCCCTGATTTCAGTCAGGATCAAAACCCTTTTCCCTTAACCTTGGTGAAAGTGTCACTTTTGACTTCACCAGAAGCAGAAAGAAATGAAAGTCTGATCCTCTCCTCAACCTTTACAAGTCAGCTAAATAAAAGGTATTACAGCAGCAAATTGCTTGAAGCAGTAATATTCATTGAAATGAAGAATTTTTTTTCCCCCAAGTACTAGAAAACACTTGATATTTGCTGAAGGAAATGGAAATATTTCATGGAACAATTTATAGAAGAGGCATTTTCGCTGGAAACAATCTGAAACCAAATCATTCAATCACAATTTATATCTGGGAGTGAAGAATTGGACAGATTAAAAAAAATAAATAAATAAAATAAAAAAGGACCTCATGCACAAAAGTTGTTTCTGAATAAGCTGAGGCTGTAAACCACGAATGTCATTCATGGAGAAACAGCTCCCAGTAATTCCAGCAGTGACAGCCAGGCCTGGGGGACTGCAGGCACTGCCCAGGAAGCACAAACTACTCCGGAATAATTTCGATTCCAATCGCAGTTTATGGCCCTGTGGAAATCACTTCATTTCTGTCTCAGGTTCTTTTCATTCCTGCGAGGAGGAGGATGTGCATTTTCCTATAAAACTCTTTCAGGGGGAGGTGGGCAATTCCAACTTGCAAAGCTTTCTGAGGTAACAAATCCCTTTGGATGGAGCTGTGTGTTTTGAAAAGCCATTTCCATAAATCCACATCCAAACAGCTCAGGGCACCAGAAAATCTAACCTGGATCTTGATCAGAATTTCAGTTATAATAAAAGTGATTTAAAAGTTACCTAATTAAAATTATATTATATTATATTATATTATATACAATATTATATTATATTCTATTATAATTAATTATTCTATATAACATACATAAAAATAATTATATAATTATATAAAATTTATTTATCTTTTCAGTTATAATAAAAGAAATAAAAGTGGCCTAAGAAAGCACAGATTAATTGTTTCAGTATCAAACAGTAGCTCTCATTGTGGCTGGGGAGACTTTTCTCAGCATCAGTGATGGTGATGTATTGCAGGACCACTGCAATTAGCACCACTGTGAGATCCTAACTTAGCAAGCATTCCCATTCCAGGAACTCTGATGTGTTTATATATATATACACAGATAAGTTTGTCAATGATTTATAAGTTTGTGTATATATATATATATATATGTCTCCCAGATAAGTTTGTCAATGATTTTTTTTGCATTATTTTTGGTACACATGTATTTCCATTTCATGTTTTACATTATATAAACACACAGATGGAAACTCAAGCACGTCAAAAAAGATTCCACCCAGTAACTCTGAGATACTGTTTTGCATTTCATACCAGCCTTCATTTTTATCTTTTTCTCCTAAAGCAATTAGCAAACAGTTGTTTCATAAGCTGACAATAGGTAGGAATAGCAGTGAAACATTATTAACCTAGAGCTGTCCCTCAAACTTCAAGCGTTTAATGGAGTTAAAGGGAATTGCAGATCCTGTGCACAGTCAAAAATAAGATGCAGGACTTGCAGAGCACAATTCCTCTCATATCACCACCATCCTCCTGATGTGCATCTTTCCCCTTCATAACTAGGGAGAGACTCTATGGTCACATAGTTCTTCAGCTGGGAACTGTGGATATCTGGGAGAATCCTTGTTCTCCCCCCTTCTGTTTATCCATGTGAGCACACCAAGTTAAACATCACCAATATCTGTCTCAGAAGTAAGTTTATAATAGCACTTGGATTAGTCACTTGGATTAGTCATCACCTAGGAATACTTAGAGTTTTAGGCATAAGAGCTTGCTTTTCATGCTGTTTTATTATTTTATTTATATGTACCATTGTTCTCTAAAAATGCATTCACCTTGTGATTATTTCTCCATTGACTGAAAAGCACAATGAAATAAATGTATTTTTCACCATATTAGGCATATTCCAAAAACCTCAACCTTTCTCTCTATTACCTACAGAAAGCTACTTCAGTCTACAGTGAATGGCTTGAGAAAGGGAAAAGCACTTACTTTGTCCCCTGAGACTGAGACCTTCCAATCCCCACTTTTAAGTTGCTCAGGGCTGGAGACACAATTCCATTCTCTTAAACAGCAGCACCATACATTGCTGCAATTCCATGGGGTCATTCCTTATGCAAATTCTCATTAGGAGAGGCTTGGGTAACATTACATTTGCAACATCCCTCTCCAGATCCTGTGGTTTGAAATCCAGCTCCAAGGCTAAAGCAGCTCTTTCATTAACTCACAAATGCCAGGCAGAACACTTGGCTTGGCAGCCACACACAAGTTTTTTGGAATGTTTACAGGGAAAAATCCTTTCCCTTGACCAAAACAACAAAAGGAATTAGGCCCACAGCTTTGGTCTGAAGATTTGTACACAGGACAGCTGGAAGAGAAAGTTAATGGGAAGTCAGTGTTGGTTGATGCTCCATACAACATTCCAATGCCATTGACCTTCTGAGGGTAATGTGGCACCATTGTTCATTCCAGCTGGGCACATCTCAAGAGAGAAACCCACAGCATTCATTTCTCTTAAATGTTATTTCTTGTGCATTGCAACACAAAGGATGCTTGTAGAAATTGTAATAATTAACAGATTTAAATTAAACCACAGTTAGAAAGCCATTAATATATTCACTGTCCACAGATTTTGAGCTAGATACTGAGCAAAGCATGATTCTCTGGCCCCAAAGTGGCAAATTATTTTCCCCTAAATGATCTAACACTAGATTGCATGCATCAGCTGTTTGCAAAAATGTGATTATAAAAAAAAAAAAGAAAGAAAAAAATGTAGATTTCCTTTTTGTTTGTTATAACGAAATAACTTAATGACTGGACATGGCATTTGGTGCTATGGCTTAGTTGACATAGGGATGTTGGGTCAAAGGTTAGACTCAGTCCTGGAGGTCTTTTCCAACCTCAATGACTCTCTGGTTCCAGAAGCTAGTTTCATTTTGGTTGTGTGAAGCATCCTGTCATGTCCCCATATTCTAACATGTTCCAAAATGAATAAGCATTAAAGAACAGTCATGGGGGAACTTGGTTGGTCTGATAAAGGAGGCTGGTTTGATAAAATTTCCTTAGCATGCAGGTGTTTTCTGTAAACTCCTTCACAGAGACCATGGGACCAAGCAGGGGCTGAGGAACCTCGTGGCTGTGACTGGGACCACTGTGGCTTTCAGGCACCACAGTGAAGAATTGCACAGAGCACACCAAGAATTCCTGAGAAAAAAGCTTGTCCAGGTTCCCATCGCTGGCCCTGCTGCACCCCAGGGGAATGTGCCAACTCCTGGACCCTTCTCATTGCAGGAAATCTCACTTTCTTCTTTTACATTTGCTCTGCTTTACCAGAGATTGAAGTCAGGCCTCCCATTCCAGATAGCTTCACTAATTAAGCTAATTAGCTCTTTAGATCAGATTTCTTCCCGTGAACTGACGGGTATTAGATTATTTAGAACACAGCCAGCTGCCAGGAGGCAGTGAGATGATCTATCCCCTGAACAGCCAGTGCAACTCAGGTGGAACAGGAGTTTCACCTCAAATCCTGTTATAAACACAGAGCTGCTGCACTGCAACATTCTGTTCCATCCTTAAAATAGAGCTGTGCCTAGCTAACCACATTTGCATGCCCTACAATTACACACAGTGTGTTCACATGCACGAGAGATCTGAATTGGAAAATAAAAAATGCAGCTCCCTAAATCATCCTAACAGATAAGCCAATCTGCTAAACTGAATCAATATAAAAACAGTAAAGACAGCTATCACAAAAAAACCACAAAACATGGTGCAGACATCAAATCTGTGAAGACAACTGGAGTCATACTTAGCTCAAATTACACTTTCAATTTAATTTTTGCTTTCTACGTAGGCATTCACTATGGCTAGCCCTAAAAATTATTATTTGGTCTAACTAATATTAACCAAATATTTTAAATTGCAAACTATGATAAAATGCCATTTTACAGGTTGCAACTTTACTTACAAGTAGGAGTAAAGATATTTTTAGCTGAATAAAATAAGGCTCCTCTCTATTAAATTATCATTTCAACATCTCCTCTAAGAAAAGGAAAAATTCCTGCTCATTTACACACTTAATTCAGAACTGTTACAGTTTAGCTGGTGATTACCTGAGGCACAAAAAAAGACATTATCAGACCTCACATGACAAAATGCTCATATTTGCATCATGCTCACAAGCAGCAGAACCAAGAAAAGGTTATATAATATAGAAAATATTAAACTAATCATGTTAATACAAAGAGGAAATCACCGTTTATGTTTTTAATATTGTGAACAGTTCCTTTGTAAAGGAACATTTGTGGATCTGAAACATTTTCCAGTTTCCTGCCTGTGATTGAACTCACTGGGTAAAATGTGAAGATTTCATAGTAGAAAGTGCTTTAGTATTTGGTATTTGGTGTTTTCTAAGGAAGGATTCTGAAGTTAGAAAGGAAATTCTACTTCAATTAAGAGCAAGAAAACACCCATAGAATAAAGGGGTAATGGATATAAAACTGAGAGGGGGAACTGTGGGCTCTACATCTTTTAGACTTTAGGGAACTCCTCTTTGTACCTGAGTGTCACTCACCTGGCACAATAAATTATGGTTATCCAGAGTGATGGAGACATAAATGGTCTGAGTAGGCAAAATGCTCACATGAGATTCCACAGATCCAGGTCCATGTGCTAGGCAGTGCTGTAAAACACATTGGCTGTTCTAAACTCTTCTGTTTGCCACTGGGAGAGATGGGTGTTGGTTGGAGGATATTTTAAAAATTTCAACATCTTTGAAACATTCTTTGGAATGTTTTCGAAATTCTTTGCCTGCGTACTTGCACTCCTATGCCTCATTTTCAGAAGTTCATTAATGAAAATGCTAACCCTATGGGCAAAATGCACTCTAAACTGCAAGCTATAAATCCCTGACCCAACAAATGCACGTTGAACACAATTCCTTGGGAAAATGGCATTTTCAGACTCATTCCTGTGATAGAACTCTTTCCACAGTCAGCCTCTGCCTTCTGATAAGTCATTAGAACAGATGACATGTGTATCCTGGCACAACTAGGTCCTGGGGAAAAGTTGACAGATGTTATAGTATAAATCAGTTCTGATGCACACTGCGTTGCCTCCAGAGGCATCTTCTGGTCCTCCACAAAAGGTTACTGAACCATATATAACACAAAAATGCAGATACAATTGTAAGGAATAAACGTAAGGCTCTGCTCTACCCCACTTAGAAAGTCTAATGCATGAATAATGTTCCATCTGCACAATGGTCAAATGTGACTGAAATTGATTTTAGATGTAGCACACGGAGCAGCACAGACCTCAACAAGCTCAGTGACATCGGGGACCTTGTCAGGAATCTGTACAAAATTCATGATACAAGAAATTTGTATAAATGAGAATCTGGGACAATGAAGGATGGGGGTTATATTATGAGAAACTTTTGTACCAAGTAATCAGAACGAATCACATACTGCAGGCATTCTTGAGTAGAAGATAACAAAGTTTAGTCACATTAAATTTATAATAAACACGTGAAACATGTCAAATGTGCAGCTACATATCCTGACCATTAACTTTTCTGGGTGCATGAATAAAATGTGAGCAATGGGAACAAAACAGTCTTTGCTAACATGTTTAGCTGGATAGATCTTTGCTTTTTGCCTGCAGCTCCAATCTTCCCACCACTCACCTCCATCAGGGTCAGGGGAGCGTGGCACACCTGCACCTGTGATCACCTGGAGTGGCTTTAGGATTACACATCTTACTCCTAAAATTCTAGACAATGATCCAATGACATCTGGTGACTCTGCTGAAGAAATAAAGAACATTAAGAAATTATTAAATGAATGAAAAAGGCTGTAAATTAACAAAGCAGCAAAATAAGTTGTGTAAATATTGGAAGCACCCTATGCCAGAACTGGTGCATTTATTCATTAAAACCTCATGATCAACAAAAATCTTCCAATAAACCTTCATGAATATTTTACCTTCCACCTGACTAATCATTTTTATCAGTATATAAATACCATCGATGATATTTCCATCCATGTGCATTTGTTTCAACACATGAATGACCTGAGAACTGTGAGGCTGTGGGTGCAGATTAGCTGCTCAGGAATGACAAAAGGAGGAGACCAAAGCTTCTTCCTCCCTTCCCAGTGAGATGATGGTTTCAGAGCTCGGGCTGCAAAGTAGACTCACAAAATATGTCTGAACCAATATGTTCTGTTCAGAAAGGCATTCAGGCACCACAAATTCATGAACTAAAAGGCCTGTCAGCCTACCAATTTAATACAGTGATTTATTTTTACAAGTTGAAATGGCATTATGAGCCACATAATACTTTGCTTTGAGAGAAAACAAGAGCAGTATTTTTCAAATCGGGTTAAAATTTATACATTCCCTCCATAACGTCTCAAGATGCTTTTCACTTCAAGATTTTGATTATGGAACCCGTAGAATTTAAAGACAAGCAACTGAAATAAAAGTTAATATAATAAAACCAGTTAAATGTTTCTTTCTACTGTCAGTCAATTCAATTTTCACAGATAGGAAACAGAAATAATTCAAACAGGCATTCTCCCAGTCTCCTTTTCTGGATTTTAACATACTTTGTTTTGCATTCTTTTAAATGCATCACCCTCTAAAGTGGTTAGGGATCATATTCCTTGGCACATAAAGATTCTTCAGTATAGATTTATACAGAGGGGACTGCAGCAGCTTGAAGGATGGAAACTAATAACATCAGCACAGCATGCATATCATTTTCTGCACAGAAACTTGGCAAGACTAAGAGTGTTTTTAGTGGAATGTGGCTGTGCTAATACTTCCTCCTGTGAATAGCTCCTTTTCACTGTATAATCAAGATCTCCACGCAGCAATCTGAGATGGCTTTTCACAGAGCTGCTTTCAAAAATGAAATTATCTTCATTATTATTAATTTTATGAAAAAAAAAAAAAAAAAGCCTTGGAGTTTAGTGCTAATTACTGTCCCTGTCATATAGCCCAAGAAGGGGAGGTGGAGAATCTCATGCAACAGAGTCTCAGAGATGCAGGACATCACCTTGCAGAGTGAGGAAATGGCTTCTAATAACCACAATAGAAACCTTGAGCTGAAATGTCTCTTGTTGCAACTACCTCACAACAGAACACAACACATATTTTCCCTTCATTTAAACTCCAATTGTTCTACTTTTATGTTTGGACACAATTCAAACTAAATAGTACCATTTATCTCCTGTGTTTTACCAGTTGTCAACAAGCACCCATGGCTGACAAGCATGACAATGTGAATTTTGGCATGTCTGGGCTTTTATTTCCTTGTTTTCCCAGCAAGAATTTTTATTGAAATACTACCAAAATAAGCATTAAAATGCACATATGAAAATCCATTAGGGTCTCAGAAGCTTCTGCCCTGCTCTGACCTACAGATGAAGGGTTCAGATGCACAGGAAAACTCACTAACCTTGATTCCTGTTATCGCTTGAGAGCAGGCGAGATAAGCTCTTGGATCAAATTTAAGATACTTCAGCCTAAAATCACCTGCCAATTGCTCAGCCACAGGCTTAGGCTGAGCTTACTGCCCCAGACAGAGCTGTCCTGCAGTCAGAGCTCGATGGCAGCAGTACCTGAGCCAGGAGCTCTGACAGCCCCAAACCCTCCCCAGGATGACTCCTTCAGGATTCAGAAATTGAGTCCTGAGATGCTGTGAGCAGTACCCTGAAGAGATCAGCTTGATGAGACTGAAAACCACTCAGCAGCTTCTGGAAAACCACCACACTAATAACAGTTCATCCCCTGAAAAACTAGCAATTTTGAAAATGACTGGTTTTGTTCTCTGACCTTAAAAGTCATGAAAAAAAGGAGCTGGAGACATCTGAAACACATCCCAACCACCATGGAACCCCAATTCACGCTGCTTCATTCAAAGAGAAGTCCCACGAGTCTGTCTGCATGAGGAGAGGGGAATGTGGAAACTCCTGCTGCTTTTCTTGCCTTTCTGTAAACTACAGTCAGCAGAACTGAACAGGATTATTCAACATTTCCTGCATCAACATAGTTTAGTAACTGCTAGGTAAGAGAAACAAAAGTTAAAGGAGGAAATACTTTTTCCATTCTCTCTTCCTCTCTCCCCTCATTCCAACATGAAGCTGATCAATAAACCTTAGGCCTAGCTTAGGTAAAAATATTAAGAAAGAAAGAATTTACTGAGAAATCACTGTCTGGGTAGAGGTGTAAATGTTATTTTAGTTCAATAGAGAGCCACATGCAGCACGAATCATCAACTGTTTGAAGATAGCTAACACTTAAACAGTATTGCAAGCAGATATGTTACACTGCACACCCCTGAGACTCTGGGTATTCAAAGTAAAGAACATATCTGGAAGCACCACCTTCCTAATTCTTGGGGTTTTTAAACTTAAAGGATTTCTTTAAAATACTCTATGCAGTGAATACTTACAGTTTTCTGAAAAACACACCCTGTGTTTTTAAAGTAGTTTTAGAAATATCTGTTTAAAGGTGGTTTTAGAGATATCCATTTAAATAATGGAACACTTCTTTTTCTCACAGTTTGAGAAAGCAAATGTGAGGTTTCATTAGATATGAAAAATGAGACAAAATGACAAACACCACATCCATCACAACCTCATTCAGTTAATTAAAATCAGATGCTCAGCTGAGTAATTGTAATTAGTAGTACTGGACGTATTTTCAAGTTGTTTGGAATCAGGAGTTTTTAATAATTTATTCTCATTTCTTGGAACTCAGAAGTATATTTCACTCTTGGACTTGAAATGCCTATGCCCATGAGGAATGAATTATGGTAACAGTTTGTTCACAATTAACAGGTGACTGAAAAGGAGTGCAGCAGGGCTAGCAGTGTGTTAACTGCAGCTCTTCATTGGAAGCTTGATGGAGTCAGAGTACATTATTGCCTTTTTTCTTAATCAAATCTCAAGTGCAGATCTCCTGTAAATGCACTTTTTGTTTTCAGATGAGTTAAAGTTGCACTTCAACTCACTTACAGGGTTCCCAAGGGACTCCATGAATTTGTTTTTTCATCCAGAGTGGTAGCTGTACTTTTGACCTCGGCAAGCAACAAAAATACTGACTGACTTCTTTCCCTTAGAAGGAGAAATGGATACTGCTTGATGCTCTGTTAATCGAGCATTTCTTATCTCATAAAATATAACTTCTTGAGAACAGGAGATATGAAGGCAGGAAAATCTTTTTCTTCAATAATATAGGTACCTACACATGTTTTGATCTGGTAACTCCTCGTGTTCAACAGTAAATTGTAATGATTTCTCACAGCTTTCTTAAATGACATATATCCTGCATTCTTAGCTGAATTATACCTAGCTCACAACCACCTAATACAAACCAAATTCCTTCTCTGCTAAAAATGGTGCTAAAATTGCTAATTCAAGTACTGAAGGCAAGGAAATGTCCCCAGGGTTTCCTGTTCAACCTTGGTTTACCTCCAAGGCACCATTAAATACTGTTAATTTTTAATAGGCTACTAATATCCCAATTTTTTTTCCACTGACTACATTACTAGGGAGTCATTTTCCCACTGAAGCAGCAGCATTCTCCATTTCAGCTGATACCAAGTGAGTGTTACAGAGGATCCAAATAAATCAACACAGATACTCATGCTAAAGGTGTCAGGATACCTCTCCCAGCCTCGAGATCCTTGATTTCTTTACCATCAGACAAGTATGAAGCACAAAGGTTTAGTCAGAAATGTGCCACCATGTGCAGAACTGCTCAGCCTAGTGCAGTTGATAAAACAATGAATTCAGTGTTTGCACAATCCCCAATGCAGGCCACGTGCTGCTGCTGAGATTTTCATGCATAATTTTGGTTTAACAGCCAATCTTGTTAATATTTTTTTATAGGGACAGAGCAAAGTGCCACTGTATTAGTCTGCCTGCATGAGAGCTCAACCTGAAAGCACAGTGTTCCACTTTTTCCTGGGGAACATCTGCAGAGTATAATTATAATTAAGCACGTCTTGAATATTAATTGTTCTAATGTCACTGATGTAATGTCCTAGGATACACTGAATCAGTTCTGTTTCAAAGTTCTGTTTTATTTAAGAGCTTTGCCAGATGTTCTAATCATTTCACTAAGATTTTTCCACCAGGAAAACAGTTGCTGAGACTTGTGAATCTTCTGCCTTTGCCAACTGTCAAGGAAATAATTTCATCCCCAAAGAGGAGGCAAAATCTCAAAGAATTTTTTTTTTTTTTTTTTTAAGAGAAGTGATGTTCCAGAAACATTTGTACTGCGGTTGGCTTAGAAAAGATTTTGCTGAGAACAACACAATTATTGTAATCTTTGGGCAACAATGAGCCCTTTTATTCACTCAAGTCATTACCTTAGGTTTTCATTAGCATCTTATTTTCCACCTTATCATGCAGCAGAAATTCAGTGCAGTTTTTTCAGTGTTATAGAGATTAGAAATGACCATTTTGGAGGACCATATCCTTAACCAATACCTCGCTGTATTTTTGCTGTCTTGAGTGATCACATGCCAGAAAAGAGCATCTGGGGATCCAAATCTCTCTCTAATCAACAACTTTTGTAATAGTGGAAACTCAGCAATTGCTGAAACTAAACCATATTTTACAATTACTGATTCTGATATTCCCAGAACCCTGGATCTAAATTCGCTCGCATTACTTCACAGCTGAACTACTTTAAACATGTTATTTTAGCTTATTTGTAAAGAACAATAAAAGAAAGGCCTTCTCATCAAGGTTCAACAGTGACAGTCAATGACTGAAACATCAAACCAGGCCTCAGTTAGAAGCCTATTTGCTTGACATATTTGTTCCGAAATAGTTCTTTCAAAGAAACTACTTCAAAAAAACATTGCTGAATACCGTAGTAATTAAGGATTTGATCTCATAATGTGTCAAGTGCCTTTCAAAAAACAGTGAGTTTCTCACTATGTATTGTTCTCAGCAAGAATACAGATTCCACGGAGGGGCTTAGAATGTTTAAAACCCACCTGAGCTCAACATGGACTTGCCAGGTTTGTGAGCCTTGGGTTGGACCGAGATGACCTCCAGACATCACTTCCATCCCTAGGACTCTGTGGGTGAGAGGTTCATTTGCAGCTCATGGCCTGGAGTGTTCTCATGGGGAATGTGACAAACACAGTGATGTGTGTCCCTGGTCTTAAAATTCAAACCAAAACACAGTTTATGGGGAAAAGGAGTTTTTACATCAGTATTTATTTCAGGATCCTTGGGTGCACCACTTGGTCCAGGTGGAATGCCCCAAAAATGCATGCACACCTCACACTGAAATACACACAATGATAGGCCTGGCAAAATTAACACATTTATCAGAGATCCCCCAGGGAGAGGCTGGAGTGAAGCCCTCGTTGTGAGGAACCTTCCCCCTGGCTGGGCCAGGCTGAGGTTCCCAAATGTGTTCTGGAGAGGCCCTTGGTGTCTGGGGCTCCCAGGATGTTTGCTCTCCTGGTTTAACGGTGCCGTGGGGCTGAGCTGAGTTCTCAGCCTTGGGGAGGTACAAGTGTGGGGCTAAAAGCACTGAGAACACATCAAACTATAAAAGAGTGTGTGAGAGGGGTGTAAAAGATAATCAAAAAATCATCCTGGCATCACCAGGATACAGCCAGCACAGCCTTGGGCTCAGGCTGGATGAGATTTTGAGCAAGACTGTTTGAAGTTCATCCATAGGTAAGAAGAGTTTTTGATTAGAAAAGGTAACAATGGGCACATTTTTTCATTTAACAATAGAACACTAAGCAGTGCTTGCCAAACAAAGTGCTCTGTTAACAAATTCCAGTGTCCTCTTGCCAGCTGATGAAGAAAGAAGAAAATTAATTCCATTACCTCTGCTAATAGAACACGTTTGCCAGGGAGCAACTCTAAACAAATGAGCACATGAAAAAAGCTCTCAGGATTTACAGGGCTGCTCTTTATAAAGTAGACTTGTGTTCTATACCATGGCCATAATTCTCAGGCAGGTCTGACCTTGCAATCTCACCAGCTATATTATCAAAATCCATTTTCCAACAACTGATTTGCAGAAGTTCACAGAATTACCAGCAGGGCTGGGCCCTGAACCTGCAGATCCATGATTTCAGTTCTCTCTCTCCCTTTGGGGACTTTGCAGCTGTCCTCACATCAGCAAAACAGATGGGAACATTTTTTATCTCAACAAAGCAAGTGAGCCTATAGTGCAGTGGCTTCCAGAGAGAGCAAAGGTTCCCTTTAATGGGTTCACTGCATCCTCATTTCCATAATTAATTCTGTTAATCAAGAGGCTGAAGTTTAATCCTGCATCCTCTTTTTTTTTTAATAAACCAAAGACTGATGGCTTCACATCTCATCAAGACTGACACAGGTACTGCTGAGCAAACCAGAAGTTTCCACCAACAGTTCTGCTTCCACTCAAAGCCTGACTCACAGGAAGGAACCTAATTAAGGAACCAACAATAATCCTCCACAAAATCCCTTTTTTTCTAATATTATTTTGCCCTGAAATACACTCATCAGCAAACTTTATCATTCTAGTCAACAACACTTTTTATTTGAAATGTGTCCTGCTCTTCAGCTGAACATCAAAGTGAAGATATGAAGTAATTTCTAATTATAAACAACCAGAAGAAGCAGCAAGTCTATTTCTTGTTAAATATATTTAATATTAAAATATATTTTGCTTTGCAGAGGATTTCATGTCCTCAGTTCCTTCTGTACTCACTCTCTACACAAGTTCCTTTGAAAGTGCTACTGTGTTTAGCTGAACTCTGTGAGAGTTCCTCGAGTGGCTGAACAGCACAAAGATTGAAAAAATTACAGATTGTTGCTCTAGAAATTGCCCTAAAAATATCTATTTTTGTACTTAAATTGTTCTTAATTTTTTCTTTCCCTCTCAGGAACATATGCAAATTGCACTTAAAAAAATTCAAATAAATATTAGATAACCATAAATAACACTGTGTGCACTTTACACTGGCATTAGCTTTGGTGTATTTTTTAGTGAATTTTTTTTTAATTTCATGCATTAAGGACTCCTGATACATCAAGCAGTTAAATTAGGGATGCCTCTGACAAAACACCCCCAATAATAAAGAGCAAACACCTAAATGCACAGCATAGCCACCAGAAATACAATTTAACTTATGAATTAACATGTGCTTTACAACCTATTTTAACTCTGGAGTTTTAGAGTTTCATAACCATCACTCTTTTACCTAAATTTCCCAAAGCATTTGTGCATTTTGTACCTCAAAAGCTGATAAACAACCTCTATTTTCTAAATGGTTCTGCTGACCTAAATTACTTACCAAAGCAATCTCTTATTTAACGTGATCCCTCACATGGGGCAGGCTCCACTGAGAAATGAGAAGGAATCTACCTTTGCAAGACTGCCAGTAAAATATATTTGGGTTTGGACAGTGTAAGCTATAAACAAGATAATTTGTTCCTCATTACCTTCATCCCACTCAATACACTCTCTTTGGTTAATTATACCAACATGCCCTCTGTTGCATGGTTCTCTTTCTTCAGCTAAGAAGTAAAAGAAAATATGGCTAAAGCAGTAAAGGCTGAGGAAAAACCAGCTAGGAAACAATCCTTGGGTATAGATCAACGTGATCAAATTCTTATTGATTTCAAATTGTCAGAGGTTGACAAACACCCAAAGTCTGTGTCTCTTGCCTTCTGATTTCATTAATTAATGTACCAAGGCGAGAGGCAGTTTTGCAATGTTCCTGCTCACTGCCAGCACTGTTGGACACAGAGCAAATACTTCTGGAGTTCTTTGTAATGGAGGCATAATGCAAATGGAAATGGCATGTGCTAGTGAAAACACTTGTTTATTAAATGAAGGCAGGTTAATATTACTAGAAATAAGTTCTCTTAAGCAGCCCAAGCAGGGAAGCAGGTTTTAAATTTCTGTGTGATCTTGCAATTACTGCTCTCTTTACTTCAAGACTAAAAATGGAATCTTTCTTAAGGAAAGCAAAAACTATCACCTTGTCCACCACTGGAAGGTGTTCCACAGGCAGCTGGGTCAGACTTTGTCCATGACCCTTCAGTGGTGGCTGCAGCAAATCCTGTGGGTTGGGTCCTGCATTACTCTGCAGACTCCTCCAGGGACACTGCTGATGACCACAAGCAAAGAATTAAGATTCACGCAATTTTCTCCATGTAATTTTTGAACACACAGAGCAAACCCTGTTGGATTTCATTTGCATTTTCCATCCCAATCCACAGCTGGCATCTCTCACTCATGGTTCAACACTGCAGAGCTCCCTTCTCCTCACAGGAATAAAGATATTAGAACTGGAGCAGCACAGGTACTTTAGACAACCACTGTTTCAGCAAACTGAAGTTTATATTGTGATAACCAGAGGAAAGATAAGCAAAACATAAGTGCTAAGGATGACAAAATGCTGATAGGTTGGGCTGAATAAGCAGCAGTGTCTCACACAGAGAGGGGTTTGCAGCTTCTGGATTTCAGACATCCATTCTTGCTGAGCACTTCCTCAGCATTGTTAATATCCATACCTCCATGTGAAAATTCGTGGGACTAAAACCATGCTGAAGTTGTGCCCATTATTTTAAAGGCATTCTTAACAATTTCTTTCAGCCCACAAAGAAAAAAATAAAAACCCCAACCAAAAAAAAGCTCCCCAAAACAACAACAGCAAAAAAAAGCCCCCAAACAAACAAACAAACAAAAAACCCAAAGACAACAACGACAAAAAACCCAAGCAAAAACCTCCCCCAAATCCCACCCCCCCCAAAAAAAAAACCAAAATACCCCCACAATATGTGGCCAATATATATATAAATGACCTATATTAAAATAGAGTAACAAAGTAAAATATTCAGGATTTTTTGTGCCTGTCTAGCAGTGAGAGAGAACAAACAAAATTGATTTTTTTTTCCTCAATTATTATTTTTTTAATCTAGTCCTTAAATATAATAATGCTGTATTTCCATCATTTCATCTAGAAATTTTCTCATATTTAATGAACATGGCTGAGCATTTTTAATCAAGTAGAGGGGAAATACTTCATGAAACATAAGCACAAATGAAGATACAAATAACTCAATCAGAAGCTTAAAAATGTTGACAAAGTGCTGGAATCCCAGCATACAATCTGAGTCATGTAAGAACAAAGACCTTATGATTCAACTTCAAAGAATTAATCTTAAACAACAAGTGAGTTACCTGAGGTAGCAGGTTTGACAGCCCATGCTGACAGATCTGACACTACATAAATTACTCTAATCCAAAATGAAAAGGCTATCATTCAATCTTCTCTTGCCTAAAAGACCTTGAGCTCTTATTAATTTCTTAATAATGTCTACAAGTTTTTCGTACAGAAAAAAAAATCCCCAAAACCAAACAACCAAAACCAAACCCAAAATTCCAAGTAGTTATTTTTCTGCTTTTTATGTTCCATGAAGAGCCTCAAAACTTCCCCTAAAGTCTGCAGAACTTGCAAGTCAAGGGCTGTGGTGGTGACTTGTTGGTGAGTTTTTGAGAAATCTCAGAGAAAGGCTGGAGAAATGCAAGCTTTTGTTAATGAAATCCATTTTCTAAGGGAACTTTTTGTAGTTTCTCAGGAGAGAGCTTTGATGAGGAATGTAAATAGGAGAAATGTTGATGGTAAGGTGATTGCCTTGAGCAATGAAATGTCTTCCTCTCTGTCTTGTTGTGAATTCCTGACTGTCGGGACAGTCAGGGACACACAGACACAGACAGACAGAGATGTTCCCTGCAGCTGAGCCTGCTGGAGGGAGAAAGATTAGTTCTGTTTTCATGATATTAATAAATAAACCTTCTGAGAAAATCATGGACATGAGTGGTTTGTGGAAAAGCCCTGGGGAACCAGGGCAGGCTCCTTTCTACAAAGGGCAGAACTTCTTTCTGGGGTGACAGCCAGGCAGGAGCCTCTGTTTCTTGCCAAGAACTGAGTGGGTTTGGGCTGTGAGAACCCATGGAGTGAATTCAGTCTGCACTCAGCTTTGTCAAACTGCTCACACAGAGAGAGGGGTGCACGCTGAGGGTTTAATCTGCACTCAAACCATGCAGTCCTGCACAACGAGGCTTTCCTGGAGTCAAAAAGGAGTTTCTTGGAGTCAACACAAAATGTAGACCCTACATTTTTCTCGTGGTTTAATTTGAGAGCACTACTGGTTTACTGTAGAATTTTAAGTTTCAGAAAGGAAGCTCTCAGTAAAATGGTTCCAGTTTTGGCTGAAAAAGGCTCTGATATTTGAGACTGAAAGGAGCCATCAGGATGTTCCAGACTGAGCTGATGTGTAGCAATACACACAGCAGGCTTCAGTCATGACTCTCAAACACAGCCCACAACTTGGATCTAGCAAACAATGCCAGGCACAGAATTGAATATAATTACCCCCAGTGAAAGAAAGATCTCTCCAATCCCTAACAATCAATTACAGCAATCCAATAAATATGCTCTTCCATAAATCTTATTTATAAAATTAACTTCAGCTTGCCCATCCATAAGTCTCTGTAACAGGGACTGAAAGCACCCAGAACAATAATCAATATGCCACGTTGCCAAGTTAGATGCAGGAAATAAGTAGAGATATTTTCACATCTCATATGAAAAACACCCTGAAATATGCATAAAGTCCATATGAACCAGCAGGAAATATAGACAAAAATAATGAAATGGGAATGGATTCTGAAACTGAAAAATATCTAACTTACTCAAAAAATCAGAAAAGGAATCTGTATGGTGGAAGAAACTTGAAGAAAAACATCTTTACAACCTAAAAGTCCTGCCTCAGGAAAGGCTGCATTTGCTGCAAAATACACCAAAAGAGGAGCAGGATCAACTTTGCATGGAGTGAACTTTTCCTTGCTCTATTCCTAAGATCTGGGCTACTTTTTCCTTTCATTGTCCCCTCCCATTACCTCTGGAGCTGCTGAATTTTCGTGCTCACTGCTATCCTTACCTCCACTCACTGTGGCTCCCCTGCACTTGACTGTCCCTAATCACCAGGACACTGCCCATAAACGCTCGTTTTCCCCCAAAATAAGTTCATAAATGGTCTCAAGGAATGGCCCACTGGGGGCTCCTAGAGCACTCTGAATCAAGGGAGCTGCCTGCAAGACAGGATTATCCTCCCCCAGTGTTTCTGCAGGGCAGCAGGACAGATAATTCACCTGCAGGAAAACAGAAAGACTCTGCAGTCAGGGAACTCTCAGGTGAGCAGGCTGAGGTTAATCTGAGATAACATCCTTTGGAAAGACCTCAACCACAAAGTCCTGATCCTGCTCTTGAACACACAAGCAGCAGCAGCAGCAGCAGTGCTCTGTGCTGAGCTAACCACTCCTGTTAATGTCAATGGGGACACAACTAGAATGGGCCTGGAAATGTCAGCTTACATTTCTAGAGGAAAAATGTTTAAGCTATGAAGTCTGTGCAGTCTAATACACAGAAACAGAGAGAGCAGTCCAGAAATTATGGATAAGCAAGTGAATATTCCTGTGTGCCATGTAAATCCCTTTAGAGAGTCATACATATGTCTGTATTTAGATCCTTATAGAGTTTCTAAAAACTGTTCCTAAACAAGTCACAAGAGACCAGAAAAGCTTAGATCTGATCCATATTTACACAATATCCAGAAGCACAAAGGTAGTTTCCAAATTCTGTTCATTCTGGGGATGCTAAGGGAAAAACCCCACACCTTCAATTTGTGTTCACTTTTGGGGCTTGTCCATGGTGAATAAAGTTGAAGGTAAATATGAAAGTGGATTTGAATTGTAAGAATGACTGTCAGGACTTAACCCTCACCCTGAGTGTGCTTTTAGGTTGGAAAGGGTGCATTTACATGAAACAGAGATAACTAAATCTCCTTCTTTATCCAGCCCCAGCTGATACAGAGAACAACCTCCATATGCTACAGCAGCCACAGAGCATACAAGGGTACTACTAACACCACAAAAACCTTTCCTAGGTTTTTCCTTTGAGAGAATTTTCCCTCTTATGTATCTTGAGTTGTTCTTGTTATTCTTTATTTGACTTAACATGAAGATGCCTGGAAGCAGCAAAATATTTTCTCTTCCTTATTCTACTGTCAGCAGCATTACTTTGACCTTATCAGACAAATTTATGTTGAAAATTTTCTCAAGCAGTATTCTCTCGTGAGCTGCTATAAAGTGCATCTTTATATTATCTGGTGTAATTTAGATATGTGAGGATTTTTTTAATTATTAATTTTGTCCTGTTTTAAAAGTGTATATTAAAAATTGAAAGAAATCCCTGGACACAGACATCTGTGTTGCACTTTATAAATAATACCAATAAATAAATATTAATGCTAGTATTCCATTTATATTTGAAGATTAAAGCCATGAAGCTTGAGATTCCCAATAATTAACGTTAAAATTGCCTAATGCTTCACAATAAAAATGTTATAGCAATTTTTCAGGTTGAAAGTATGAGGAGCTGCTGCTTGCAACACCATACCATAGCAAGAATGAAACAAAGACACCGCTGATCTTGTGGATCAATGAAAAAACATCATGTAATGCCATTTACATCCTGTTAAAAGTGATCTGGTGGCAGCAGAGGTCCACAAAGCTGTCAGATTACATATGTTCAGTAATTATTTCAATGGTGTTTTCGTTATGCAACAAAAGAAAAAAAAATATGAGTGTGGATGCAGAAGTCTTCAAAAAATTATAAAGCTGCACAAAAAGCTTTCTAAGGCTTTTTCCCGTGTTTCAGCTCAGCACAAAAACATCTTTCTTTGGTGTGAAATTCAGGAAGATTGGTTGGGAGCCTGTGCTGTGCCATGGGGACTCCCCGCTCCTGAGACAATTCTGACTATTTTTGTTTTGACTTCTGATTTCATTTTTGCCTTATTCTTCTCTCATCTAAGTGTTTGTCAGGATAACCTCTAAAGAGAGCCTACAGGGATGTTGCCAAGAGGAAACTGAAGGATAAAAGTCAAGCTTCCTAGTCCATAGAGCCTGAATTTTGTTTCATGTGGAAATCTATGGCTGAAGAAGAGTCTTGTGACCTCTGAAGGAGCGATAGGAGTGCAGGACCTCACAAGGAGATCTGAATTGCTCTGTGCAGCTGGGCTTAGCTGACATTGTTACCTAGTTAGGAGGAGGGAGCCAGAACCACTGGAGTAAAAACAACCTTTATGATGGATGTTTGACTTCACAAATAAAACCTCTTGAGTGAAGGAAAACTGCTTTGCTGTGTCTCAGCATAGATTTTGTCCCCTTGCTCTCTAGGTACTACTAGTGGAAAAGGACTTTGAGATTAAGGAGACAATAAAGTTTCCTTCACACTTTGAAAGCTGGGGGAATAGGTTTCCGTGGCGAGGAAGCAATGGAGAGGCTTTGGAAAGAAATAAAGAATAAAATCCAGCCACATGGCATTTCTTGCAGCTCCCTCAGCTGCTGTGGCATGGACTCACCCATCTGTTATCCGACAACACTTTCACTGCAGCTCCAAATTGTTCAGGGTGGAGATTATTCACATGTCAGCTGGGACTTGGCTTTAGTGCAGCCTGCTCAACCATCCTGGCAAAGCATTTGTCATGAAACATTTGGGAGATGAGTTTCTATGGCCTGTCAATTATGATAAAAGAATTGGAAAGCAACATGTACCTCAAAACATTACTTCAAAGAGGGCTTTCTTTTTTAAGTTTATGTGGGTTTGGGGACCAAAAAAACCCAAAACCGGTGGAAAATATAAAAGTTATTTTACTTCTACAGAACTTGAAGAAGTCCTGCGTGAATTCTTCAGTGCCATGGCCCACGTGGGATGCTGAGGCAGGAATTCCAGGAGCTCTGCTGCCCAACTGGGGCCACACAATGTCACCAAAAATACCTCACCTGCCTCTCCCACCACTGCCAGGTTCTGCCCCACAACCAACAACCAATCCTTAATATGCACCACATTTAACTGGATCATTTCTCTCCTGGTAGCTGAAGAAGACATATGCATTCCACAAAAGATCTA
This sequence comes from Erpornis zantholeuca, assembly GCA_013400515.1. NCBI lineage: Eukaryota > Metazoa > Chordata > Aves > Passeriformes > Timaliidae > Erpornis > Erpornis zantholeuca. The sequence goes on along the minus strand of VZTN01006706.1, from coordinate 235,262 downwards.
TTACTGTTATATCATTTTTTTTCCACAAATATTAATCTTCCCAGTGTCCAGTATTGATTTCCGTAGAAAAGATGGAGAAATTAATCAGCTGCTTCAAATTATGCCCATAAGCAATGACTATGGGAAGAAGAGTTATTAAAATTTTAATGTACAATCATGAAGAAAATATTTTAGCCTGATAACATCAAACTAAAATAAGCAGAATCTTGAGATATGCAAGAAAAAAAAAAAATAATCATTTTTCAAATCAAGCCCTCCCATTTGATACACAGTGCCCACAGCATTCCCCACCTGCATTTCTGCTTCCCAATTAATAATTTGGGTTTGTTGCTGGGCAAGGTGCCAGTGCATGTAGTTCCCACTACAGGATTGTGCTGCTCTTGTGTGAAAGTGACCTAAAATGACATTGAATAATTCTTTAGCCATAGTAGGAGGTGCCAGAATAGCCCAGAGCAAACACCAGAAACAGCCATAAGAACACAGGTAAATGCTGGAGAGACCAAATTCATGACAGATTGGACATTTGACCTCTACTGTAAAACAACACCATCTCTTCATAAACATAGATTTGTATACTGTACACACATATTAAATCTTTTATGGTTTTTCTCTCTAAACAAAAATAAGACATGGTGACAAGTATTGTTTATTAGTCCTGCCAGCTGGACTCAAATATGCTGCATATGTCAGCACAAATCTGTGACTGGGGACGTGTTCAGCTGATATTTCACTCCAATAAACATTCCTGCTTGGGAAATACCTAAAACAAGCCATTTGAAATATAACATTACTTTCCATCAAGATAATGCTAGAATGAAAAGCAAGAGACCACATTGCACAGCTGATTTCTCAGTCAGCTTGGTGAACAATCAGAAAAACCTTGTCCCTTCTGCAGTGTTTGAAGGGTGGCACACTCTGAACCAAACCCCAAACTTCTCAGGTTTCCCCATCACCTGTGGTTCCTCAGCACTGTCCTGGAGCTTGTTCTTGAGGGTACAGCTGAAGACAGGGATGTGCTTTGCACTCTGGAGCCTCCTACCTGCTCTTGGGGAGCTTTGGATAACAGGAGACAGCTTCAGCACTGCAGTAAATGATGCCTTAAATGGCTCCCTAGGAACAGAGAGCAGGCAGGAATAAAGGAATCAAGGAGGGATTGGTTGGAAAGGCCTTCAGAGGTACACTCTGGGCTCCAGAGGCTCCTGCCTCAGTGCATCCCAACATGGACAAGGACAGCTCCCGAGTTCTTCCCACTTGGATCTCAGCATCAATTCCCCAAGCAGAAGCCAGGCAAGGATGGAATTTGCCCAAGCTTGCCCCCCTGTCCCCAAGATTGTGGTTTGCAGTTCTTGTTGGGCCTAGGAGGGTCTGGGTGTCCTTGGAGAGCTGGAGAGGCTTTGTTGTGTGTGTGTGAGCATGAGAGAACAGCACTGAACGAGCTCCAGGGAACTGCAGAGTGACACTGGGCAGGGCAGGGCTGGGAACATAAAAACTAAAACCTAAAGCATCATAGGAGCAGGGAGGAACAAACAGATGATGCAGTCGGTGATTCCCCATCAGCACACACAGATTATGTGCTGGGCCAGCAGCATTTAGGATGTCAGACCTAAATGCTCCAGGGGAATGGGGCCGTAGCTCCTCGAGGTGCTCCAGATGAACATTGAATGGTTTGGCTCAGTTGTGGCCAAACCATTGGTAAGTGTCTCTGTAAGCAACAGGGATCCATGGAGAGAACTCTCAATCCTGTAGAAGCAAATGGCTTTTGCTATGGAACTGCTCAGGGCCCGAGCACATTGCTGAGAGAGCCCAACCTCTGCAAGAACAGAAGGCCCCAACGCCCATGGAAATGCACGAAAGATTTTTCAGGCACTTCTGTCTGTGAGAGATTCTTGCAACGATGAAGTCGGAAAGCCTGTGGATAATCTTTCCCAGGCAGAAAGGTAAACATTCTTTGTTTGTTACTGATGTTTTGAAAAAAATGTTTTGGAAGGGGTGTTGTTCCTTTGGACACTGGAAAACCTCTACTTTGCAATTGTTTTACACACAGTTCTGTGCACACACTCGCTGCATGGATCTAGATACAAAGAGATCACTCTTTGCACTTTGCTTTTTGCTTTTGCCTTTGCATGAATAAAAGAAATAGCCTTCTGATGATTCTGAAAATAGAGTCTCTTTCATCGCTCTGGCCCTGGCTAGGGCCACATAATTGTGGTGAGCACCTTTGGTAATGTCAGAGGCTGGAAGTGCTGCAGGAGCCAGCCCAGCACCACCAGTGACCCACGGCACCATCCCACTCATTCTCAAGGCTTACTCAGCCTCAAACAAACTGCAAATCCAGCTTAGCAGCTGAGCTGAGCAATCAATCATTCAGAAACAAGATTCAGAGCAGCCCTGGTGAACACACAGAAGGCAATTAGATGCCACTGTTTGTAAAATAATATTGGTGGGAATTCTTTCCCCTCATCTGATTTATTTCTGTCAATCTGCAGTTTGGATTCTGTGCCATGATTAACTCCTTTGTCCTGAGATGCCACATAAATGTAACGCTGGCATTATTAAATGCCTCTGAAAGCAATTGTGAACCTCACAATTGCTAAGGAAATTGATTAAAGAGAGTCAGCTAGCACTGCTAATTTGCAACTGGTTATTTTTAATGACAGACTGATAAAATGAAATGCTAAACTTGAGAATAAAACTCACTTTGTGTAATATGTTAACTTGTACAGAACACATTTGCATAAACATTTGTAGGATAAAATGAGTCCTTGGGCAGTTCAGACTGTTCGGGCTGGCTGGTTTGGAAGTGATGCTAGATAAAAATCTAGTGACTGCACTACCAAATTCCAATGTCAAAAGTATCCATCAAAAGTCATAACCTCTTGAACTTCTTTGTCAGGTTTTACAGAATAAGTTTTTGGCTGCTGCTCTTCATCAATACCAGCAATTAAACCCATCTGAGGGAGTTCAAAGAGTCAATAAATATGGTATTCAAGGACAAAAAGGAGCAGGTTTGGACACAAGAAATTCAAACAAATATCAAGATGTGTTGAGGTTTCCAAGCAGTGAACATATTCATGGTGTTGTATGTTTGCATTGTGTGAATTTACAGCTTCCATGAGCATTCTTTCAGGAGAACCAGGGTGATATTAAACAGAAAACTTCTACAAAACAAGTTTGACTAAATTGTATATCGCCCTTTCCTCCAAAGAGAGAGACAGAAAAGTGTTTGAAGCAATCAAAAGATAAAAATCTGCATTGATTGCTCTCAGGAAAGCAAGGTAAAAATCAAGGTCCTTACAAACACATTGGAAAGATTTCTAAAACCCTCTGAAAAGCAAGTTTAAGGCAGAGCAAAACAGAAAACTCTTATTTGCAGGGAGAATTTCGTACACTCATTCCATTGAAATGGCATTAACTGAAAGTTTAAGTGAACATTATTTTAAAATTATTTAGAATATTACAGTGGTAGAGACATATTTAATCCAACACTGCCAATTAATGAGGTTTAGTGACAATCAATGCATGAGAAGCATTTTCAGAGCCCTGAGAACTGATGATCTCTCTTTGAAACCTCTATCAATTAATTTGCCACAGCTAAGCAAAAGGTGAACTTTAGGAGTTTCCCAAACAGGCACATTTGAGAGTTCTGAGTGTTTCTACAAGGACAAAAGTACATCTCTGGAGAATGGGAGCCAGCACTGACACACCTGCACTCAGAGCAGACCCCAGGGTTTGAAAGGGCTGTTGGAGCTGAAAATACACCCCAGCACACCCCAGCACACCTCAATGCACACCCCAGTGCACACCAACACACCCCAATACACCCCAGCACACAGCAACACACCCCAACACACCCCAATGCACACCCCAACTCACCCCAAGACACCCCAGCACACACCAATACACCCCAGCACACCCCAACACATCCCCAATAAACCCCAATACACACCAACACACAGCAATGCACCCCAACACACCCCAACACACCCCAACACACCCCAACACACACCAATACACCCCAGCACACCCCAACACACACCAAAACACACCAAAAACCCC